>OX381607.1:21903057-22405481 GCA_947459985.1 Diloba caeruleocephala
CGCTAGTTTTTAAAATAAGTAATTGGAATATTGCAGGAGACTATTAGTCAGAGCGACAGCTGTGTGTTGAACCACTAGCGTTCAGGATCCAATGTGTAATGATGATGATCAAAATATCAAGAGCGCCTCACATAAATTAAAATAAACGTCACATAAATTCGAATTTTGATTTGATTAAAGAATGAATCGGAGGTGGACAGTGATGGAGATAAAAGGTATGAAGTCATGAAAGAGGTTGATTGAAATGAAGATGAAGGATGACTTCGTCACAACTTGTACGGAGACCGAAAAAATATCTTGAGCAAAAAGCGGAGTAGTTAGGGAAAGTTTGGACAATATATGTTCCTTACATATGAAATTTGGGTTTTATATAGAAAAAACAAAACGAAAAGAAAACTATGAAATTATATATTTAATCAATCAAAGTATGTACCATTCCTATCTATGCACATCATCGGTAGGTGCTTGCAAAGAAATGTATTATTGAAAATAAAAAAGGAAATGGTTCATTTTTACAATTTACTTTTATTTCATAACATTTAATTCCTAATACTAACCAAACTCGGATACCTATTCAAACTTTAGCTGCTTACGAAGCTTGTTTTTTAAGCAAGACGGTGCCCCAGCTCGTCACAGCCTCGAGAAACGAGAGATGGTTAACAAATATTTTGGGATAACTCAATCGGAACTCATGGTGCTGTAAGCTGGCTGGCAAGATCACGCGAACATTGGACTGACTCACATGTTAAGTCACTTCATCATGTCAGCCGAAAAACGTCCACTGCTGGACAAAAGCCTCTCCCAAAGATTGCCACAACGGCCGGTATGGGTTTGTGTTGTGTGCTCATTGGAGGGATTTTCCATAATCGCCACGCTTGGCATACAGGTTGCCGATTGCAATTGAGTTTAAATGTACTGGAAGGATCCCATCCTCCGGCTTATTAGCCGGAGGATGGCCAAGGTCGCCTTTTGCGACACCCATGGGATGAAATGGGGTAGTGGTATTCTTAGCTGGCACCACACGGCACACTGTCGCTTAGGGAATCCAAAAAATCATAGTTTCAAGCATGTTTAGAAATCTAAAAGAGAAACAGTATAAAATAACAAACGACGCACAAGTATTCTTCACCAAGCGGCTTACGCAGAATAGGACCCTCCCATTGCCACTTCAGCTGACTAATCCTTTCAGTTACTTTAGTTTTTCTATAGACCTTTCTTCATAGCTCGCTGAGCCACTTTAAGCTTTCTTTTGAGGCCCATAGTGAAATACTACGTATCTGTGCCATATGTTATCGCTGGTAACACACACTGGTTAAAGTCTTTCGTCTTGAGGCACTGCGGTATTGTCGACGAAAAGACGTTGCCAAGTTTCCCGAACGCTGCCCACCCAAGTCAGATTCGGCGATTGACCTCTTTCTAGATGTTGTAGGTACCTACCTACCTGAACGGCTTGTCCCAGGTAGACATACTCGTCAACAACTTCGCGAACAGAGTTCCCAACACATTAGATGGGCACGACATTGACGGGCGTTCATTGTAAGGCCTATCTGTTGGGAAACTCTGTTAAATCAACGAATATTGTGCTGACTGATCTCTTGGAGCAATGCTGCCATGAGTACGATGTCGTCAGCAAATCGAAGGAAATATATTCGCTATTGATAGTAATGCCAAATCCTTTACACTCCAGTAGATTGAAGGAAATCTCCATTACAGCGGTGAACAGTTTCGGGGTAACAACGTCCACCTGTCTCACACCTCTTTGCAATGGAATTGGCAGCGCTGCAGAGATTGCAGCACCGCCCAGGTTCCGTTCGAATCGAAGGCTTTCTCATAGTCCACAAACGCTAAGCATAGCTGACTGATGTCTGGCAGATTATACATCTCAATCTTCTGTATAACCTGTCGCAGAGTTTGAATGCGGTCATGTTACTAAAAACTTTTCGGAAGCCGGCTTGTTCGGGACGCTGGAAGTCATTGTCATGCTGTTTACATACACCCTTTTGAAAATTATTATTATAATTATTTTTGAATTTGCTTTAAATAAGTTCCGGAATTGCTGCCGTCATTGTTAAACGACACATGACAATTCGTACTCATACCCAGCGTATCTTCTAGTACCGTTTCGACTAATGAATATTCCGTCCAATTGTCAACAAAACGTAATAAAATTAAAACGTAGCGTCAACAACATCCGCTATTAATTCTTTTTACGATTATTAAATGATGTCTTCTTGCGTATATCTAATTCTTTAGTACGTAAAAGTGGGAAAAGACCGCGAGTCACAGGTGTGCCGAATAAATGAGTAATAAAACCATTTACTGCTTCAATCAATGACAAAAACTAGCCTAGATAAATAAAATGATGGTAAAATCAGTGTTACATATTTAAACAGGCATTTTTGTGGCCGTGTAACATGTAACTATAAATTAATTTGATAGTGTATCTCAATATGCAAATGAACTATAATAATAAAATAACATCGTTAAAATATCCTTAATAATCTTGATGAACCAGCTCTTTTTTATTAAAGCTTGTATTGACAAAAGAACTAATGGATAGGTACACTTCTGTTTCCATACATATATGAGTTTTTCTACAGTAAATAACTTTTGTGGTAAAGATAATGTCAACTAGGGATGTTACGGAGATGTTTTTATCGGACTCGGAGTCGGTCGATCACGAAACCAAATGGAAGTTTGCAGAAAACAATATCGACTTCGAAAATAAAAAAGAGAGTCATAATTTCAGCCAAAAAACGTCCTCTGTTGGACAGAAGCCAAAGGGCAAAGATTGCCACAATGACTGGTATGGGTTTGTGTTGTGGGTCCATTGTGGGGTTTTGCCATAATTGCCACGCTTGGCAGACTAATTGGCGATCGCAGTTGAGTTATAAATATACTCGAAAGTGCTACTGCCCATCCTCCAGCTAATCCCATCTTCACCTTTTACGACACCCACGGGATGAGATGCATTTTCATAAAAATGAGAATGAAATTAGGTAATCAAAAAACCAAACAAGTGTATTAGTCTTTAATATTTACCATCTCTCAAACTTAATTTAACTGGTGTTTTATGTTGTAAATAAAATGAACACAATAGCAACTTATCGCAACTCGCATGATACTGGACATATCGTCGTTCGTCGGCAGATAACTAAACTCCATTAAACCTCTGATTTGTTAGTATCGAAACCGGAGTCGGATTCGGACTTAAAATTTGAACCGGAGTTTCTGACACATCTCAACATAAAGTACTAAGCACCATACCAGCAAGTGGAAGCCCTTCAGTAAAGTTTAGTACACATTGCATGGCGCGAGAACTTTATTCCCAAAATGTTTGTACACTATCAAATTAATGGTAGTGTGAAAAGCAAAGAGTGGAGCGGGGTAGCCCGAAATAACGATAAATAAATATGGCGCGCATTAAATGTGAAAACACTTACTATTGCTCCCTTGTGCACTTTTCCGGGCGAGAAATAAAGTAATTTAATTTATGAAGTGCAATAATTTTTCGTTAACGCCGCATTTTAGTTGACTTATGAAAAAGTAATTTTAACAACGCGCTTTGGAAATTCGAGGGGATACCGTTTAAGGATTATTTTTCTAACATACTTTTTTATTGCTCCTAGAAAAAGTCAGCCAGCAGTAAATGTTATATTTTAAATCATAATTGGAATAAAATCTCTTTGTCGTTTTTTATAATTTTATACAACTGAGTACTACGTTTATTAATTTTGAAATAAATTTGTATGACTGTGATAAAAAAGTATTAGTATTGGTAGGAGTAATTTGGCACTGTAATAATATATGTTAAAGCTATATAGAGTAATCTGTAAATTGGTTAGTAACGTGTGTTAGCTCTCTCAGCGGGAGTGGTAAATATCAACACGGCGCTGGTGTTAACCGGTGCAAGTAAACGCTTATTTGTGCACTGTAATAATATTTCCTTTACTAAGAATACACTACAGTGTGTTATAGCTGAATAGAAATGGGGAGAATGTTTTTATGGACAGAGTATGTAGATCACATATGAAAATATGTACAATTTCTCTGTTTTACGCATGATTTTAGTCACGATACTATGTTTTTTTCCAAGTTACCTACCTCATTTATATGAGTTTTAGTTTGTGACTTTATACTTTGGTACCAATTGTATCGTTACATGTTCAATGAATTACAAAAGTAAAACGAAAATTGAAGGTAAGCTCTCGTTACTCATTATTCTTTGTTAATTAATTACGCGCATTGTGTGACTCGTAGCTGTACACAGGAACCGATCATACTTTTAAACGAAAAAACGAAAGAACCAATCTTATCAAAACGACAAAAAGGTGAGGAAATAACGAGTAAATGCTGAATAAGAACCACGTACGACAAGATATTCCGTCTCATTCGTATGCAGGCCGCGCGCACAATTAGTGAGCTCACAATAAATATTAATATAAACAACTTACAGAATGTTTATTATTATGCTTCGGCTTCATCTATTTATATTGTTAGTGTTTTATTATAAACAAGTAATATGCCAATAGTTATGGTTTTCAGAAAGTTTAAACAACTTCGCGTCGTGGCCTTAGGGAAAAGGGCTAGGAGGGTGTGGTGTGCGTTTTATTTTCAAAAATAATATATTGTTTGGGTGCCTGATAAAAACTCTTAGCTGTACACTAGATTTCGAATTTCCTAATGCACTTCTGATATTTTGACATATTTTAGATACCTATAGGTATTTATACCTATATATATTTAAGACACACCTGCGTGGTCTTTCGTTTGGTCGGACAAAGAATATAGCACCAATCCATCTCCCCCCGTGGATGTCTTAAAAGGCTTCTAATGGACACTAAACCGCTAAAACGCCGATGTCTTCTTGCGTAAATGTATCTAATTCTTTAGTACGTAAAAGTGATGGCGCGTTCCTCTTGCCTTTTTTACTTGACTTAAAGTAAACCTACATTTTGTACTAAGCTATTTTTATTTATTGAATAAAGGCTATAATATTTTTATTCGTGTTATAGGCAGACTTTAGTTGTTGCGTTCCATGGTATAGATTTAACATGGAGAAGAACGGACAAGATACTCCATGGTTACTCTTTTTATATCATAATATGTTACAATATTTATGACTACCTACATTGTTCTCGAAATTAAAGTTATGTGAGGAAAAAGTCGGAGAAACCAGTCTAATATTCTTTAAAAGTCTATACACTAAACAAGCCTGATTGTAATATTTACTAAAGTTTACAATAAAATTGTCACGGCCACAAAAAAATATACTTTTGCTTGATCTCTTAATTTTGACATCTTAATAGGGCAACTCGTGTATCCTTTAAGTTTTTATTCTTTATTCTAAATAAGCAAGTACTCACTGCGTACTGAAAAGTCACATTTTCCGATTGAAATATCACGGAAATAGTAAGTTTAAGAAATATTATTTATAAAGAGTACCTATATAATATCTTACTGATATGAGTGCCGGCATGGTTTTCTACTCTTGAAGCACTATTGCGTGCAATGCGGTACAATTATCCTCAACGCTGCATAATACGTATTTAATTGCTATATGCCATTACAAACGTTGTAAATTTACATATAAGGACTTAAATTCCGTGAATTATAATGTTAGTGTAATTGATTCTCGCTGCCGCAAGGAATTATTTAAAATACAAACTGTTCTATTGATGCGATGCAAAAGATACAATTTTGCGGTCTATAATAGACCGCAAAATTTATTTTGAATTTAAATTAATTGCATAGCGACTTCTGAGATTAGTTGGCAACATTAATAGAATTTTTTAGAAGTCTTAGGCTTTCTCGATTATTACACATTATAATAAAACACTCCCATGGGTGTCGTAAAAGTCGACTAAGGGATTAGCCGGAGGGTGGGCAGCAGCGTCCTTCGAGTACATTAACAACTCAACTGCGATCGCCAACCCGCCTGCCAAGCGTGGCGATTATGGCAAAACCCCCCAATGAGCCCACAACACATCCATACCGGTGGTTGTGGTGATTTTTGGGGGAGGCCTGTGTCCAGCAGTGGACTTCAATCGGCCGAAATGAATAATAAAACACTATTAAACAGATTCTATCGCGTATATTTTTGATTTTTGTTTTTCCTGACGTTTCGAATACTCTGCAGCATTCGTGGTCACAAGATAACTAAGGAGACAGGCGTCGTTACAGATTTAAAAAAAAAATCTACCGTGCAATTTTAATCAAAAGATTTGTTTTGATGCACGCCGTAATCATTCATAGTGTCTTGATGTTTTTTAGTGTGGTATGTTGTTTGGGACTTTATTATTTTAATAACTGGATTCCAAACAGGTGGTACTTGCCAACCATTTTCTCTATTAAAATTAGGATGTTATTTTTAATTTCATTAGCTGAATTTTAAATATCTTTGAAAAATTTACTGAGCCTATTTTAATAACAGTGTGAAAAAGGTAAATAACCCGTTTGAATATATGCAATTATGTTTGTAACAATTTACACTATAACTCTACTTCCTTATTTTTAGTACCCGTGACTTAAAATCAGTAGTGTCCTCGATCCTCAAAACACATACAAAGCTAGTTACATCAACTTTAATTTAATGGCAAACTTTACGACTCTAGTTATAAATTACATCTTTACACGTATGCAAATCGTAATGGCGTAGCGGTGAGCTTATCGCACATTACACCACATAGAGCGGCGAGGCGAGTTTGAAATAGCAAAAATAATGATATATTCTCCATTGACACGCGAGGCACTATCTGTTACCGAGCTCCTTTTTAATGGCAACAGAATCAGCTTCTTAATAACAAAATTGGCTGTTTTGTGGTTCGAAAACGCTTAATGGGAATCCAAACAAAGCGGTATTTATTGAGCGTGTAGATATATGTTCAATAAGTAGCATATACATATTTGGAACGTGATAAATACTATGCGTGTAGGCTAGTGTATTTATAAAGTCAGAATTATTCAAAATACAAAAATAGATTATCGATAATAAAATATCTACGTAAAAATTGGTTCTCGTTCTTTCTTTTAATCCAACATGGTTACGAGACGTCACAAGTCATTCGCCTGGTGGTAAGCGTCATGCCCGCCCATAACAATTGTAATGTTACGCCGCACCCTGATTACCTAAAAACAGCGGCAGCAGACGCGACAGCAGCTGTCGCGCAGCCAAGGAGCCACCGGTGGCAATTCGCCTGATATTGAAAGACAAGGATGCAATTTTTAATTTATTGATCGTCCGAGTCGAGCCAGAGTGAACTTCGGAGATCTTCGCCTGTTTAATCGCTATCGGCAAATACGTAATACCAAAATGACGTTTGACAGCGGCGTCTGCGCGATTTACGCCTGTCGCAAACCGTCTGCGACGTACGTAATCAGCCCGCTGGACCAGTCCTGCATGGTACCACACTGCGCTCGTCAACTAGAGGCATTCGTTTTTTAGTCTCTAACGCCCAGTAATTTCACTATGCCCTTCAAACTGGACCTCAGTAATGTCTAAAGTTTAAACATTACTGCGGCAGAATATCTGGCACTGCGGTAGTACCTACCCAGCCAGCCTCGTGTAATGAGAGACCGGCTAGGTACAATGTCCTAGAATAGAATGGAATGGAATAGAATCGAATGGAATGGCATGGAATAGAATAGAATCATTTATTCAGTAATTAGATTTAAACACACACTTTTACAAGTCATATTGTATCAGCGGATGTTCAGGCTACTAACAACAGCAGTCTTGTTTGCATTATTGGGTTTATTTTTATTCACAGGTTCAAATAAGGTTAAAATTGCCTCGAGACGGGACCTATTATATTCGTCGATAAGCTGTAGTTTACACTATACAACACATTGGGGTGTGATCTCATCTTGTTTTTATAGCTCTTAGCCTCAACACTTACATGCAGAACTTTTCCGGTAACTTCACCGTCCGACCGACCCATCAAACCAACCTAAAGCTCTTGAGGCAGTATAATTTATACGTATAAAACTGTTCACACTTCGACGAAGCTGGAGAAAGAACGACTCTAGAGATTTGGGAGTACGTATTTTTTTCTTTCTCTTTAACGAGCTTATTCTCTTATGCTACCATCCCACTCTGTAATGTAGCTGCTGTATACAATTAAACTTATCTAAACTATGCACACGTTTTGCAGATAGTGTATAAACTAAGAGTAAATCACTTTACCCAATGCTTTGATCCCAATTTAACAAGATCGCTCAGCTCCGAATCTTATTAAGTACTTAGTAGATAAGATAGAACACTATTACATACTAGATACTCCCATATTTATTAGTCAAGTTGAATTAATTGACTTCTCCGCGCGTTGTTACGGACACACACATCGGCACATAAAAGTCCACAGCTGATCATGGGCTTCCCAATGGTCACTACAATGAGCGTTCATATATATTGCCATAATCATCACATTTGGTATTTGGATTTGTGATCCAATACGTTGTTATTAGCATACAGCTAATAATTTCAGCCGAATAAAGCCCACTGTTGGAGACAGGCCTCCCACAAAAGTCGCCACCACGGCCGGTTAGGGTATGTTGTGTGCTCATAGTGAGTTTTTGCCTTAATCGCCACGCTTGGCAAGCGGGTTGGCGATCGCAGTAGAATTGTTAATGTACTCGGAGGACGCTGCTGCCCATCCTCCGGCTACTCCCATAGCCACCTTTTACGACACCCACGGGATCAGATGGTTTGGTGCTATTCGTAACCGGCACCACACGGCACACGGGAGTATGCTGCTGCCCATCCTCTTGGTAGCCTCAGTCGCCTATTTATTACTACCTAAATCAAAAATAATGATCGCAATCAAATTAAGTTGGACCAATATTGTCACAGTAAGTTAAGGTTGTTGGCTGTTGGCTGTTGTAAGGCTGTTGTAGCACTTGGGCATTCACTAATTGAACATTAGGCAAATAATAATCCTTGGTTGGAAATTAACTTTTTACTTAAAGCACGCGCAATGGACGTTAATTTTATAAACAATTTACTAATTTTTATTTATTTATTTATTTCTTTGCAAACACGGGTAGTTATACATACATAGATCTTATCAAGTTTCATAGTTCTCCACGTTCAGCCTTCACATGGGCGTGCAAATTTTTAACAATCACAGAAACAAATTATATTAGTATGCTTACCAGTCATTGAAAATATTAAAATCGATATAATACCATTACATTACGGGATACATTTAAATGTTTATTTATATTTAATATTAGAGTACAAAATTTATAATATAAATGTCATGTGTTTATTAATTACAGTAATGTCAAGTAATATTTTTCATTTAATGTCAAATATAGATAAATTTCAATGTCAAGCTTAAACTGTTATATCGTTTGTAAATTACTGCCCGTAAGGATTCCCTTCTAGATATTCCTTCACGCTGTAATACACCCTTTCAGTTAGAAATTCTTTTAGCTTCTGCTTAAACAAGTGCAGGTTATCAATGTCTGTAATAAAACAGGGCAACTTATTATATATTTTGAGTGTCATGCATGCATATACACTAGTATTCATAAAAGCAGTTCTGCTTGTTAAAGCCCGGATTTTGTTTTTATATCTTCTATATTTTTATTCTTCTTCTTCTATCTTTTTTGGCAGTGAAAACTATATTTTCTGGTGGTAAGTTAATCATAAGCCTTTATTTATTCATTATTTATAATGTACATTTACTTAAAGTTTCCAAGTCCAAGTTAATCATGCCCCTGATTAACAAAAAGACAATAATATTTTACTACTGCATATATGAGCAAGTACGTTATTACTAATTTGCTATAGAGTAGAAACCATAATGATAAAGATATCTTACTTAATTCCGGGTGGCATCCGGATTAAGAATATACTACTCCATCTTGTCCCCATTTTGGGAAGAATTCACCAGTATTCCACACACTTGGCAGGCAGGTTGGTGAGCGCAGAATATCTTTTGTTCCACAGAAGGGACAATGCTGCCCGTACCTCTGGTTTTTAGTCCTTATTGTTTTTCTTTTAAAAACATTGCCGTGGGGTGTGTGTGGGAGTGTGGACTAGGAATTCTCCTGAGTCGTGGGTGCGTTTACAGACATATATTCCACACACAATACACCCGGACCCGGAACAACTACCTGCAGATCATACAAATATTTGTTCCGTGCGGGAATCGAACCCACGACCCAGAACGCAGCAGCCGACTGCATCAGCCACTGCACCAACCATGCCGTCAATTTATTGTACAGTATCATCATCATCATCATATCAGCCACAGGACGTCCACTGCTGAACAAAGGCCTCCCCCTTAGATTTCCACAACGAGCGGTCACATGCCGCTCTCATCCAACGACTCCCAGCGACCTTCACCAGGTCGTCTGTCCACCTCGTTGGAGGTCGTCCCACGCTGCGTTTTCCGGTGCGCGGTCTCCATTCGAGAACCTTTGTGCCCCAACGGCCATCAGTTCTACGAGCAATGTGCCCTGCCCATTGCCACTTCAGTTTACTAATCCTTTCAGCTATGTCGACAACTTTAGTTCTTCTACGGATCTCCTCATTTCTGATTCGATCTCGTAGAGAAATACCAAGCATAGCTCTCTCCATAGCTCGCTGAGTGACCTTGAGCTTTCTTGTGAGGCCCATTGTGAGTGACCACGTCTCTGTTCCATATGTCATCACTGGTAACACACACTGGTTAAAGACTTGCGTCTTGAGGCATTGCGGTATTGTTGACGAAAAGACGTTGCGAAGTTTCCCGAACGCTGCCCAGCCGAGTCGGATTCGACGATTGACCTCTTTCTCGAAGTTGGACCTACCTAACTGGACAGTTTGTCCTAGGTAGACATACTCGTCAACAACTTCGAGAACAGAGCTCCCAACGGATATTGGGATGGGCACGACATGGGCATTTGACATGACTTTTGTCTTGCCCATGTTCATCTTAAGGCCCACCTGTTGGGAAACTCTGTTGAGATCATTGAGCATTGTGCTGAGCTCTTGCAGCGATTCTGCCATGACTACGATGTCATCGGCAAATCGAAGGTGAGTGATATACTCGCCATTGATGTTAATGCCGAATCCTTTCCACTCCAGTAGCTTGAAGGCATCCTCCATTGCAGCGGTGAACAGTTTCGGGGAAATGACGTCCCCCTGTCTCACACCTCTCTGCAATGGAATTGCCCCCGTGCTCTGTTCATGTACTCGGACCGACATGGTGGCGTTTCTGTATAAGCACTTCAACACTTCAATGTACCGATAGTCAATCTGGCACCGCTGCAGAGATTGCAGCACTGCCCAGGTTTCGATCGAATCGAAGGCTTTCTCATAGTCCACAAACGCCAAGCATAGTGGCAGATTATACTCCTCGGTCTTCTGTATAACCTGCCGCAGCGTATGGATGTGGTCTATGGTACTGAAACCTTTTCGGAAACCGGCTTGTTCGGGAGGCTGGAAGTCATCAAACCTGCGCTCGAGACGATTCGTGATGACCCTTGAAAACAGCTTATAAACAGTATAAATAAACCTATTCATATAAAACTATTGATGGCCGCCGGAAGACTAGAATGTACATTCTCCTTTGTTTTTGAGTTTTAAATGCCGATAACATTTCGGAGCACGTCATCTACACGGATTCATAATGCCACGGTTAATTAAACATACCAAGTAGCTTTCGCCTGTATTTACTTTTCAGACTATAAATATGTCGAAGCTAATGTATACGTTTTCACAAATTTCACGTACTGCGGCGCCAGGCTCTAAAACAAGCACAATATGCGATTGACACCGTCTGCCTGTGGCGCATAGTAACAAGCGAATGGAGTGCTCATATACGAGGTGCGCGGACTTGAGATGTTTAATACTAAAACGATCACTGGCGTCGTGTTTATACAATGTATTTCTGATTGGCGATTTGTGGCGATATATGCATTGTTAGTGTAGATATCTGTTGTACCACTTTAACCCCACTTTATCACTCTATTTGCTTACTACTCTGTACCTACGTTGACCACCCAGACGTCTATGCCAACGCGCGCTTGCTGGTGTATATGAGTATAGTAATCTTTTGAAATAACCATAATATGCGATTGTGACCATTTGCCTGTATTACAACCAGGGCCTTAGGATTTAGGGTTTGAGCTGCCCCTAGGCTGATACAACCGGGGTATCACAAAACGCATTACGTCATAAATATAATAAAAATAGAATAAAGCATAAAAATAGCACAGCGTTCTAGATTTGAGTTTAGCGAACTTTTCACCACTGCAGCTCGATCCGGGTGGAAACTGGCACGTCTTCTAAACTGAAACGATTTTCTGGTTTCGGATAAACTCATGGGCCCCATCAACACTATATGCTAAAGAATCTAGCCTAACATAAACACATAATCAGGCCATTACTGTCCCTCTGCTGGGCACGCACCTTTTCTCACGGAGAAAAAGGTTAGGCCTTAGTCCACCACGCTGACCTAGTGCGGGTTGGCAGACTACACACACCATTCAGAACATTTTTATGGAGCCCTCTCTCTCTTTTAGGTTCAGGTTTGCAGGTTTCTTTGCGATGCTTTCCTTCACCGTTAACGCAAATGACTATAAGGTTAACATGTGTTACGAGACCAGAGGGCCGATTGTGAGTTTCTTTGCGTAATCGCAAAGTTGCAGTACGTTTGTTTAGTTTACTTTCATCATTTCGGCCAAATAAAGTCCACTGCTGGACACAGGCCTCCCCCCAAAGATCACTACAACGACCGATATGGGTGTGTTGTGTACTCATTGGGGGGTTTTGCCATAATCGCCACGCTTGGCAGGCGGGTTGGCGATCGCAGTTGAGTTGTTAATGTACTCGAAGGACGCTGCTGCCCATCCTCCGGCTATTCCCATAGTCGCCTATTACGACACCCACGGGATGAGATGGGTTGGTGCTATTCGTAGCCGGCACAACCCAGCAAATTAGTTAGTAGTTTACTTTACTGTATTGTATTGTACAGATATGAGGGCCTTTGTTCAGCAGTGGACCTCCATTGGATGATATTATGAATAGGCTAACGGCTAAAGCATCACAGCGACGATCGAAAAGTCTTGAGTATAACCTCTACCCATTCTACTACTAGATATGAATCCACTCCTTCACAAGTTATTTAGCTTAAATACTTGGGGTTGATAGGAATTGTAGTAAAGTAAATACGTCCGCTCCCAACTCTTCAGCCAATTGGAGCGCCGAACGCGGTAAAGTCGTTGGACGCGTTTACGTTTCGAGTGTGAAAAGAAACTTGGACTCAGCCCTCTGTATATAACAATACAGTAAAGTAAGCTAAACAAACGTACTACGTAATTAGTCACATAAAATACGCACAATACGATACGGGGCAGCTGGCCGCGCCCTCACTAATATACACATTTTTATAATTCCCTCCATAAGGCCGGAATGAGACGTAGAAAGTTTTTTGATATTTTTATATAGCGACGGCAGGTTTTGCGCAATGGCTAGTGCACAAACACAAAGCCCAGCTTTCTGTGCAACATGTCACGGGTTCAATCCCCGTACAGTTGTTCTGTTATATATGATAATTGTGCCGGATCGGTATTTATGTCGATGTGAAACATGCCAGCATGGAAAGAAGTATGATGGGGAAAAGTAAAAGTGACAGAATAAGGAACAAACTAATTAGGAAGATAACCAAAATAAAGGACGTCACAGTAAAGATAAAGGAACTAAAATGAAAATGGGCAAGACATACGGCAAGAGGGCAGGATAAATGGAGCAAAACTATGATGACGTGGTACCCAAGGGATAGAAAAAGAAAACGAGGACGACAATTAAGAAGATGGGAAGATGAAATCATAGCGGTAGCGGGAAGAATTTGGACTAGGACGGCACAGGATAGGACGAAATGGAGGAAATTAGAGGAGGCCTTCGTCGCGGGACGAACGGACATCAATAAATATATATCATAAGCAGTGTACACTAAGCGATTTTGTAAATGTCTGAAATAAAGGCTATTATTATTATTATATGTGTTGTGACTTGTTTGTACATTATTTTACTGTTATCCCATTATGTAGCTACATTAATTCTTTATATGCTTTCCGTGTGGGTTTTAAGTATTATCATTGTGCTGTTTCTTTACTACAATTCTTGTCAACCCCAAGTATTTAAGCTAAATAACCTGTGAGTGATTTGACGGCACGGTTGGTGCAGTGGCTGATACAGTCGGCTGCTGCGCACCGGGTCGTGGGTTCGATTCCCGCACGGAACAAATATTTGTACGATCTGCAGGTAGTTGTTCCGGGTCTGGGTGTATTGTGTGTGGGATTTGTGTCTGTAAACGCACCCACGACACAGGAGAAATCCTAGTGTGGGCAACGTTTAAAAAAAAAAAAAACTAGTAGTAGAATGGGTAGAGTTAATACTCACGACTTCTCGATCGTCGCGGTGATAATTTCGCGGTTGGCCTATTCATCATATCAGCCAAAAGCCGTACACTGCTGAACAAAGGCCCCCCCTAATATCTATTGTGGAAATTATGGTCCACATTTTGGGGGGAATTTGTCGGTACTCACCACGCTTGGCAGGGAGGTTGGTGAGCACGTATAATTACTGCTCCACAGAAGGGACACAGCTGCCCATCCCTCTGGTTTAAAGTCCCTTAGTCGCTTTTACAATATCCACGGGTGGAGATGCAACAGTGATATATTCTTAATCCGGACATCTTAACCGGAACTTCAAAAAAAGTTCCTTTCCTCTAGCTGCACCACAACACGCGAAGTTGTGCTTCAAACTTAATATGTTCGACACATTTTCAGAGTAGATATGTGATTACACTTGAAACTTCCAAATCCCTTAATTAACATATCAGTAATCCGGAAAATTTATAGACATCAACTGTGTAAATATGTAATACGAAAAGACAGGACAGATCACTGAACAAGATAGGACTGCGATTTGTACTTGGATTTCATTACATTACTAACCCTAGCCGTGTATGCCGTGTGGTGCCGGCTCAGAATGCCACCACCCCATCTCCTCCCGTGGGTGTCGTAAAAGTCGACTAAGGGATTAGCCGGAGGATGGGCAGCAGCGTCCTTCGAGTACATTAACAACTCAACTGCGATCGCCAACCCGTCTGCCAAGCGTGGCGATTATGGCAAAACCCCCCAATGAGCCCACAACGCATCCATATCAGTCGTTGTGGACATCTTTTGGGGAGGCCTGTGTCCAGCAGTGGACTCCATTCGGCCGAAATGACTAACCCTAGCTATATTCAGAACTATATCACACTGAAGTATAGATACATCTTAGAGCTCAGCAATAATTGGTCAGTAGTCAATTGGTCAAGTTGGTGTATCGATATGTAAGTTTAATTATGGAGAATCTTTGCCAAGCTGCGATTATCGCAAATCTTACGTTTGATTTCAGCAATACTTAGTATTCCAGTATCCAAAACGTTACGAATTTGTGGAAATGCTTGACTGTATCATTCACTGCACCAACCGTGCCGTTTATACGTGATAGTTTAATTATTCGCATTAGAAACTCGTGGTGGGTGATTGTCTATAAAAGAATAAGAATTATTCCCGTAGGATGTCAAGTTAGGTTGCAAGGGCTTCGCACGAAGCAAAGAAAAATACTTTAATTGATAAGCTTACTAATGAGCGCCACACAAATTCTTTATATTAGGTATACCTCCGCCTATATGCCTGAGATAAGTAACGCACAGGCTCCATCGTGACTCGCGCTGCATCGCTGTGACGTTACAACTACATCCTCCAACCACAACGACCGCGTCAGTGAAAATGTCTTTTTTTACTTTGCCCCATACTAGGATTTCTTGTGTCGTGCTTGCGTTTACAGACACAAACTAACTCCACACGGAACATGATACACCCGTCTCAGTCAAGGAATCGTAGGGGGGTCGCAATGACATCATTCGCTTAACGCCTTATCTGGAAATACGGAGGTGTATAGGGCACATTTTTAAGGTCACGTCCCAATTCTGTATGCTATTACAAATTTGCATTATAATGTCGGGTATATTTCGGTCAATAAACGACATAAAATGAAAGAGAAATAAGAACACTAAAGTTAAACTGCTATGATTACCAGCTAAAAATGCGCTACAACCTATTCTGAGGCTATATCTACGGACGATCAAGACAATAAAACATCAGAATACAAAACACGCGAACCTATACATACACTGTAATTTCAAATAATGCGACAGTATCGTGCTAATAAAACCTTTATTGCGATGCGGAGATGGTTGGTAATTGCTTGAAAATTTGGTGCAATCGTGTGGTATGGGGTTGCCGTGACAGCCTACGATAAGCGATCTCGTTACGATCACATTACATATCGGAAGTAAAGGGGTTGGATTCAAACAGGTTTGTTCGTAAATTTCGTGCGTGACGTCAGTTGACAGGCAGTAGTAAAAATTGAATGGTATACTGGCAAAAAATCCTAAGTAATTATTTTACTCGAATTTAGATTTGAGTTAATATTTGGCATTCCTAAATGAATTTGAATTAGGATTTGTCAGTCTACCGCAGCACTGCATGGGCCTCATAATACCGAATATTGTGAACGTGGTCCTAATTTTCACATATGGACCACGCTTGGCGAACGGATTAAGACCACAGCTATACTATTATTAGCGCTATAGAATGATGCATATTCTAGAAAGTAGGTATTTGTTGTGTGCGGTGAACGTTCGAGCGATACGCGCCCCATCTCCCAAAAGTGCCTTACTTTCCTCTAAAACATCCATAACACTACCGTGAAGTAGTAGAGTATGCAAAATAACACAAGTACCTATGTAATACGCAAAATATCAAAACGAAGTGAATTCGCTATTCAAGACATGTCAAAGCGTAATACTTACTACAGAAACAGGTGTCAAATAACATTGGTATCATATAACCCTTTAATACGCGTTCCATGTTTTGCGAAATCACCGGAGTAAAGTTACGCACGCAAGCCGTTTACGTGTAAATGTAGTGCTTTTGTAAATCTGAGGCCTTCGAGGTAGCAACAGAATGAAAACTATCTAAGACTGAAAACAAATTAAATTATTTTGAGTCCGTTTGATGATGACAGGGTTTCAAGCCCATAAAGTAAAGGAATATTATTGTGTAATTAAATATGATATAGTATATTTTGCAGCAAACTATGACATAAATAAAACATAGTTTTTTTTATTTATAACACACCAATCACAACAACTATGTGTTTGCTAGGCAACTAACAAAAGTAGCGATTTTTCTGTAGGGAAGGGGCCACAATATACAGACCGACCTTAGCTTACATAATAGTATACAAAAAATTTGGATCTTATTTTCAATATAATTCTGGAAAGAGCCGTACCACTTCCTCCCTTGCCACACCTAATACAACACGCCTTAATACTTAGGTATATTGTATAAGTATGTAGCATAAAACATTCTAGTAACAGGAGCAGGTAAGTAAGTAATCTAACTACGAAACATGATAACATGCATGCATGCATCAACATTGAAGTTAGCATTATCTAGTGTCAATAAGCCGTGTGGTATTGACTAAGAATAAGACCAACCTGTCTCATCGTGTCGTAAAAGGTGACTATGGGAATAACCGAAGGATGGGCAGCAGTAGTGTCCTTCAAGTACATCGAGCACACAACACAAGCTGAGACCGTTCGTTGTTCGTTCTTAGGGGGAGACTCATGTCCAGCAGTGGAAGTGTCTCGGCTGATGAATGTCATCAATTTTAGAATAAAATAGAATATTCTTTATTTACACACCATTAGAATAACTAATAGAACCGTCTTATTGCTAGTGCATAATGTAGAAGTGCTTGAAATTAACCTCCACGAGTGACGATACCTAACTACGTCCGGTGCACATTGGGCAGTCACAGTCAGCCTCGTTACCAACCTGACTGGATTTTTTTTTTTCACCACGGCATTAACTATTTTCATGTGAAATATATGTACCCCATGAATAACAGCCGACACAAGAGAAGTGACTATTAGTAGCTATTTTTGACATGCAGCCTTAAGATGGACAAGAAAACAAATAGAAAAAGACAGATGGGGCAGGTGGTAATAAATAAGTAAATACAGTAATTGCAAATAAATGATCTGCTATTGGATTTCATTAAGTTTAATTAGGTAGTTACGAACAGCTAATTTATAAAAGTAACACAGTTTCCAGTAAAACCACGCAAGTCAGCTTTATTATGTATAGTATATTATAATGTTGTGTCAAATTGAGACAGCTCATATTACACTGCCGATGATAGACAGGTTAAACTGCCTACAATGTTAATTCATAATCTGCAACTATTAATATCAGCACCTATTAAATTGTAGAAACATATCATATTAATAATCATATCAAACAAAATGATAATGATAAAATATGCAAATGGAACGGAAATGTGATAAAAGAAAATAGACAAATGGAAAAACGGTGTACACATATTTCGAATTCACTTCATAACCTCTATAATAAACAAAGATTTCTATGGAACACAGCTGCAAAACATACATTAAAGAAAGGACAAAGACACACTAAGCAAATAGAAGAGAAAATGTAATGTTGCGCTCAGATATTGAAATATCAACTCCGAGTGAGAAACGTGTTAGCAGCAGTACTGTTCTAACGAAAAGTAAGGACGCTGCACAAACAAGGCTGGATAACGTTCAGAAAACGTAATAAAATATTTAACACGTACGCTCAAAATAAGTAGCCCACATAAAAACGAACCAGACAGATTTTAATTGGACTTTCACGGCTCCGACAGTCAAATAGTGGAAAAATAGAATATCGAGAAGTGAGAACCGTTTAATGGCATGTAGTACATTTTTATCACCCACTATAACGAGACCACTGTTGAAGTACGTAGACATAGACACAAAATCGTAGTCATGTTTTTGGGACTCGCTTCTAAACATTAGGCTTTAGATTCATCGTAGGGCGCGAGGCGCACTGGGAAATCTGCGTGGTCAGACCGAGTGACACCCGGGAAAACGCGACAGCTTGGTCATGCGCCGCCGTCTGGTCCTCCTTTGGGGATCCTTTAGAATCCCCTTAGACATTTCGGCGGCCTCTTTACATTCAGCTGCCTCCGCTAGGTGGGGGGTCCTAAAGGCGTAGCACCAATGGGCGGCTGTAGTGTGAGTTTTGGCCCCCTTCGTTGCTGAAGATTACCAATATATCCACTACATATACACTAGGCATTTGTAAAAAATGAATTAGAACCTATAAGTAATGAATTAATAAATTTCAGGGTTAATATTGTTTTAAAATTTAAAAATATATTTTTTTTAACCTTGCCCCACACTAAGTATAAAAATATTTAACTTTACCTAGTATAAAAAACCTACAAGCGCTTTTAATTACTAAAAACCATATCTTTTATTTTTTATGTAGAATGAAAGAGTGCCGTTCTCTATTTCAAAGATAGATTATTTATGAGAATATAAGTAGAGACCCCCGCCCTTTTATTTTACATCGCAAAAATATTTTGTGCTTTTTAGTTCATATTTCATTAAAAGCGTGTTATTATTAGTTAAAGCACTTGTGTTGCAGATAACATATGTGCAGTGTTCGAAACGTTAGGAAAAACAAAAATCTATAATATCTACACGAGATATGATCCGTTTAAAAGTGTCTTATTATAATGAGTAATAATCGCGAAAACCTAAGACATTAAAAGTATTAAACTATCATTTTATTTACACTTGAAACAATTACGATATTCTACATAGTACGTTATACGCTTGCGAAATAATATTAAAGCATAAACGCCAGCCCGAAAACCAATGTTGATAATTTTCACTTAGTTTAACAGCAACTTTATCCAACTTTAGCTGTACACTGTACCGGAATGAAAGTTGGATATCATGGGAGTGGGAATTATATTCACAGGGCAACGTTACACGGGTGTGGAACGACTTATGAATATTAGATCATAGCATATAATGCACTTTACTGGTCACATTTGCACTGGATTTATGAAAATGACGGGCGAATGCGGTAGTAATATAATTTGTATCAGATTTACTTCTATGCATTAGAGTGTTTTAAATTCAGTGGCTGCACGTCAATTTAGGAAAGGATTTTTATAATTATTACATTTACTTGCTACGTATAAAAATTAATAACTCAACTGCGATCGCCAACCCGTCTGCCAAGCGTGGCGATTATGGCAAAACCCTCCAATGAGCCCACAACACACCCATATCGGTCATTGTGGTGATCTTTCGGGGAGGCCTGTGTCCAGCAGTGGACTTCATTTGGCCGAAATGATGACGTATAAAATATAAAAAGCGATACATCGACGATGTAAGGAGAATAGCAAGTCGGGGCGAATGCCGGCGCCGTGAGAGATCGAAGTGCAACGGTCCGAGCTTCGGCGATCCTAGGGGGCGAAATGAAAACAGCTACTTGTGGAACCCAGTCCAGGGTTTCCTCACCTTTCGGTTGACGCAGATACTCTCGAGACATTAGTGCTTCGGGAAGTATCTGTGCCTATGCTAGGCTGGAAAGAGCCGCCCAGTTGTCATCACTGTGGAGACTGCCCGGAAGATACGACACAGTACACGTTGGAGGAGTGTCCAGCTTGGGCAACGAGGCGCCGTGATCTCATCGCGGCGATCGAAAATGACTTCTCGTTTCCGTCGTCCGGAGCAAGAGCGCGTGAGATGTCGTCGCTTACTTTTGCGAGAATGTTATGCACGCACAGAAGGGCGGAGTGGCAGCAGGAAGAGACCACTTCTCTTCCCCGTCAAAAATGCACCAGACTTCGTTGGAGGACACTGACTGATCTCCGGCCTCCATGAGTTACGGCCTGTGGGCGACGAACTTGGGGCAGTCCATCACCCGAACATAATCAGGGCTGAGACGGTGGCACGCCTATTCTACGCGTGCCTCTCTGGAGGAATGTGCTGATGGCCAGGTCACATACAGACCGAGCCTGTCAGACGAAGGCCGATGCCGGGGGCGCGGCCTAATGCCAACAGGCAGGCACCGCAACATCAGCTATAGGTAAGTAGTAGGAACATCGTGGGGTTTGAGCCGGTAGGGATCCGGCATGCCCCTCCACTCCAACCCAGTGCGAGATAGTCCATGAGGACATCGCCAGGATGGATAAAAACAGGTTTAATGTTGATGCGATTAGCACAGGACTGAAAATGGCATAAACAGAAAGAAGTATACTCAGCAATTGGTAGAATCAAGCTGTAGAATAATTTGATTATGATAATACGAAGCGAGTTTATTCTAGAATTACGTATGTTGCGTTTTTAAAATTAACGTGTGTGTAAAAATAAGATGGATCGTTATTATATTGACAGCAAGCGAGATATTGCGCCGTAATAGGTTTTGTGATGGTTATCGATCTAACATATACGAGTAAGCATATATTACATATCGTAGGTTTAAACTTAACGATACTATCGAACATAATTATCGTCTTTTTATGTAGTCCATATAAGGTCTATAGCAGTAAACTCATAGTTACCATTATTTGCAATAGTCTTACCGATACGGACAATACACACGCACACACACAAACATCAGCCCGTTAACGTTCACCGCTGAACATGGGCTTCGCAATGATCACTATAATGAGCGGTCATGGGGGATATTGCCATTATCAGCAAGCTTAGCAGGCGGATTGGTGATCGCATGGTGTAATTAACACATAGGAGAATACTGATGCCAGTCTACTTGATATCATCTGTTAGTCGCCTTTTACGACACTACACGAAACTATAATTGAATCTATTTCAGCCAATTATATAGTATTATACAAAGTGCGGCCAAAGATAGGCCCTGCTTAATGTCTCTTTAAATTTGAGTAAAATGTTCCTGAGCTGACCCGAGCGTTCTAGAACGTCATGTGTCATAACGTGTCACTCGTCTCGACGTAAGCCTGCCAAAAGACCAGTTGCCTCATCATTGCAGATAATGAACAAACGACAAGTCTCCGACACAATATCGTAATTTTGTTTTGTTTAATATTTTAGATATATTATTATTTGGAATTAAAGCAGAGCGTTTTAGTTTTACGACAAAGATAACATTAGTTTTCTTGATTTCGTCATCGTCATCAGCCGAAGGACGTCCACTGCTGTACAAAAGTCTCTTCTGTAGATTTCCACAACAACCGGTTACATGTCACCCGCATCCTCCGACTCCCAGTTTTAATGATTTAAACATCTTCCATCTCGCAGCTCTAATTGCCTGATAAATATTTAGATTACTGTCCCTGACTGCCAAGATTCAAATGACATACAAAGATGAATATATAATAAGTAAAGCTTCACACGTAACGGAAATCGGAGCCCTAAATAAGAATCGTCAGTGAAAATGAAATTCCCAAAATTTTTGCGCTCTGTTTATCACAGGATTAATTAAATTCTCAATAAACGTTCGAAGCGAGGGGCAAATGATTTTATTTAAATGGAAATCCTTGTCTAATATTATTCAAGATAAAGACATACGTTCGTGTGTTATAAAATAGCGGAATTCATGGCAGATTTATCATAATTGTTTCCGCGATTATTCTTTTTTTGTTGGACTATTAACGTGTACCTATTGAGTTCAAGTAATTATCACAATACTGGATATTGTATTATTGCCTTACGTAAAATTTCGTACATCGCTCTTACGGTAGTATAAATTTAATTCTTATATAAATTGTAATCTAGTAACGTCTTAGATTTTCGCGATTATTACACATTATAATAAGATACTTTTAAACGGACTCTATCGCGTATATTTTAGATTTTTGTTTTCCCTTATGTTTGGAATACTTTGCAGAAATCATGGTCGAAGGATCTAAAATATATGCGATAGAATCCGTTTAAAAGTGTTTTATTATATATTGTAATCTAAATGTAACCTAATTTACATATTAACATTTAATATATCAGGCTTAAGTTTCGAATCTCACACTCATAGAAAGCATTTAATATTTGCCTTAGGATTTATAAATACGGGAAACTTAGTTTAAGTTTCCCGTTCGACGTTATTAAAATGAAGAATGTGAAGACTACGCGTCATGTCTATGTCAGCTAAGAAATAAAAATATTTTTCTTTCTTTCATTATTAATGGGAATAGGAACTAATTTGATAGTGGATTGCAAATTTCCGATGTTTATTCCGTGTGATGTTCGGATTAGGAATATAGCACTACTCTTATCTCTTCCCGTGAGTATCTTAAAAGGCGACTAAGGGCCTCTACACCAAGATGGCAGCTGCAGCAACCCTTCTGTGGAACAGTAACCATACTGCGATCACCAATCCGCCTGCTAAGCGTGTTTAGTACTGGAAAATTCTCTCCAAAATGACGACACAATTGTGGAAGTCTAATGGGGGATGCCTATGATCAGCAGTGGACATTCTTTTGCTGATATGACGAAATTTTCAAGTCATCGTAGGACTTCCTGGTGTTTTAATGATTGGGCTACAGTTAGCACTATTGAATTCTCCTTAAGATTTTTTGGGGCATCAAGACGACTTATTTTATATGCATTTTCCTGAAGTTTTATCACCTAATAACAAATTATTTTTAAGGTCTATTTCCTCATATAAAGTTAACTAAACTTTTTCATCCAAATTCCACACGAACACATTCGAAGACTGAGCTTTTATATTTTACTATTTTGTGACGAGATGAGCAAGTCATTCACTTGGAGGTAAGCTTTACGTCTGCCCATACAAATTATAATGCTGCCCAGGACTAGGCCTGCACGGTACCACACTGAGCCCGTTACCTTAGATAGTTATTTAGTCTCCTTTAATTTCACTAACTACTGTGCTCTTCAAACCGGAACACAGTACTGTTTAAAGTTTAAACACTAAAGCTTTACATGAGGTCAGAACCATAAGAGACCATCAGATACACAGGTAAAGTGAATCTAAATTTATTTTCCTTTACAGACTCTCTCTCTCTCTGTAGACAGTTTGTATTGGAAACGATGTAGCGTTAAGTGCGAGTATTAGCCTTTCGTGGCATCCCCATATTGTTTGTTAGGATGGGATCCACTCCCTTTTATATAACGTGCCAATTTGCCGTCACGCGGTCAGTCTGTGGATGGCTGACCGAGAACATCTCCGTGCTTCGAAGTGTACGTCAAATCGTTGGTCCCGTTTGCTCTCATTTGACAGCAGTCGTTACATCAAGGTTAAGTTAAGTCGTTACACTAACCACACGAAAAGAAAGAGAACAAGATCGTTATTAAAAGAAAACACCGATCTAAGATTTAAGAGGATTATTTATTTATTTATTGATCACAAAATTACAAATTTCCATAAATATTATTCTTACAGCCAATTACGGATTTACAATTTACTTGCCTTACTTTTTATGCAACAGATACAGAAAATAATAAAGAACAAAGACTGATTACAAAATACGTAAATCATAAGTGTGTGTAGGTGCGGAGTGTTAGTGTGTAAAGTATCCATGTTATGAATAGTGTGACGACACGTTCTTAATTTTGTTAAGTGGTGTTATGCTAGTGTCTCCTGTAGCCGAAATTCGATCAATTGTGTTTGTAAAGTAACGAAATTAAACTTGTTTAATATATCATTAATTGGACTTTATTTGTATACAAATTCTTAATTCTCATCTTGACGCTATGAGACAAAATTGGAAAAGAGGAATTAATGGCAAAAATTTAGTGAACATGAAATTCTTGGGAAGTTTATACGTAATTTAACTATTAAATATTATAACGAATAAATAAAGATAAGTGGTAGGTAATAATTCACTTTGAAAGAAATGGAACCAACGCTGGCTGGGCATCGCATATTGTTGCCCATTTGAGTCAGTGAAACAGAGCACAAGAGAGTGTATAGTATAATTAGTATAGAGACAATAATAGTTTGTAGTGGTGGCTCTTAGCATTGAATAGTACCTCTACCATTTTCAGTACTTTCTTATCACTCCTTTCGTTTGTGCTACAAGATGTCTAGTAGGTTAGCAGCATCTTCTGTAGCGCTAATAACTAAATCCTGCGATTACCAATCTGCTTGTCAAACCCGGTGATTATCGCTATACTATCTCATGAGCTTCGGATGCATTATTACGGGCTGTTAAGATACAAACTAGAAATCTCTCGAGAACTACGTTTTTGTAGATAGGCTGTAATAGACACTAACTTATGGTTGATTGAAAGAATGTTTTACTCTCATTCAATATATATACGGCCGGATATAAATAACTAAAATTTTCAAACTATATGGAATTATATGAATTTTAAGCAAGAAATATAAATAAATGATAGTCGTGTGGTGCCGGCTAAGAATACCACCACCTCATCTCATCCCGTGGGTGTCGTAACAGGCAACTATGCCTTTGGCCAGCAGCAAGCTACGAGTACATTTATAACTCAACTGCGATCGCCTACCCGTCAAACGTGGCGATTATGCCAAAGACCCCCCAATGTACTCACAACACAAACCCATACCGGTCGTTGTGGCAATCTTTGGGGTAGGTCCAGTAGTTGACGTTTTTCGGCTAAAATGGTCATCAAATGAAGCAAGACATTAAGCTAGCATTTTCTTTTGATAAAAGGAGTACCGAAGTAGGATAAACCTGGAACTGTAACAACGAACTATCTAGGAAAGCAAACGACACAGCTCCGTATCGAATACCTATCTAAGTATTAGTACATAAGTCTTTATTTAAACAAAGCGAGACGTGGAGAGCCTTCCTTATTTACTTGTACGACGCCGGGAAATCCCTTATGTAAGCATCGATCGATAGCTGTTTACTGTCGCTGAACTAAACCTACTGCTGTGCAGTGTGGACGTACGTATTACTTACAGATTTTTATGTAGACAGAACTTGAAACGTTACATCGTGAAAAGCGACAGTGGAATCGATAGTTTAGTTTGCTCCAAAACTCGGTAGAAATTTGATAAAGTATTAAAACATATTCCGTTAAAGTTACTTAAGCCAAAAAAATATGTTTAATTTTTCATATTTAAACACGAATAACACCTGCAAATATTAATATTAATACACCATGAAATATCAATGGCATTGGATCCTCTATTTTAGCTCGTAATAGTCCCACATAGGCCATAAAACAAATACAGTAAACAAATTCAATACATTCAAGGAATCTGCGCTGTAATGAAAAATTGTTTCCTCAACCATCGATCGTAGCGGGCCTACGGGCCGCTGGCTACGGGCTTCGGCGCTACGCCATTTTAGACGTAGAGACGAAACAATAAGGCTTGTGACGTAACTTTATGTAGATTCTATACGTTTTGCTTTGTTTTGTTCCCATTTTCTTAAAGAAGACTGAAATTTAAAGTCTTAAGACAGCGATGTAAGGAACAACGAAAGTTTCTGAAAATAATGTTTAAAATCGTAATACGAGTATAAAAGGATGAGAAAATGAGGCTGACTAACTCAAAAAACGATGTCAAATTCTATTAAAATAATACTTTTCTTCATCATCATATCAGCTAAAAGACGTCCACTGCTGAACAAAGGCCTCAGCATAGATTTTCACAATTGTGCTGTAAGTTTGGGGGAATTTGCTAGGCTTTGCTTACCAGCCAAGCATGGCAGGTGGGTAGGAGACCGCAGCATTGCTGCTGTTCCACAGAAGGGACACTGCTGCGTATCCCTCTAGTTTAGATTCCCTTAGTCGCCATTTAAGATATCCACGGCAGGAAATGTGGTGGTGCATATTCTCGTTAGCATTAAAATTAAATTTCGAAATAGGTCCACGATATTTATAAAATTTAAATTCTATTAGTATTTTTTTCTTTACATAATCTATGAAGCTGATTTCAGAATGGAACTCGCGGTTCTTAGTACTGAAGTTTCGCACTCTATAATTGCGCCATTGAAAACATTTGAAAGATTTGATTGATATTATATGTTCCACGAAGCATTCGTATTTGTTCGAGAATACTATGAGCTCAAATAAAAAAATTACTATATGTACATTTATCATTAGATACGCTGAAAGAGGGAATCTTTATGGAGGCAGGTAGAAACTATGGCAGAATGCCAAGTGTCTGACGGAATGGTTCGCACAGTGACTAAACGATTAGCATTCTAGGCTACGTGTTGTGGGTTCGATTTCCGCACGGTACAAATTTTTGTATTATCTACAGATAATTGTTTTGAATCTGAGTTTTTATGTATGTGAGATGTGTGTCTGTTAACTTTACCCACAACAAAAGGAAACTCAGTGGTGCATAGATAAATATATTTTTTTTTGTTAAAGATCTCTAATTGCGTTACAATTAGTCAATTCTAAAATTCACTTTTAAATTGAGCTACGTATACATATTTCCACTCATGACTGCATACACTACTACGAGGGCGGCACTGAAAATTTCGGGAATCAAGGAAGTGACACAACATTACTATTTAAAAAATGTATTTATTGCTTTTCGAAGTATTCTCCGCGAAATTTGGCACATTTTTCCATACGATGGAACCAATCATTGAAGCAACCATTCCATTCGGAAGTTGGGGTCTCCAAAATGGCCGTTTTGTAGGCGTCCACAGCTTCTTTAGGTGATGAAAATCTCTGTCCACGCAATTTATTCTTTATTTTAGGGAAAGTATAGAAATCATTAGGGCTTAGGTCGGGGCTGTACGGCGGATGGTCTAATAATTCTATGTTTTCTTGCTCTAAAAACTCTTTTGTTCTATGCGCGGTGTGAGAACTCGCATTGTCGTCATCATTTCGGCCGAATGAAGTCCACTGCTGGACACAGGCCTCCCCCAAAGATCACAACCACCGATATGGATGTGTTGTGGGCTCATGGGGGGTTTTGCCATAATCGCCACGCTTGGCATGCGGGTTGGCGATCGCAGTTGAGTTGTTAATGTACTCGAAGGACGCTGCTGCCCATCCTCCGGCTAATCCCTTAGTCGACTTTTACGACACCCATGGGAGGAGATGGGGTGGTGGCATTCTGAGCCGGCACCACACGGCATTTCTCACGGCACGCATTGTCGTGATGGAGGATGATGCGGCGGTTGCAGTTCTCTCTACGGAGTTTAGAAACGACCTGTGGCAAACAAATGCTAGCATACCATTCTGCATTAACCGTTCTTTGTCCCTCAAGAGGAATAGTCGTAACATGGCCGGTTTTGGAGACAAACGTGGCCACCATTTTTTTTGCAACACTCCGTGAACGAACAATTTTTGCTGGCTTTAACTCATTTTCGAACACCCAAACTCGTGACTGGTTTTTTGTTTCGGGTTCGTACGCATATATCCAGGATTCGTCACCTGATACGATGTTGTATACAGCATTTGAGGATCCTGCGTGGAATCTTTCGAGAGTTCTGACGCACCAAGTAACGCGAGCCGCTTTTTGCTCTTCACATAGCAAATGCGGTATCCATCGGGAAAACAACTTTTTTTACACCTAATTGTTCATGCAAGATTATTTGTATTTGACTCATGCCAATGTCTAAAGTTGCCTGAATTTCGCGGTATGTCACATGTAGATCTTCCTCAATCAGCTTACGCACAGCATCAACGTTTTCTTGGGTGACTGCAGTTTTTGGACGACCTTGACGAGGATCATCACTGAGCTTGACACGTCCACGTTGAAATTCAGCAAACCAGCGATAAATTGTGGTTTTGGATGGGGCTTCATCACCAAATGCAGAAATCATCCGGTCAACACACTGTTTTTGTGTTAAACCACTTCGAAAGTCATAATAAATCATCGCTCTTGAATTTTCTCGAGTCTTCTTCTTCTCTTAGATTATGGCTTCTGTAGGTTATCTTCCACAATTTCGCCAATTTCAAGTTTAAGGCAACGTTGTACGGTATTTAGATGAATAAATCTTTACATATTCATAAAATATTTCTCAAAAATGAAAAAAATTCTAAAAAATATGTCGGCAACGTCGTACGGTTCAATTGTTTTTTTTCTTTTCTCGAGTCAATTCCATTTTCTCAACGACTAAACAAGTTTGACAAAACCTTGTGACAAGACCGTGAATCTTTTTTTAAATAAATAAATGGTATTCGATTTGTAAAACCAAGGAGTTTTCAATTAAAAAGATTTTAATATGACAGGAACAGTGGAAATATTCCATTCCCGATACTTTTAGTGCAGCCTATGTATATTATCTTATATAACAACAATGATAATGAAGAATGTTAATTAACGTGTTGGCGCGACCCACTGCGCCAAAAATGTCGCAAATAAGACAAATAACATTCCATATACAGTTCACACCTGTCGCGTACGAGGGTTCCCAGGCCTCGGATCTCGGGTTTGGGATCCCGGAGCCCCCACTGTGCCACCTTCTTTCCAACGGTGCCTTTAATTACACCACTTAAGGCCTCTTAATTAAATCCCCGGGCGACACGTATATTCGTTTACAGGTTTCATTCGCCATTTAAGGTAAAACGCTATGGAACCGTCACTTAAATACATGAGAATCGTTAACGCTTTTTGTGTTAAATTAGCTGAATTATTAAGTGACGTAAAGGCGATGTTTCATTTTCGGCCAAAAGATGTACGGTTGTAGAAAAAGAGGAAGAATTGCCACGAACTAAGGAAAAATATTCTTATGCGAATTTAAGCCTAAGTATTCATACAAAAAATCTAGATTTTCAGGTATTACCATAATCTATTCAACATGGCGTCTTCCAGTCTGCATAATATGCTTCCGTTCTAAAATTATGACACATTAAAACAGACAGACAGACGTTAATTATATAAATATGAAAGGTGTGTAGGTATACTACTAATAGCTCTCTCAGATATCTTTTTCGACTAATTATAAGCAAGTGTAACGGTTTAATTCCAAAAAAAACTACTTTTGTGGAATGTACGTACGAAACAAACGAAAGGGAAAATTCAAAATGAATCCCTATTAAAAATTGTTCAAAAGATTTAAACGTGCCTTGGTGTGCAACTTTTCTCTAACGTTTTTTTTAAACAGAGTGTAAAATCTTAAATTAGTACGTATCGAATACAACCACAGTTCCGCCAAATAAATATCAGATAAGTACTACTATTATTGGTTAGGTAAACGTCATCAGGCTATCCCAACCTGCCATGGCTGTCAAGGTCGTAACTCTCACGACAAACGTCAAATATTTTTAATTTTAATGATGTGCCTACAATATATTGGGTATTATAAAACAGTTACTAAATTCCATTCAGAGGTTCGTTTCCTAGGTTTTCTAAAATGTTATGTTTTTCTGTTATGGCCAGAGTCCCATACAAAAATTAAACGTATGCTTTACCAAAAATTTACGTAAGCCAGTAAGTTCAGAAACTGTTTTGTTTCCCGTGATGTAGTACATCCATTCGCAAGTAGTTAGTAGAAAAGCCGCTTCTGAAAATAGATTTAAGCTCTACCTACCTCTGTTCAAGTAAAACTTACATAAAAGAAATTAATTTGTAAATGCCATCAAAGTTTATAATAAGTTACCCAACACATTCACAGAACAGTCTCTGAATGGATTTGAAAGAAAACTGAACGCCTTGGTAAACTTTTTTTATGACCTGAGTAAATATGAAAAGTAAAGAGCACCTTTGTAATCATCATTTCGGCCGAATGAAGTCCACTGCTGGACACAGGCCTCCCCCAAAGATTATCACAACGCCTGATATGGCTGTGTTGTGGGCTCATTTGGGGGTTTTGCCATAATCGCCACGCTTGGCAGACGGGTTGGCGATCGCAGTTGAGTTGTTAATGTAATCGAAGGACGCTGCTGCCCATCCTCCGGGTAATCCCTTAGTCGACTTTTACGACACCCACGGGAAGAGATGGGGTGGTGGTATTCTGAGCCGGCACCACACGGCACCTTTGTAATAAGATTTACTAAATTAATGATCAAATCGACTTTATTGATATTTAAAGTTTTCATTGTACACTAGTGTATTATAATATCTGTGCTTGTCTGTCTGAATCATAACAAGATATGATACAAATTACATAAAATTATTTTTTACAAATATTTTGACTTACCTGGTTTTTTTATATTAATTGAATAATAATTTCGACGAATTGTCATAATTGTAATTTAATTGTTTAGTTTATTGACACTGTAATTAAGTTTTAAAAAAATACTAAAAAGGTACTGGCTTCATAACAATTATTATCATCCAAGGTCAATTTAAAATTAGTTCACATTTGGGTTTTGACATTATTTGAATGATAAGCAATAGGTAAGTAATATGCTACTCGTGACCACGGTCAATGCAACTTGATCGAAACGTCGAGGTTGGTCAAAATATTATTTTGATATTAATATGTGCGCGAAAAGACCCGAGACTATCTTAATATCAGGTACCTAATATGTTATAAGTAATGTAATTGATTACTGTAACATTGTAATGCTTTGGATTTGTATTGTCTAATGATTGCACACCATTGTTATGGTGGGATGTACGATCAAATTATTAATTACTAAGACCACTATGTACTTCGTTCTTGCAATGTGTATATTTTTATCTCTTTATATTTAGGTACCTACAGTTAGTTTAGTTATATTTTTTTTCTAAGAATACCACCACCCTATCTTATCCCGTGGGTGTCGTAAAAGGCATCTATAGGATTAGCCAGAGGATGGGTAGCAGCATCCTTCCAGAACATTTATAACCTAATTGCGATTGCCAACCCATCTACCAAGCGTGGCGATTATGGCAATAACCCCCAATGAGCACACAACACAAACCCATAGCGGCCATTGTGGCAATCTTTGGGAGAGGCTTCTGTCCAGCAGAGGACATTTTGATGATGATTAAAACGTTTGACTGTATACAGAGAACTTTTATAATATTATACAATCAAATGAATGGTGGTAAATCATGTAAAAGAATTAAAAAAAACTTTTGCGCAAACAGTTACACAGCATGCAAGTCATCACTTACTTCAGGCTCGTATTTTTGCATACATGACTCAATTTGACATATCTTCACATTTACCTGTAAAATAAAAACCGAAATATTAGTATCACTCGCCAACGCATACAAGTCAATCACCAAGTGCTGACATATAAATACGGCAAGGGGCAGACTGTTTGGCGTGGCGCGCAGGGCATGCCGGCTCAAATCTAAATTGGTCGAGTTATATGCGTTCGCGCCGGCGACGACGCCGCATGCGAAATTAGCGTCAGAGCACGCCCCGTGTCGTTACCCCGCCGCGCACACATTAAATTATTTCGAGAACGTTTGCACATGTTCCTTCCATGTTATAACTTATAAACTTAACACACACGATGTGATTGCAGTACAATTAGCGGGAATGTATGAACCCAACTTACTCCACAACTTGTTTTATTACCGTGCCCGTGCCGCGCGCCGCTCTCATTGACAATGGAGCGATAAATTTTAACATCGCTGCGGCTAACTTTCTATAATAAAACGCAACACGACAGTTATTGCTGTCATTTCACTGGCTTCAACATTTGCTTCGTCTAATTGAACGACGGACAATATAAACGATGTTTTAATACCGCAACCAGACTTCGCGGCATGTTCGAGACAAGCCGTAGTTTTTTTAAGTTAAGACCGTGCAAAAAAGTCTACTCAGCGATACGAGGCACGCAGATTTGTAAAGGAACAACAAGATAGGAGGGCAGCCGAGCCGAAGAACGGGTTCCGTCCGTGAGAATGCACGCTAATGTATGCGGCATAAGCGCACAATGCGACCGCCGCGGCCGCACGAGCGCGCCGCACCCACACCACCCGGGCTCAATACTTACTCATTTCGAAACTCTATATTTACCAACATAACAATTAAACACAAATAATTTTTCCAAGAGAAAGCCAGCGCAACGCAGCGAGAAGACCGATAACGATTAATACGGCTAAAATGACAGCAGCACGCGCGGCCCTGTCGCATGCAACAAGAGCTCGGTTCGTTAGAGCTACAGATTTAAAATAAAACTCTTCACGGCGGGAACAAAAAGAAGAGCCTGCGGTATGAAGTAGGCGCTTGACCTGCGCGCTGAAATGACATCATCGCCGAAAGCACCAAAGCTAAAACGATTCTTGCGAAACTGTAATAAGAATTAATTTAGCGCGACGCGACATTCGCTTCCAGCTTTTTGCAATCGCCCGTTCCGGGTGCACTGGCGTTTTATTTCAATTGTCTCTGCGGGTGGATTGCCCTATTTCGAGAGTGCATTCGCGAACAATTTTCGCCCAATCAAATCTAGTGCAATTCTGAATACCGCACCACCGACCGAAATCATAATTGTTTACAGTGCTGCATTCTAGCGGCTAAAGTTGTTTCAATTAACATTTTATCGTTCGTGTCAACGATACTTTTTATCAGTTATTACTATCTCGCAACGAGACAAATGTTACCCAGACGTTCATTAAAAGCTCTTTATCTGCGGTCGCGATCAAGTAGATATCAAATTATAAAGCTCCGGTTGGTTTAATGAACGGTAATCATGTTACAGTCAAGGGCTGTCGTTCCTTGATTGAGTTAAATTAGTTGTGATTGCGGATCAGGTTACAGTCGCCGCAGACATCCGATTTTCTACTTAGTTGCCTTTTTCTTTGTACCAGACGAGGCGGCGCGCCGTGCTGCAAGCTGACTAATAACACTTCACAGCGGAATTGTTATACACAAGTCCTGCCAACGACAGGAGCAGAATCTCAATTTGTCTATATACTCAACATGTGTTTGTACATAAATTGGAAGAGCGCCCGGCACAGGTTGAAGTATTACGAGCAAGGAATAAGAAGTGGAAACGAATGCAATTATAGAAGAATCTTATACATTAATTGGTTTTAAAATTGTTATACAACATCATGACGATACGAGGCCGTCATGCGTCTGGTGGTAAGCGGCATGCCTGTCCATAACAATTATTGTAATGCTACCCACGATTAGTCCTGCTTTACACCACACTGCGCTGGTCACCTCGGGACATGCAGTTATGTATTCTCTTATACCCAGTAGTTTCATTGCTACAGTGCCCTTCTAAAACACACACTAATGTTTAAACTTTAAACACTACTTACTGCTCAGTGGTACTGAGGTGGCACGTACCTAGCCAGGCTCTTGCAATAAGATACCTACCACCAGTGAATTGTGATCGATTGGGTGATTGAACCAATTGATTTATTAATAAACAAACGCTGCACGGAGTCGGTAATAATTGATGGTGGTACAAACGGGTGAGCACGCTACAAATCGTCGTGTAATATGCACTAAGTCCAGTCAGTATACGGGTTGTAAGCCGACACCGGACACCAGCCAACGCACGAACGGGACAATCGATACAATTCGCTCGCAGTACTTATTTACCAAAATGGGCCTGTAATTAAAACCAAACAATCGCTGAACATAATCAGCGGATTCAGTTTTGAACGTGGTAATTAACGTAACATAAAGGTATACAAAGTGTTTACAGTAGAGATTGAATGACAATGTTATTACCGCTAGTCACGCTCTCACAATTAAAAGTAATTACTCGTCGGAGTAGACAAAAAAGCTTTTTAGATCCGTTCTACAGACTTAATTAAATAAATTTAAAAGCTTTCGAAGTTTTAAATTGGGAAGTGCAAAATATTTGCCGTAAATCGAACGTAATTCAAATTAAAGTTCGAATTGTTTGTTCGAACAAAAAAATGAGCGGCCAGCATCCTCCCGAGTGCTAATAACAACATATATATAACTTTGGTCATTCATCCAATATCTTTGTCCAAGATTTGATCAAATTTCTTTGACGCCTCTGACATGCCACTCATCTAAATTCTTTGTCCTAGATGTGATGTTTGTCAAGTACCATTTTCAATCGAACATTTCATCTTTTCTTTTTTTCCCGGTGCCTTTTATTATGAAAACAACAACAACAGCAACAAATTTAGTTACAATTGATTAAAAATAATGAAAGTACTAAGGACCTACAAAAAAAAATACATTAAATTTCTTTGATAAAAGAAAAAGAAAACAAATAAATTTGATGAATGGTGCCACACTATATGCAATGTTTACACATTATGAAAATAGTCTCTTGTTGCTATTCCAAGTTTAAAATAAAGTGTAAAGCTTTAAACATGATGATGTGTTGGAAGAAACTTAATATCTCTAAATAAGTTAAAATGGGAAAGCTTGCATTAAAGCAGGAAACATTACGAGTGGGACCGTTAACGAAGACTCTATTTCCATCTCAATATCGCAAATACCTTTCATGTCTTGCCATTTTCAACTATCCACGCGAAAGTGCACCGTTAGCCAATTGTCACAATTGACATTTTTGCTTGTTAAACTCCATTTAGATGCGCCAGACGATCGGTTCTTGAATAAAACCTGAACTAATTAGCTAACAACATCGAACAAGTGACCGGCTGGACGTAAAACATTCAATGTCCGTAAGAAACGCAGTTTCTGTATCATTGCTTAGTCATTGTCAGCGCTGCAAACTATTTAGAAATTACTTTTATAATTAGGTCATAATCATTTTTTTTTATATAACCTTGTCCCACACTAGGATTTCTCCTGTGTCGTGAGTGCGTTTTACAGACATGAATTCCACACACAATACACCCAGACCCGGAACAACTACCTGCAGATCATAAAAATAATTGTTCCGTGCGGGAATCGAACCCACGACCCGGAGCGCAGCAGCCAACTGTATCAGCTACTGCACCAACCGTGCCGTCGTAACAATGCTTAAATTATGAGTAAACCTAATTAAAGCATTTTTTAAAACATACAAATAGTATGTTGTACATATTCTGCGGACTTTGATAGCCAGTCATATTTCCTTTATATAAGAAATAAACCCTGTAGGATCCGTATTGGTAGCGAAGTCAACAAAATGAAACCGTTTTATATTCCCTGGAAGGTAGGAATCGATTTTCAATTATAGGCTATAGTATTCTGCTTATACGTCTCTATTACGTCATTACCCGCTCTGTGTAGCCGTCATTAAATTCTCCTTGTGTTACCTTCATTCATATTTCTCTTTATCTTTTAATGGATGCGAATAAAAGACTTTCGCTAATAGCGAAGAGAGCCCTTTGTGTTAATTTGTACATAAACTTATAGGCTGTTGATATTGTTCGTATGTAATTGATTGTTTCATAAGATGATGCTTTTCTTACACAATTATAAAATGTATGTATAGTATGTACATGTAGAAAAGAGGAATAATCAACTTCGAAAGGAAAATTCAATTAATGCATCAGCACAACCTTCCTGTCATGAGAACGTTATGCCTGATGTGATCACCATTCGCGTAGTAAGAAGAGAGGGGCTGCCCAGAATCCTACTGGCACATCCCAGTGTTATGTGTGAGTCACTTATTAAAATATTCTAGAGTCAGTTACAATCCAAAAAGAGTTTTTTTTTATTTTTTATTACGTTGCCCCACACTATTATTTCTCCTGTGTCGTGGGTGCGTTTACAGACACAAATTCAACACACAATACACCCAGACCCGGAACAACTACCTGCAGATCGTACAAATATTTGTTCCGTGTGGGAATCGAACCCACGACCCGGTGCGCAGCAGCCGACTGTATCAGCCACTACACCAACCGTGCCGTCAAAATATTCTTACGCCCTCGGTAATTACGAGTCAACGTTAAGCAAACTGATTCATCAACAACAAAACATACATGAACCAACTTTGTACTACCCTACACTATGCAATCATTTCCTTATACGTCCCCTAGTCAGGTTCCGTTTTCTAGTCCTCTTCAAAATAATATATTCGTCAACCCCAAACTACGCAATCATTATCTTTGTGTCTCCCTACCCAGGGTCCGCTTTCAGACTCCGGTTCGCACTACGCAAAGGTAAAGTTCGCAAACAACTTGGAATGTACCGTTCGTAACCAGAGCGGGTTGATAGAGGGTATTGACACGGCTGGAGCCACGTGGTCCAATAACGCGTCAGGTTTAAATGCTGCAACATTAACAGCGGAGGGTTATACCTGAGGATTATGGACAACTACTCATAAGTACACTGGGAATTTTATACCTCTTTATTTACTTTAGGTAGCGCGAAAGTTTACGGACTCGCTTCTTAAGCACAGGTTCAAAACCTGACAGGTTGTACAGAGTCAATTTTTCCTTTTTTTTACCTTTCTATTGAACTTTTACTGTTTGCGTTTTAACTTTTACTTTAAATTTCGGTATCTTCCAAGGATTTAAACATATTTATACATAGCCTATCCAGGGTTAGTTCACACACAATCAAATAAAAAGTCAGATTAAAAACTGTTCTTTTGATCACACCCCTGAAGATCAAAAGCTCCAATCGTCGGCAGAGTATTCTGAGGCCTAGACTATATTTCAGGTAAACATGTTGTACCCATAAACAGATTCAGCACAGAACACTTTTCTTCTCATAACGACCAATGCATTATTTTATTTCAGTTTTCCACACACAAAACAATGTAGCGTATTTGATAAAAACTATTTATTTCATATACCGCGCATTCTCTAAAGCTTCATCATACAAAGCACGCGATGCGCTAAGCTTAATCAAAACCATTCAGCTAAATGCGAATTGATGCTAATCAGAGTTCAAGCATTGTCAGGAGTGCCGTTAGTCGGTATACGAAGAAAACACATGTAGGTATATCATTGACGACCTCAATGGGTACTAGGAACAGGCACCTATGTTCGTGTGTGGTGGTTCGTGAGGTGGTTCCGTTGTAATCTCCCGAGGTGTGCCTGGGGATGCGACCTTTGTACAGCCGCGTCTGCACCGCTAGGGCGGTGCCCGCTCTGGTGGTTTAAGGCAGTATGAGTTCGGCATGCCCTCCGCCTTTCCCCGGGGCGGAGGAACTACATGATGTATTCCCGCCGGGTGAATAAAAAGATACATACGTATATAAATATATATAACTCGGTATGTAGTCATACTGTTAAATGACAATAGGCATTAAGCCCTGTCATTCAACATTAATTTAATACTAGTTGGACCACACGGTTTTACCCGCCGTTTAATTTAAAAGAAATTGGATGATTTATAAATAATTTGGCATAGACACTAGACAGTTGACATAGAATATATATGTATATTGGATTTCATGGGTCTAATCTTTTTGCGCGGAACCCGTATTGTTTTCTAAAATAAAAGAGTAGCCTGAGTTACTCCTTATAACATCAGCTATGTGCCAGTGAAAGTCCCGTCAAAATTGGTCCAGCCGTTAGAAAAGATTAGCTGGCATAAACAGACAGACGGACAAAATATTTTAAACATGTTTTTTGTTATAGGTAGCGTATAAACTTTCATATGCATTCAGTAAAAAGGTGTTATTTTGTCATTACAAACATAATTCAATTTTATTAATTTGTATATGTATAAGTCCATGTAAGTACTATTTTCCGTGTGGTGTTCGTATTAAGTATATAGCACCACTCCATCTCCTACCGTGGATGTCGTGAAAGGCGACTAAGGGACTCTGAACCAGAGCGATTGGCAGCAGTGACCCTACTGTGTAACAGTAGCTATTCTGCGCTCAACAATCCGCCTGCCAAGCGACACAATTGTAAAAATATACGAGGAAGGCCTTTGCTCAACAGTGGACGTCCTATGGCTGATATGATGTACTTATAATTAACATGAATAAACTTTTATTAACCTGATGTGTACAATTATACCCTCTGGCACTATGTTCCATGTGGTAAAGACTCAACCTATTCTACAAGTATTCTTTTTTATAGAGTGTGTAGGTATGGAATGCTCCAGATTTAAATTACTCAACAAATTTTCGAAGTTTCTAGATTGGTGTATTATTGATTACAATGTCATTAGATATAACCTCCATTTCTTTTTATCACAGAAACAAACACGAAATGAATAACAAAGTGAATTCCAATAAAAACAAACAACGACGAACACGAGTTGCTACGTTTAATCCTGCATTATTTATGAGAGTATTAAATTAATATGCGTGCAACATTCACATGAACTATGAATAATAAATATTGATAATGGTAACCATTATGCCAGCCAATACTAGTAATAGTACGAGTATTACAATATGTAACTATAAAGTAATGACAGTACTGATCATACACGCATTAACGTTTATGAGGGCAGTACATTTCAGATCAAGGATCCTTTCAGTCAGGGCAGCAGATTGCAGAGCGATGGTTGTGCTGAAAAAACGTAGCGAATGCTTGCCAACCGCACTTTAAAACATGTATAGAATTGACAATGAGAAAAAATTCAAAAGTCAGTCACAGTAACTTTACGATTCAAATACTTTCTCGCGAGGTGTTTGTGCTAGGGCTACTGGTGACGGAGTTTGATGTGGCCATCGAGTATTTGCTTCCGTGTGGCGTTTGGATTAATCAATTTATTTGTTCAAATATGGCACATGAGTTGTTATACGCTATAATAATTCTGCATATTCTGCCATATAATTTTGACTGTATTAGTCTTAACAATGCATTGTGCTATGCAGTCCCCAGAACTGTCCATAGACGGCAGGTGCGTACAGGCAAACTCTTTGCAGTAGGTACCTGCCGATCTAACACTGGCCTACGTTCACCAATTCGACGCATGGCGGCAACGTATAATGATACATTCGAACACATCGATATTTTTACCTATTCCATGAAAATGTTTCGAAGCCTTTTATATGAGACACTTTTAAGTTAATAGCTCTTTTTAATGTTAATATATATATATATTTTTTTTTTATTTTTATAATACAATAATAATAGCTGTCGTGCACGTACAGCTCATTTCCTAGCGACTTAAAGTTTATATACATTTTATGGTAATCTGTGAACAGCGCTGTGGGCTACATTATTATTTATTTACATACGTTATACTGTTAGTTATATTATATTATGTAGCTGTTTGTTGTTCCTCTTTTTAATAAAAATAAAATAAAAATAAAATAATATAGCGTGCAAATACGTTTAGTGTCTATGAACTCAAAATTTATATCTTTCAAAATAACAATATCATTAAATTAAAATTGCCTGATCACCTAAGAAGTTCTTTATATTATAATAATTGTTACTAGCTAGTAATTTTGTTTCGTTTTGTTTTTTTTAAATATCATCATTGGAGGATGTTTTTTAATTTTTTGGTAAATAATTAAATATTTTAATGGACCTACAGTAAGCATTTCTTTTAAACACTTCTAAATTCATTGGAGATAAGTAGTGATGCAACAGAAGTAATATACTTAACGGAAGTAGAAACGGAAACAGATGGCAAAAATAAATTTAAGCAGAAACGGAAGTGTAAATAAATACTATGAAAAATGTTCAATTATTTCCAACTTTTTTTATTGTTTTATTCAAAAGATATTGTAGAACACTGGAACACCGCTCCCGCGCCCTACCGCCAAACTTCCGTTAAACAAGTTACGGAAACAGAAGCAGAAACGGATGTGGAAAAGCGAGCGGATCTTGCGCAGTTGCGCAAGCAGAAGCAGAGGTCTGTTGCATCACTAGCGATAAGCGTAGTCTTCTGTATGTCGTGTTCGACCACCCATATAGCACATCTCCTCCCGTACATTTCGTAAAGGGCAAATAAGACATCTATCCCAGAGGGATATGCAGCAGCATCCCTTCTGTGGAAGTAAGTGTAATAAGTACTGGTAAATTCTCCCCAAAATGATGACACACAGCATGTAACCGGTCATTGTGGAAATCAATGAGCGAGGTCTTTGTTGAGCAGTGGACGTTCTTTGACTGATATGATGATGTTAAGGTGCTGTAATCTGTCGCCCAAACCAAAGGCCCTTAGCGTAGTCCTTACAACTAGTCTATTCGATAGGCGCCAAAAGTAGGACCGAGGGATCGTCGCGCTTGTCGGATTCTTGTTATCTTGCCCGACTAACGAGCAAGTCGTTTGCCCGGTAGTTAAGCTTCACGCCTGGAAATAACAATTTTAATGCTACCCAGGACGATTCCTGCGTAGCACTACACATCTACAGCGCCCTTCAACCGGAACTTAATACCACAATCTTATAATGTATGTTAATATGTCGCAGTAAGTAAAGATTAAGCTAAATTACAACTCGTCTATTTTTCTGCGACAATTATACATCGTCACATACACAATTTCATCGGAAGTTTTCACCTAGAATCAGCAGCGTTAAAAGCCAAGCATTTGCTTAATTACGTTTTTTACTACTTCAACAATATCATAGTATTTATCATTTTATTCTGCTTTCGTTACGTTTTTCTAAGACATACACTGCAGAAAATAGAAGCCACTTAAAAGCTGAGTGGTGATTTTTCAAGCGAGAGAGTTTTCGAGGTGTCTGTTTAATTGCCCTGCTTTTCCTCCCAACGGAACAAGCTGTGATAAATGTTGCAGAGATACTGAAAGTCATTCGGGTAATAAAACGACGCTGAGACTGACATTTCAAAGTACATCGATGCTATACTATGCTTTGATAAAATTCTTGTATACTAATGAAGCATTGAATTGATGCTTTCCAGTACTATCTTGATGAACTTCTTACTGACTTGAACTTGTATTCTAAATAGCTATGGACATTGGATGTTTAGTTCTAATAGTGTGTTCAAGTGGGACGGTAAGTACTGAGTTACAGAAGTTTACAAACATTCTGCTCTTTCGATGTTCTGAAGATATATTGTATGGTATGATCAGTAAATATTTTAACTATGTAAGTTTGTCTAATAAGATAATTTGTGAGTGGTTTATCATATCTATGTGCGTGTATCACTAGGAGTCTGCTTGTTCATACCTTTCTTTTCCTTTTAACTCCAATATTTAGCCGCCTGAGTTATTATAATTATCGTAGTATTATTAACAAACATGTAGCGGTAACAGTTCCGAAGCAGAAACTTATGTGACGCTTCCACATGGTATAATGTAGTGAAATATAGTGAAATCTCTGAAACCCGTACGAAGCTGCATGTTAAAGCGTACAAAGCGGGACGTCCATTGAAAGGCTTGTGAAACACCGCGTTAAGATAACTAATGAGCTGCAGGAGAACAATTACGAAATGCTCATTCACTTTTGGTTCAGGTAAAGTTTCGTTGAATGAGCGACGAGTACCGGAAACCCAAACAATCCCACTCCATTGCCTCTTTCCTCCTTAACACCATCTCAAAGATCAGCTATGCATCAATAACACTTTTGGAGTTGTAAGTTTATGGCTGATCACTAAGTGGAAGCAAAAACGTTTGCGCCTACGAATAAAATCTTCAATACTCGGTCATTCTCCCTATTAATAAGGGAGCAAAGTTAGATCAAACTTTCCTTTTTTAAAATTCAATATGGCGACAACTTGTCATTCGACTGGTGGTAAGCGTCATGCCTGCCCATAACAATTATAATGCTACCCACCCAGTATTAGTCTACACTACGCAGTAATGTCAAAAGTTTAAACACCTGGTGGTACCTACCGGTATCAGCCGACCTCTTGCAATATGAGTCCTACCACTACCTCTTCATCCCATGCTTTACACGCCTTTTATAACCCAATGAAATTAGCCCTAGGTTTATACAAGCATTTCAAAACTAACCCAGTCCAACATAATATAACATTCAGCAACATAGTTGGACCAGTCTTCAAACACGTGCTACTTTTCCGCAGGGTACTTAAATCGTAAAGAGGCGAGTCGATTATCATGCAGAACTGTTCGTGATGAGCTCACCGCTTCGCAATCACCTGCAATAGTGCCAAGGGAGCGGCAGGGTTAAGAACGTGAGACACCTGTATATTGAGAACACAGCTGGAGAACAATTTGGCACTTAAATTATATATTATTTACATGTAATAATATTGTGTCGTGGTGGTCCGAAAGTTTACTGACTCGCTTCTTAAGAGCTTGGTTGTAGGTTCAACATCTAGCATGTACCAGTGTGACTTTTCAATGTCTTATATACTTTCATGCCGGACTCCTACCGGCTAAAACCCCTGAGGCGGTCATCTTCGGCACCCAAGAGGGGCTCCAGGACCTCGTATGATCACACTAAATAGCATTAGATCCGGTCCCGTGAACCATCCGCTTTATCTTTACTAATATTATAAAGAGGGAGATGTGCAGGTGTACTTATTAATCCGTGTAGTGTCCGGATTTATCCGCGTGATATAAGTTTATCGGGATGTTGAGATTTATCATGTTGGATTAAGAATCTACCACTACTCCTTCTCCTTAATACTCCATCTCCGACTTAGGGACTTGAAACCGAAGGGATGGGCTGCAACATCCCTTCTGTGGCACAGTAGCCATTCTGCGCTCACCAATCTGCCTGCCAAGCGTGGTGAGTACTCTTGCAATTTTCCCCTAAATTACGATACACGCCATGTAACCGGTTGTCTTACAGGGGAGGCTGACATTATGGCAACGATGATAAAGTGTTCTATGAATCTATAATTAAGAAAGATGACCTATGTCAGTTTTATTTATTCAGTCAGCTTCGAAACCAAGTCTGGTATTTTATTTCTATCAAAATTTCATAATTTTTTGGTCGATCACGAATTTGGTAATTTCATTTGGCCTCATTACCCAATAAGTACTTCAAGATACTCAATAAGATGGATCTCTTTCCGTTACAAGTACACAGTGACTAATAGTTTGTAACATGTCGTCTCCAAATACATCTCGTACAAAAATCTGTAAAGTGCTCTTAGATATGAGATCGTTCATCACTCTTGTCGCCTTGACATATTTCACAAGTACTGCTGTATAAACTCGATACGAAAGATGGTATCAAAATATGGTTTCAAAAATCTCTATTTTCCATGTTTTCTTGAACAAACTCTAATCTTTTTTTAAATAAATAACACCACCAATACACCCAACACTATGTCCACCAATTGCTCGAGTATCCGGTCTGCTCGACACCCGTATATAACTGCAGGGATATAGCAGAATACCAGCGTCAGCATACCTGACACATGCTGAGCTGGACACTCATTTGGGTGTCCTGAGACACACTTCGCACGCTGCTGGTTCTAGGACTGATTGCAACATTATGTTTTTTTTTTAATTTTGTTTATGTATTGAACGTTTACCTTGTATGTTTTCTGTCTTTGGTTGTACCGAATATACGTTTTATATGTTTATCTGTATAAAAATAGTATATTAGAGGGCAAGGAAAATCGTTCATAGTTTATAATAGCAAACTGATAAAGGCTTCATTTTGTCCTTTTTACCGTCGAGGGCGTAGCAAGGTTTTTATATAAAGGGCCCGATTGAAACCAGGGTATGCTTCAATCTTTTTACTTGTTTACCGGCTGAAACCACCTATCAGTCATCTGCAGCGCCGAAGGTTTCCTGGTCCTCGATACAATCACACTAAAACCGAGCCATTGTAGAGCGGTCACCCATCTAGCGCCGGGGAGGCGACTGTAAAAATCCATGCGATGTATCTACATGCAAGTGCGCGTTAGCCTTCCCGGGAACACATCCAATCCCCAAACCTCGCCATGTAAGGAAGATAGGCTCAAGCATATTCATCATCAAGCGGGTCTTGTCCTTCTCCGTGCGGCATGACGCACTCACAGAAAGAGACCAGTTAACTCCAATTTTCATGCTCTTTTCATCCAAAATAGCCGACATGCGAAAGTCAAACCAACAGCACGTAGCCCAGAAAGCTAATCGCTTAGCCACTGGCGATTTACCAGGTAGGCGTGCCGTTACCTTACGTCCTATCCTGTGCAGGTACGCACCGAAATAACCGTGACCAGTCAATACCTTCGTTAGGCGGTAGATGAGGCGCACACTCTTCTTAAAACAGGCTCTGAAGAGCAGCAGGCCAGTGGTTTTAGCCGGTAGGAGCCCGGCATGCCCCTTCGCCCTTCCCGGGTGTGATGGAAATTAATGATGAATATCCACTGGGACCAATAAAAAAAGGTACGTGATACGTAGAACGCTGAAATTATGGATATAAATCAATTGTGCTTAGAAACTGAATAGGCCTTAAGAATAGCACCGCCCCATCTCATTCCTTGGGTGTAGAATAAGGCGATAATTTGATTAGCCGGAGGATGGGCAGCAGCGTCCTTCGAGTAGATTTGCAACTCAACTGCTATCTCAAACCTGCCTGTCAAGCATGGCGATTATGGCAAATGCGCCCAATGAACACAACACAAACCCAGTCCGTTCGTTGTGGCGATATTTGCAGGAGGCCATTAGAGCGTTTATCGGTTGAAATAATTAAAAATAAATAACTTGTGCAATCTCATTTATTAAAATAATTGCTAATTTAAACAAATCAATAGTCAGTGCTCGCAATCAATATGTGAAATAATGATGATATGTTTAACTTTATAACTTATAATGATGGAAATTAATGCATGGCATAGCGCATTGATTAAAATAATTTTAATTAAATGTTGTATTAAAATTCGTTACATCGATAACAAAACGCTGACATAATTATGTTTTTGCTTTTCCCAAAATTTGCTAATAGTTCTATTACTGCAGGACTCCGGGTAGCTCCGGATACCACCGCAGTGCTAGATATTCGTCACCAAGCAGTAGTGTTTAAACTTAGACGTTACTGTGTTTGAAGGACCACTGGACGAACTGGGCATAAAAGACTAAATAATGAATGTCTCGAGGTGACGAGGGGAGCAGACCACACTGGTCCGGTTTGAAGGACCAGTGGTCGAAATGGGCATAAAAGACTAAATAATGAATGTCTCGAGGTGACGAGGGGAGCAGACCACACTGGTACCAATCAGCGTTAGACCTGGGTAGCATTGTTATATGCAGGCGCGACGCTTACCATCAAGCGAACCACATGCTCGTCCCGTTAGTAGGTGGTAAAAAAAGAGACAACTGTACGTGACGTTACGTACTTAACGTGACTAGAACAGCTGCATGTTATAAATTTAGATCAATCGCAAATAACAATAATACAAACATTTGTTCACTATTACTATTGACCGCACCTTTTCTCCGAGCCTAGGGGTACTTACTTCCCTTATAAACAGTCAGTACCTCTGCTCGTCCCAGTTCATATTTACTTATGCCAGCGGCTATAATGACCTATGCAAAAGTTATTAAATTGAACGTAATTCATTTTAGATAATTATTAAAAATACCAAAAGTTGCTCAAAATGACACAAGAACACGATTACTGGTTCAAAGAAAACAAGTTACGATGTGAAATAGTGATTACTATAATGTATAAAACACTTTCAATATATTATAATATCGTATATATATATATATCCGACAAGCGTCAGCCGCACTTATTTCAAAGCACAATTTCCTGAAAGTAGCGCTATCTAACATATTAATGTCAGACAAGGTCATGACTCGCTACTAAATCGAAAACCAAAATTTTATTATACGTACATGAAGCCGTTTTATGCCTAACAACGCGACTCGTTAAGAATTTCGAAGAAGTTGAATAATATATACTTATATTATTCCATAAAATAAAGTAAATTAGCAAATTACTTTATTCCGTGTGGTGTCCAAATTAAGAATAGAGCACCATTCCAACTCCTCCTGTGGATGTCATTAAACGCGACTAAGGGACTCTAAACCAAATGGACAGCAGCGTCCCTTCTGTAGAACAGCAGCTATACTGCGCTCCTTACCGCCTGCCAAGCGTGGCGAGTACTGGCAGATTCCGCCCAAAATGACGACGCGACTGTGGAAAACTATGAGGAGGCCTTTGTTCAGCAGTGAACGTCCTTTGGCTGATATGATGATGATGATGATGAAATTAGCAATTGACAGTATGCTTTACTCAAACTCATTAAGATTTTTCCGATCCACAAAAATTATTCGAATGCAAATGGATGCTCAGACGTGCATGCCTTAAAAGTATCTTATAATAGTAATTCTAATACTTTTTAACAGTTAAAAATAGATTTGTTTTCTAGTACAATGTTTTCTGATGCTCTAACTAGGGCTACCTAATAAATAACCGACGAAAAAGGAGTTGACATTTGAAAGTCACTGCACCTTGTGACGCACCGGAAAACGCGCGGGGAAACTCTTAGTTTTATAAATAAACGTAAACTTTCTTGTTCGCCCATTCACGAAACTATTTCGGGAACACATAACATGAATACACGTAATGTTCGCCCACGCCACGTCTGATGCCGATATTTCTGTGCCGGAACCGAGATCGGCATTGCACCTAAGCTGGTATTCTGATAAATAATCCCCGAGAAGTGCCTGGGGGGCGACCTTTATACAGTCGCCTTCCCTCCGCTAGAGGGAGGGCTTTACAGTCATCCCCTCCGTGATGTGCTTAAAGGCGTGGCACCAATGGGCGGCTCTAGTATGATCTTACGAGGACCTGGAGCCCTCCTTCGGTGCCGAAGATGACCGCTCCAGTGATTTTAGCCGGTAGGAGACCGGCATATCCCTTCGCCCTTCCTCGGGGTGAAGGAAGTTCCATGTAGAATTTCCACTGGACATCAATAAAAAAATATAAAAAAATGATTGTTTATAAGCACTGTCGTCGCCTAATCTGCAAGATTAAAACCCTCTTTGTAACTTCGTACGATATTCTTCCCGTTCGCCTTGTTCATAGTCTAATTCTAGTCCGAAATCACGGGATTAAATTTGTAACACTACAATATAGCTAATACATTTATTTTAATACGACATTATAATATAGGAGCCGGGTGCAATACTATTAGTGAGTTCATTTCGGTAATGTCGTCTTTTGTTCGCGTCTCAACATTTTCTTCGTTTTTTCTTTGACGTCAATGAGATTTTTTCCATTGTGAGACGCATTAATTTAAACAGTAGATACCCTAAGGGAGCGGACAAATGGATGATAAGATTTTGTTGAACTTTATCATGGAATAATAAGATGAATTCTGATGACGTTTGTAATCGAAATTAGAATAGCACAACCATTATTAATAGATATTTTAAAGATGTTTGTTCAAATAACAATATTTGTATGGTTTTCAGATTGATTCGAAGAACGATGAAGTTATTTATGGAATATTTAGGCCGCAAGCTGAACCTGTCACAACACATTGCTTCTAAATTTAAACTTTTATGAAATAGGTCTTTAAATTATATCATTATACTGCTACCTCGAACTGGGCAAATAAACGTGGTGAAGCAATCTTCACGAATACGATAGTTAAACCATCTGAAAAAAATATTAGGAGAGTAGGTATATAATTAGAAACCGGCTCTACGAAGAAGAAAGGAAGATGACCGCTCCAGTTGTTTTAGCCGGTAGGAGTCAGGCATACCCCTTCGCCCTTCCCCGGGATCTAGGAAGTTCATGAAGAATTTCCAATGGGCGACCAATAAAAAATTAACAAAGTATTAGATACCGAGAAAAAATATTATAACAAGAAGATGAAAACTAAACATAAAATAAAGCTAGAATCAAATGTCGTGTCGTATAGGTGGACATAATAAATAAAATTAAAGTGTCTGTTTGTAATGACAAAATAACAGCTTTTTACTAAATGCATACGAAAGTATATACGGTAACCATCACAAAAATCTTTTTTTTGTCTGTCTGTTTGTTCCAGCTAATCTCCCTAATTTTCACTGGCAGATAGCTGTTTTAAGCAGTAACTTAGGCTACTTTTATTTTAGAAAAATAATTAGGGCAGAAAAATTAACGCCATGAAATCTCTAATATATATACTCGTATACAACTGTCTACACCGATATATATAGTCCGATTTCTTTTAAATTAAACGGCGGGTGAATCCGCGGTGCCCACCTAGTAGGAGTCAGGCACACCCTTTCACCTATCCCCGGGAAGGAGGAAGTTAATGAAGAACGATGAAAATGGCGACCAATAAAAATAAAAAAGTATTAGATACCGAGAAAAAATATTAAAACAAGAAGATGAAAACTAAACATAAAATCAAGTGTCGGGCCGTATCCCTGGACACAAGTCGCGGTATTTGAGGCTGCACCCTAATAGACATCTGCGAGTCATTTGACGAGAGCGTCATTACCGTTCCAAAGCAATCTCGAAGGGTTCTTGTCATACAATCGAGTTGCGCGACACTCTTGAAACAACGCCAGATTGCATTGACAGTTGTAAATGATTCGCTACGACATCACACAAAAGATAGAAGAGACATTTTTGTAAGCGTCTGTACATCCCGGAAAATACTCGATTATTTCAGTCTTCTATATGAATCGAATAGTATTAATACCTACCTATGTGATAACAGATATATTTCACTTTTGCTCTTTTATATCAAATTACACTATTCACTCTACCACTAGTGCGGTGTCCGGATTAAGAACATAGGACCCCTCCATCTCTTTCTGTGGATGTCGTAAAGGTGACTGAGGGACTCTTTACCTGAGGGATGGCCAGCAGCTCACCAACCCACCTACCAAGCGTGGCGCACTGTCTAATTCCCCCCAAAATGACTACACAATTGCGGAACTCCATGGGGTAGGTCCTTGTTCAGCAGTGGACTAGCTTAGGCTGACATGATGATGATCAAATTACAAATTCAACGACATTAATTATTAAAAACCAAGCAAGGAATAGGTATAATTTATCAATGATTGATCAATACAACAATGATGTAAGACTGAATGACAATTTACTATGAGATAACGAATTACATTAATGTCGCAGGAAATAGCATAATAATTGGCTCACATTATTGTTGAGGATATGGCAATACCGATTAATCCAAGCGGTTCGTATTAATTACAAGGACCAAGGAGACGAACACACGTGTACTAACTACACTTCACATTAGTTTAATCGAAGTTCCTACTTTATATGTATACGTTTGTGAGAGATAAAGCAAGTTCTCGTCTTCCAACTTTAGATCGAGATGTGTCATACATCGCCATATTGGTAAGTTTTGATCATAGGTATGTTGTTGCAACGAACTACAGATAACATTGCCAGTAGACAAGTGCTACTACTCACTAAGTTAGAACTGTTCAATATTGGATTAACTTCTTGTTCCTCCATCGCTACAAGGGTTACAAAAATGTGAAATATGACATCGATGGCTTTTAAGTATAATGAGTCATCTAACGATTTACATTAATTATTATATATCCATAACGGTTGTAAGTGACATCGTAACTAAAACTGAGACCACGGATGTAGAACATGATTATGGAGCCCTCAACGTAAAAAAAATGCGTCGGCCTTATCATAAATCTTCAGATTTTTTCCAGTTTATTAACCGATTTCTCTATAAAATAATTGTTTTCATCCATCCTAACGCTATATTGAATAATAAAACTTTTTAAACTTCAAAACCCTACACGATATAAAATTTATTTATAACTTTTTAGTGTTTATAAATGTAAGCACATTTCCAAGTTAAGTATCAATTTAAAGCGTAACCAACCCGAGATACCTACTAATTTAAGTTGGTAGACAGTCATAACTCACTGATGACAGCGCTGATGTCATAAGAAACACTTAACCAAACATAATTATATTTATATGAAACCAATTCGAGTAATTAACATTAAATTAAATAAGAATTAATCAAATTGGTTCTTTAATCTTAGAGGAATCGGTGAAAAATATCATAGTACAATAATCAGGTAGCGTTTTGATCGCGTTGATTGCGATACATTGCATGCTTAAAAAATGAAAAGACTGTAACGGATTATTTCCAAGATAAATGGCTATACTAGTTTTATTATAGGCATAAGTCTAAACTCTTTCCAAAGTTACATTTTTTTTTTTTTTAAACTTTGCCCCACACTAGGATTGCTCCTGTGTCGTGGGTGCGTTTACAGACATGAATTCCACATTCCTAATCGATACGTTGCCACGTTCACCTTGAATACATATATAAAATAGTATTTTATAATCAACAGCATCGAAAACTAAAAGTACCTAAAATTGTTAGATGACACTATACTTACGACACATCGACATTATGTCTGTCGGAACATTGTACACACAATTTCTTGGCCTAGATGGCAGATAACACTTCGAAATTCGTACATTTCTATACATTCATGATAATGTACTTGTAAGTAAAAATATTTACGTTCGACAGATATGGATTGTTATTATAAGAATGTAGATAATATTATTTACGTAGTACAAGTACAGTAATTATTGATTCCTTAACACGTGATCCGTCAAACATTTAATTATGGTTTCATTCTTAAATGACCCAATATATAGTAAACTGTGGACTGTTTAAACCATTTATCGATCGATACGTACTTCCTAGTTTTTTATTGTTTATTATACGACGGATTCATTGTTGCGAATCTATTACGTAACGATTCACAAAATGTACAGATGATGATTATTTTTTTTGGTTTTGACAACGCAATATAAAGAAATCTAAAATAAGAAGCTACTCCCAAAGAAAAAAGGGAAATGCAATTATTCAGGTTCTATTTTACGTAGTTTACGTTACGTTGGGAAGGCATAGTCGCTTTCACTATTAGCTTTCTTTGGCCTGGTCTTTCAGTACTTTCAGGGTTATTTTATTTCTATTCTATAACTAGCATCTAGGGTATCGCAGTTTTACCCGCCGTTTAATTTAAAAGAAATCAGTTTTTTTATCGGTATAGACAGTTGACAAAGAGTATATATTATATTGGATTCCATGATGTTCATTTTACTGCCCTATTTTTCTAAAATAAAAAATAGCCTAAATTACTCCTTATAACATCAGCTATATACCAGTGAAAATCCCGTCAAAATCGATTTAGCTGTTTCGGAGATTAGCGGGAACAAACAGACAGACAGACAAAAAATGTTAATATTTAAATTGTAATATTACTGTCTTAGGTTTTCGCGATTATTACACAATATAATAAAACAATTTTAAACGGATTAAATCGCGTGTATTATTGATTTTTGTTTTTCCTGAAGTTTCGAATACTTTGCAGGGTTCGTGATCGCAAGATGACTAAGGTGACAAGCGTCGTTACAGATTTAAAAAGTTATTTTATCTACCGTACAAAACTAATCAAAAATTGTTTCGATGCACACCACACAGTACTCACTCACAGGGCCTTGATGTTAGATGGCTGGTTTAATTTATGAACCACTAAGAAATCGCTTCGAAGGTAACAAAGCCGTAAAACTATAGCTTATCAAATATAATTTGCCTCTTTTTAATTTTTATTACCCGTAGGTAGATAGAATACTTTAATAAATGTTTAATTAATATGTTTTGTCTTTTTTTCCACCTTCGCCTCTGCCTCCGCCTCCGATAAGATGGCCTCCGTTAGGTACATCCCTAATAAATATTGTGGGTGTATTGTGTGTGAAATTCATGCCTGTAAACGCACCCACGACACAGGAGAAATCCTAGTGTGGGGCAACGTTTTCTAAACACCAACAAAATAAAAAATAAAAAATTGTAAGTAATTGTAGGCATATTCACGACTGTTGTACGCAAACAAATAAATAAAATCATACACTTGATAAAAACATAGATAATTGTATAGTCCGCGTAATTCGTGACAATGTCCATACATTAAATAATAGAAAAACATAATGATACTATCATAATAATTTGTGCCTGTTAATATAATACACGAGTAGGTTGTAGACACTAATAAATATTCAGAGTACGTCATTTGTTGGCTATGTCTGATTGATATCATCCTCTGCGCGATGCACCAGTAATTATAACTATGTACCCGGCTAGTTATGCTCTTGTTTTATTAATTAGCTCTTTGTTGACCGAAGGACTTCAGAAAAACAAGTGTTGACCTAACCCTGAGATGATCTTGTCTGGGGCTTATGCATTATATTGTAGGTACATTTACTAATACCAAAGTATATAAACAACCCATATTTAGTTTTAATATATTACGTAGCGGTGTTATTTCTTATTCTTAGATTCACAGTAAGATCATGATATCACTTCACTTCAATCAGAAAAAATACTAATCTCTTAACAGAATTTAGAAATCAGCTTTATGTGCCCATCTGTATTCACACAGCCGTAACCAGAGCTTTATTAGTATTTATCGAGTTCCACCGCTGATTAGTCTGTCCCAAAAGAGTAAACGAGATAGTTTTTACTGTATATCTATCTACCTTTAGTTATAAAAACTTTGACATACATTCAACCGTGTCATTCGTGCCATTAGGTAATTTTTACAATGAGTTTAGTGGCTTAGGGGAACTCGGGAACTCACATTTCCTCATATTAATATTAGTCTATTTTCATCTTCAAACTAGCACGTCAGTAAGACAAGGCGCTCTGTCAAAAAGGTTTTATACCTTGTTACATTTTAGTTAACATAGTTCAACAAATCCCTCCAAATCTTTTATCATAGACAGAATCAATAACAAATAGTTATCTCAGGGCCAAAAACAAAAAGAAAACATTCTCCTTTGAATTTGGAACATCGTAAATCTCTGGGGTCTTCGCTGTTTGCTGGATTCTATGATAGCACAAATTTCAATTTGTGCAATCCCATTTTTTATAACAAAAGCCTGATATTACCTCACTCCGGCCGCTCGTAAAAAGAATATAAAAGCCCTTGCTACTTTTTAGACATTTTAGGGTTCTCTTACATAACGTTTAGGGTATGATTTCACATAAAAAATGGGGCGTGATGGCCACCAACCCTGAAAAACGGAACTTAAACAGGACTACTTTGTATTCATTTCTTATATAAAGACATTCTGCATCTTCACTAATGCTTATTGTCCAAATACATTGCCGGAAGCAAGAGAAGCAAAGAAAATCAAATATAATATTTATTATCAAATCGTACATTACAAAGAACTTTCCTTATACATTAGAAGCCTCATCATATCGGCGGCTTTATACGTCCACTGCTGAACAAAGTCCTCCCCATAGATTCCACAAATGTGTCATCATTTTGGGGGGTATTTGCCAATACTCGCCACGCTTGGCAGGCGGGTTGGTGAGCGCAGTATGGCTACCGCTACACAGAAAGGACGCTGCTACCCATCCCTCTGGCTTAGAGTCCCTTAATCGCCTTTTACAACATCCACGGGAGGAGATGGAGTGGTGCTATATTCTTAATCCGGACACCACACGGAGCTAGAAGCCTAGTGACGCTAATAAGAACATAAACCATAAACAGTTTAGAATAAACCTGTAGTATTATTTCACCTCTCTAGTTTAGAACCCAGTATCACTATTCTAATGCCTTAAGTAATCTTTTGTTAACTAAAAGCAATATAACGGGTGTAACTTTAACGAAACCGAAAGCCTCAAATATTCTACTGATCATTGTAATGATTTTCTTGTACGAGACCATACCTGGAAGCCGACTGGTTATGGAGATATTGAAGGTCAAATTCTCAATATTTTATTACATTTTTAACGAAAATGATATTTTTATTTCTAATGTTATTGTGTTATACACGTGGTCACTCACTATGGGCCTTATAAGAAAGCTCAATATCACTCAGCGAGCTATGCTTGGTATTTCTCTATGAGATCGAATCAGAAATGAGGAGATCCGTAGAAGAACTAAATTGCCGACATAGCTGAAAGGATAAGTAAACTGAAGCAGCAATGGGCGCGGCACATTGCCCGTAGAACTGATGGCCGTTGGGGTAAAAATATTCTCGAGTATTATAATTTTAGTTGACATAGGTACGTTTCGTGGTAAATGTTGTCTACACGCTTACATATATATATTCATACTGCACTAATTCAATATAATTTAATAAATAATATTACTGATTATGTTGTCTTCAAATTCAATTTATATTTTGTTGCATATGTTTAAATTCATTACTAGGTACAGAAATAATAACACTTGATTTTTGCATGCCGATTGTACGGTGAGACGTGCTGCACTATACCAAGTGATGTAACATCTCTGAAACCATGTTTCTAGCAAATAAATGTTCTATGTTCTATGAGACCGCGCAACGGTAAACGCAGCGTGGGACGACCTCCAATTAGGTGGACAGACGACCTGGTGAATGTCACTGGGAGTCGATTGGTAGTCTGCTCGTTGTGGAAATCTATGGGGGAGGCCTTTGTTCAGCAGAGTACGTCCATTGGCTGATATGTTGATGATTATGATGTGTTATACTCCAGGTCCCCGGCCAGTAAAATACTACACATACGTAGACACAATCAGAAGCGTACCTACATTACATGCGCGCTACAAAAAACACTTGTTCTGTTATACCTAAAAATAATTCTGAATTCTTTACTGCACACAATATTTACAGATTAAAACAATACTAAAGAAAAAGTTGATGTACATAGGCGAGTTTAACTCAATATTGAGTTCTCTTACAGCAAACCTTTGAGTGATAGAGTAATGTTTTATGAAGATCTAATTAAGTGCACAACAGGAATGAAGCATGATAGATAAAATACATAACTTATTAGGTATCGTTTAGAATACTTTGTTTACGTTTACCCGCTATTATTTATGCTCGATGTTACTTAGTTAGATGTACAGAATGCATAAACATCGGCTTAGTGATGGGTCTTTTAACAGCCTGTATATGTTCTAATTGGATATTGGAGATTGGATATTTCCGTTAAAAAGTATCTGATACAACGATCATGCTGTATTGATATGCACCGGTAAGCCTAATTGAAACCTAACAAAACTGTTCATTTGGTACTCCATGCTAATTGCCAATCAACGGCGCATCGCCCGCCAGCCGAGACTCAGCGATACTGGAACGAACGCACGCAAATGGACTATACCTGATAATATTACAGAAATAACTGTCGTGTCTGTTTTCTCAAATTCGATTTTTAAATTCACTAATTGCATATTTTTCATGCTGTCTGTAAGTAATAGGCCGGTTGGAAAAAAAAAATACACCCGGTGGGCCATCATGCGTCATCATTCCAGGCGAAAAAAGTCCACTGCTGGATAGAAGCTTTCCCATAAAATTGCCACAACGGCCGGTATGGGTTCGTGTTGTGTGCTCATTGGCGGGTTTTGTCATAATCGCCATGCTAGGCAGAAGCTGCTGCCCATCCATCATCTCATCCCATAGTCAACTTTACGACTGCCACGGGATGAAACGAGGGGGAATTAATCCGTCATCATATAAAAAATAATTGAATGTTGTATGCCAATGTTTTTTTTAACTAATTGTTACATGCATCTTTTCCACGCTACCTGTAAATGTTAGGTCGGTACTGGAACAAAGCTTACACGATCACGACTTATTAATTCGACATTTTACTTTCATTCGCATATTTTTCAAATATAATTGGAATTTGTAGCATTATCTATATGTACATTATATGAGTACATAGGGGTAAAATAAATGCTTAAAGGGTAAAAGAGACTCCAGCTCAGTATATCGTGATCACCAATCCGCCTCCCAAGAATGGAGATCATAGAAATGTCTCTATGACCGTTTATTTCAGCAGTCATTGGGAAACCTACTTTCAGTGAGTGAATATGTATCTAGCTACCCGGACACATGCAATAATAGACCTACCACCAGATAAGTAAATGGGGGAAAAGCAAAAACATAATTAACGTTTTAGTATCGATGTAACGAATTGTAATGCTAATTATTTTAATCAATGCGCTATTCCATGCATTCATTTCGTACATTATAAGTCATAATTAAAGTAAAACGATCATTATTTTCACATACTGATTGCGAGCAGATTATTTGTGTGTTCAAATAATCAATTATTTTAATAAATCAGATTGCACAATTGATTATGTTCACTATTTTAGCCGATAAACATCTACTGCTCGAATCCGGCCTCCCCCAAAGATCGCCACTACGACCGGACTGGATTTGTGATGTGTGTTCATTGGGGGATTTTACCATAAACGCCATGCTTGACAGGCGAGATTGAGATCGCAGTTGAGTTGTAAATTTACTCGAAGGACGCTGTTGCCCATCCTCCGGCTAATTACATATCCGAGATGAGGCGGTGTTATTCCTAAGACCTGTTCAGATATAAGCGATTTTCGCTACCGCTGTGGGTAGCGAAAACTACCGATCGCTATTCTGCCTTTGTATAAATTGCCGGGGCTAGCGCGTAACCAGAATACAAATACCCGTTGGAATACCGCCCGGTACCAATTTCACTGTCGATTTAAAAATATTTTATATTCAGCTTTATATTGTATCTATTTTTACTGGTTGGCATCCGTATGTCACTACGGGCTCTAGCTGAAAATCAGCGCCGGACACCACTGCCGTTATGCTTGGCATTATGCTGAGCTGGATACCAGTATGTCACGGATATGGGACACACAATGATAGTATGTATTTTTAAGATTTAGTTGCATAATTAAATTATGTTCCGTAATCTCGTCCTCATTTAGTACTATGTAGTTTGCACCTTGCACAACTCACTGCATCACAATTTTAAAGATGAACACTTTCATCAAAAATTTTAATATAGTCTGTGGTTCCTACGCGCTCTTTCGCTATCTGTAATGTACATGTCATTGTACTTTTTTGTGCTACTCGCTGTATACGCAACTCAAGAAAATCTTCCAATTATCCTCCTTTTTCTTCAAAAATGGGGAAACACTGGCAAAGGAGTAAGGATGAGGCAATAGAAAAGCTAAATAATCGATTGTGGGAGCCCAAAAAAAGTGGGAGTCTACACGACCGTATCGGTAAGTTACTAACTACATGTTTCACAGGAGATGGATCCGCAGTGTCGCAGCAATATACACTATATGCACGTAAATCTAAACGACACCACCAATAGAGCTTTCACGAGAGGTCAGCCGGTGGGGGTTATTCGTTTACAAAAAAGAAGACAGGTCAACGGTGACAAGTTTATAGTGCCTTATTTTAAAAATAAACGACACCACCAATAGAGCTTTCACGAGAGGTCAGCCGGTGGGGGTTATTCGTTTACAAGGAAGAGCACAGGTCAACAGTGCCTTAATTTAAAAATAAACGACACCACCAATAGAGCTTTCACGAGAGGTCAGCCGGTGGGGGTTATTCGTTTACAAGGAAGAGCACAGGTCAACAGTGCCTTAATTTAAAAATAAACGACACCACCAATAGAGCTTTCACGAGAGGTCAGCCGGTGGGGGTTATTCGTTTACAAGGAAGAGCACAGGTCAATAGTGCCTTAATTTAAAAATAAACGACACCACCAATAGAGCTTTCACGAGAGGTAAGCCGGTGCAGTATTCGTTTACAAGCGAAGAACGAGAGAGCTTCCACGAGAGGCTAGCCAGTTAAGTATCTTTTATTAGCAAGATAAAACGCTGTTTGATGCATCCTTAGAGCTTTCACGAGGGGTTAGCCTTGGATTTGCAGTCAGGAGCTTAGATGATTACGAAGACCTCTTCAGTCGAAGCCGAGGTAGTCTACCACACGGACAAGGACAATGTTTTTCATTACTATTACATCATTCAGCGGAGCTGATGCAGTCAAGCTCTAATGAACCAGGTGCAAACACGTTTCCGTCACCTATCATAAGTGGCTACAAATATAGTGTCTCACCTAGTGATGAAATCAGATTAAAGAAAGGAGGGGGGCAGGCTTGCAAAAATAGTGCTCACCTCTGAGATAATTCAGTAGGAATAACACGCAATATACAAAAAAAAAAAAAAACGACTAATCATGCAGAATGGCCTTAAGAAACTAGATTCACTATAATCAAGAAACATGGCCCTATAAATAAAGCATACAAGCATTTATGCAAAAGTCAAATCAATGCTATTATGAGACACTTAGTACTATCTCAACCCTTGAAAAGATTTTCAACAACATGATTGTAAACAATGAGATGAAAATCACATTTCGGAATCAGTGATTCAACTGGATTGCTATGCAACTTATTGTATGAAGTTATAGCCTGCACATCATTGATAAATTGATATCAGAGAAGCCTGCAATCTCATAATACCTGTTTGGGGACAAACTATAGGATAAAGTAAATACCATTAAAGCTGTTCAAAATCTGGGTGAGAATGAAAGAATACTCCCAGTGAAGGTAAGTACCTATCAGAATCCCCTAAAACTTGAAACTAAAAGGGGGAGCACAACAACTATAAATGTCTTTCCAAGCGGGCAAAACCATGTCGAGTCCAACAACATACTATGTGAATAAATTGTTGGTGTTTTTCGTGATATTCTGGCGGAGACACCACTATCCCTGTTGCTGAGGCCCTAACCTGGATCCTGATCAATGATGAATAAGGTACATACCAATCAACTGAAATACTTTTCCTACTACTGCGATACTAGGTATCACTAAAAGTCATACCATACACAAATGGTTAAAAGGTTATACTATACCTTTCACTAATGTTCCTGTACAAACTACTGCTCCATTAAATAACCAGGTTACTCAGAAACTGAGTAAATTTTTATCAAAATGAGAAAAGATTTTAAAAGTTGTTGCAACAAATTTTTTGTATGATTTAAAAAAATGCATATTGTACTGTCAATAAGGGAATCTGATAGGAAATACTCATGTTCCCTATTTCCAGATTATTTGTATGAATTTACATGCCATCCCTTCAGGCTTAGTACAGCACCATATGATTTTACCTAGATCATGAAACCGCTAATTTTTACATGAGATCATTGCATCGGTTATTAATAATAATTCTTGTCTTACTGACTCCTATGAAAAGTGTAAACTAAATGTGTTTACCAACTAAAATTTCTTAGAAAATCTTGGTGTTTTCATATCAAAGAAAATATGCCTAAATGCTAAACAAAAATAGCAGAATTTGGGACCCATATTAGATTCCATGCAATTTTTTCTATCTTGCTCTCCCAGAAGAAGATAATATTTTATTTCTAAATTCTAGAGAAACCATAAACGGGTGCAAAATAATAATTATCTCAACCATAAAATGTCCTTGTTTCAACATAGCTTAACATTGTGCATGGCCCAGCTATAGAATACATTTGACTTTATACCTACCAATGTCATGGAAAAATCTTACAACAGTAGCCCTGAAAAAGTAATAGTGCAATCTTATGTATATAGGATACATTTGCACATACTTAAATGTTGGCCTCCTATATTGAAAGGAATTAAAACTAAATGAATTAACCTACACTTATATGCACAGAAACCAGTTGCTTCTGAAATAAAACAAGGTAATAAATATTTCACTTGGAATAGATAAGAACCATAACCTATATTAATAAGATATGGGCACACACTTCAATGGCAAAGAAGCTGTGGTGGTTTTGTAGTGGTTTGGAACAGGCATGTTCGACAGCACACCTGCGCACTTAATAATGTATATTGTAGCTTTCATTTCATTTTATGCACTGTCTAATATGTTCTTTGCCGAATAAATGTTTTCTATTTCTATTCTATATTATATGTGTAGAATGCCATTGCTAATAAAAAATGAAGGTGTTTCAGTCGGAAATTGAAATGGAACTATGTGGCCGTAGCCTTTGAACCACTTATAGCTAATCTTGGTGAACGATAGAATCATGTTTGCAAATGGATGTATTGCTAATTGCATCAACTATGTATCATGGGTTCCTGACCTAGATACACCATAGATGCCTCTACTCTTGAATGGCATGGGACATTCTTCTGTGTTCCCTCCATTTGCACTCATAGTAGATTTTTATTTTTTCGGAAAATAAAAACAGAGCATTGTAATTATATATATATGGGTGTATAGTAAGATATATATGTATATATATACATATATATCTATAATAAAAACTAAAAGATGTGTATATACATATATTATTCTGCGACCTAGTAAATATAAAAAAAAAAAAAAAAAAGATGTCTATATACATACAATATACTGCGACCTAGTCGTGACTTACTGTCGTATCCTTCCAGGGAATCACAATCCTTTACACAGGATTCTAACACTGATTGCCACCACATTTTCAGGAGAGCGCGTTTCTAAGAAGTATACCATCCTCTTCAATGGACAAAATGTTAGCTTCGTTATGGAACAAAACAGGATGGCAATATTAATCTGCAATAATCAGTGAATCCCCAACTGTAAAAGTTATGATGTGCATCCCCTGGTTATATTATTCTTAGCATCTAAGTTTAATTAATAATTAAAGTTTTTCCTATAGCTCACTCAACACTGAGGTTAACAATTTTTATTTTCATTTTTCTCTTCCTACTCTTAGGATCGCACTTGAGTAGAGATGAGAGAAGAACAAAGTTCTTTAAGCAAATATTTAAAGGTAGGGCAACAAACCCTAAGTATTATGTTGTATGTGACTTTAACATTAAGAATAATTATTGTTGAATATGTTTCCCAATGAAAGCCTGTGTGGAATTACCCAAACACAGGATCAAACCTTGTTGCTGATTCTATAGATAAAATTACCGTTAAAGTAGATAATATCAACATAAAAATTACAAAATGGTTAAAACATCTAGCTTTTGTTGATCTTAACCTTTTTAATACTAGCATTTCTTACCAAGTATTTTAAAGATAATTGCCATTAATATTTGTCCTGCAACAACCTTACTTTGTTATTTAGATGTTAATAAAATAAAGGACGAACTGTAATACATAATTATTACATTAAGGAAGCCTTATTACGGCGCCTCCACCGCATCTATTAAGCAGATGGTTGAAGTAAGTTTTTAACTAATAATGGATTGGATACTAGTAAATCTACAGCATACTACACAAAAACAAGAAACGCCTCAAATTGGCTTGGTTTTGCAAGAGGCCAAATGTTTATTTATGATCCCAATGGCTCAAGCTATGTGTTCTATATGGATATTTCTTAAATAAATAATAAACACAAACTAAAATAAGAACCAACTTATGTGATGAATAGGTATTATAAGTACACCATATAATCATATACATTAGAAATGCAAAGAATTGCACTTTTGGGAGTACGGCAGTGCTTCCGCCAAGTTTATTTTTATATGAATAATGCGAAACGTATTTTTTTATACCTGTTCATCTACTATAAGTCTTAGAGGACACAAGACTGAGGTTCATAAATAATTGTAATAATGTTTATTAACGAATAAACAAGGTTGATTATTAACACAACTTTCTTCTTTGAACATCTACATAGTACTAAATGAGGACGAGATTACGGAACATAATTACAAAGATCGGACTAACTTACCTAGTGACGTCCGATCCTCAATTATGTGAAGTAATCTCGTCCTCATCGAGTCCCAACCCATCCCAAATAAATCTAGAATTCTATAAAATTGCAATCTAGATCCCTGCTGAAAGTTGTGTTCTTATGCTTTGAATTAATGACATGTACATTACAGATAGCGAAAGAGCGCGTAGGAACCACAGACTATATTAAAATTTTTGATGAAAGTGTTCATCTTTAAAATTGTGATGCAGTGAGTTGTGCAAGGTGCAAACTACATAGTACTAAATGAGGACGAGATTACTTCACATAATTGAGGATCGGACGTCACTAGGTAAGTTAGTCCGATCTTTGTAATTATAAGGCAAGTCACATTTATTATTATTCAGAACTATATTAATGTAAACAACATCATAATCGTGTCACATGTATCTATAGTCAAATAAATGTTTTTTCTTTCTTTCTTTTGGTATTGTTCGCTACCCACAGCGGGACCGAATATCGCTTATATCTGTATAGACGTTTTGCACCACACGGTGAATTTATATTCCATTTTACCAGTTTTATTCTAGGTTTTCGATTTATATACCAAGTCCCTAATAAAACAAAACCTCATTAGTGGTACCTACAAAATCTATTTTTTTTAAATTATCAACGTTTTGATGCTATTAAAAATTTATTTAAATTTTAAATTTATTTATTTATTTATTTGTTTATTTCTCACCACAATAAAAGTTACAGTATTATTCAAATTTACTGTGGGAGACTGGTGCCTAAACTAGGCTGAAGCCTGTATCTCAGGTCACCAGGCCTTCCACCCCAGAAGTCCAATTTTGCTCTTTCATGAACCAAACGATTTTTTTCCATTTGCTTGTACTTCGTGTATCTGATTCTATCAAGTTGTTTCCTCTTGTTAAAGTTCTGTTGAATACTCTCCAATAGGTTGATATAACTTTATCAGGCCCCGATACTGTTGATTTTGTCCTTTATAATCCAGTTATCATCTTGCATCCAAAGATTTAAATCTCTTTGCTTGCATCCCATGAATGCGCATTTTCGCTGCAGACACCATCTTGATAACAATAAACTCGTTGTTCAAATAAAATGTGTATATTATGGCTTTGATATACCCAATAATGTAATAAATAATTTTAAAATTTTCAGAGCTTTTTTAATTTAATTTTGTTTTACTTGAAAAATATATCGTGTATTACGTTTCCAGCTATACTTTACATCTCAGAATAGGTAATAATTGTTAGGACACAGCTGCGTGTCATGCGCATGAATGGATCTGTGTACAGAACTACAGAACCGCTGTAGTTCTCATGCGCGGTACGGCCTTAGCACACATATTGACCCACCGTCTGTATGTAATTGTAATTAAACATCATTTTATTAAGAAACACCCCATCTCATCCCGTGTGTGTCGGATAAGGCGCCTATGGGATTAGCCGGAGTACAGACGTTCATCCTTCGAGTACATTTATAACTCAACCATGAACGCCAACCCGCTTGCCAAGTGTGGCAATTATGGCAAAACGCCCCAACGAGCAAACACACACTCAGACCGGTCATTGTGGCGTTATTTGAGAGAAGCCTGTGTCTAGCAGTGGATTTTATTAGGCTAAAATGATGATTATTTAGTAACAAAATACTCATCTTCCCTCGGGCTTGTATGCGTTTCATTGGTCGAGTATGCAAGTTATAATTTACACAGCCTTGAGTGCTGTTCTATATATATTTAAAGAATGCCTTTACTTAATAACTTAACAGTATTCAATAATATTATTTCGGGGTCCCCCCCCCAACATTTAAAAATATAAATTAGTTGACTATTTAGGTTGTTTTTATGGGTATCAATCACACTATTAGCGCTGATCTACTTAGAAATTAATTACAATCGAGACTTTTTTGTTGCTTACATCAATCAATAAATAAATCTTGCTGAAACTTGTCTACACAAACGGCTAAAGTAAAACACAACTATAACTAACAACATTGGGGAATAATTCGCCATAACTCGGAATCACGAGCGTCCCGTGTTCGAAGCCCAATTACCCCGGCTCGTGATAAATTATCTCGCACGTGTCATTAATTACAACTGTTTTGAGAATACCATCGGTAGGGTTCACTTTCATTAATAATGATGCAGGCAAATTGGATTTATTTTGGACTACGGCATCTTGCCGTGTGGTGCCGGCTACTAATAGCACCAACCCATCTCATTTCGTGGGTGTCGTACAGAGCGACTATGGGAATAGCCGGAAGCTGGGCAGCAGCGTCCTTCAAGTACATTAACAACTCAACTGCTATCGCCAACCCGCCTGCCAAGCGTGGCTATTATGACAAAACCCCCAATGAGTCCCCTCATCGGTCGTTGCGGTAATCTTTGGGGAGGCTTATGACATCAATAACATCATCTTGGCGATTTTTTAAGTATTTTTTTAACTTTTTTTAACCATACTCTATCTTTCTAATCTCAAAATTGTAAAGAAATGTGTTTTGTAATCAAAATTGACCTATGTAAAACAAAAGAAACGTTATATAGTGCGCACGCTTGTAAAGCAATTATCGAATAATTGTTTTATTTGTTTATGCAGTTTCGTATTGTTTCATACTACTTTAACTAAATTGGACACCCGGATTTGATCAATCGACTCTGTAAACTCACCTACATACTCATAACAACAATGCTCACCGTGAAATGACTTAATAAAACCGCTAAAATGGAGCGGTGTGTATGTGTTGGTGTGTTGTCTGTGTGCCCTATTACGTCAATAAAACAATTACGCGTTCCACGAACCGGCGCGGGCGCGGGCGATACGATCCACATCTCGATGTAATCGGTCAGGCTTTCCTGTCACGCTCCCGGTAATTGTTCACAATTAACATCTAGGTACGCAGGTATGTTTTGTACCGCACAAATTTGATTAGGTACATTGAATCAACGCGACTGTAGGATGGACCACTTTCGGGAGAGGGCCGATCCCGCTCGAAGGAGGAGGACACGGGGCCCGGGTAACAACCGCCGCGGCGCCCGTGTCCAACACGCCTGAGCCCCCTGTTGACTTTATAGGGGGCCTTGGGGGTCGCGAGCGCGCTTATTGGGAAATCTGCGTGCTCATACTGAGCGACCCCCGGGAAGACAGCGGTGCGCATGTGGTCACGTACCGCTGTGTGCGCAGCACAGCGCATAGTGAGGCCTCGGGGGAATCTTTTACAATCCCCTCGAGAGATGCCTGGTGGGGTGGCCTCTTTACAGTCACCTTCCCTCCACTAGAGGGGATGACCACTTTACAGTCATCCCCTCCGAGATGTGCCTAAAGGCGTGGCGCCAATGGGTGGCTCTAGATGGAGATCTTTCGAGTTCCTGGAGGCTCCCTTCGGTGCCGACGATGATCACTCCGGTGGTTTTAGCCGGTAGGAGTCCGGCATGCCCCTTCGCCCTTTCCCGGGGCGAAGGAAGTACATGAGGTATTTCCACCGGATCAATAAAAAAAAAACAAAAAGGATGGACCACTTTTTTTAAATATTTACTAAGTTATTACGCTGCAATATATAACTATTGTGTTTTTACTGTCAATGTTAAGTTGAATTATAATCATCGCAATTGCTCAGTGATTATATTTTTGTTGTAAGACTTAATGGTGATTGTTATGCGAACTCACATAATCTACGGACAATGCCGTACATACGTACGTAAATACAAGTGTCAGGGAAAATCGGTCACGAACACACACGTCATTCCGTTTCTTTAATAGATCCTTTATACCTACCACGATTTTCCGACATGTTTTTTCTCAAGGCATTCTATGAGATCATTTTTAATAACATTAAAAGAAAATTCACACGCAATTTGATAAAATGAATAAATAAATTTTATAAATATGAACACTTCGGCAATTATAAGGTGGATCAATGTGCGGGCGGCGCCTGCAAATGATCAAAAAAGGAGAAATCCAACACAGAAAACATATCCGAGTTCATTAGTTGCATTCGCACGGTGGCCTACAGGTATGCAAATATATAAAAAACAAAACAAAAATGTGGCTAATTTACATAAAATACCTTTGGGTGAGTTATCTTAATGCTCGGTTCTCTGGCGTGGCTCGAGGTGTCAGATTGTGTGTGTTGCGAAATATGCGGCGCGGCTGACAAGGGTTGTTTTAATTTAATTCAAAGGATAACCCACCGAGACGATGCTTGCGAATAAAATAAATTGTTCGCAGAATTTCTATCGTCATTAGACGCGTGATAATTCACGCTCAGACTTGGTTCACAACCTCTCAATCTTTTTATTACGCTAGCTAATTATTGTCTTCGTAATAATGTGCGTGCCTTACAAATTCCATGAGTTGAGATACTTTAAAATGTGTGTGTGTGTGTGCGTGTGTGTTTAAAAGATGTCCTTTGAAAAGCTATTGCTATATCAAATACATTTCGTTAATGTCTGCAGTGAATGTATACCGTTAGACTATATTTATTATAGGACTTGTTCATGTAATAAAATATAGTGTAGGTAACTATATAAAAAAACGTATAGTGTTTCGCTTAAAAAATACAACAATAAATACTAACGGACTAAAACACTGGACAACAACGGACGGATGAGCGCTATAAAATTTAATTTTACTGTTATTTATACCCGTTGAAAACATTTAGAAAGAGTTATCAGAGAGATATGACAGACGTGTAGACAGGGTCATTGCACCTTCGTCCTGCGAGCACGAAAGTGCCCTTCACTTTGCCCTAAACAAACCCCACTTACATATTTATGTACGTAACTAAATCATGTCTGGGCAAGAAATTACCTTCGACAAATATATGTGTACTGTTGTATGTTACTGCTGTGTGTTATGATTGAATATTAAACTTTGTAAAGTCTGTTTTATTACTTTTACATATTTGATGAGTTCGTTTAAGAGAAACAAGAAGTTGGATTGCTTTAACAAATGCATGTACTGCTACGGAATAATCCAAAGAGGAATGACCTGGAACAAAGACCTGGTGATTGGCACAAAACGGAACAGAAAAGAAAAGAGGATTTATGGTAGGGCTTCGGCACATCAGCAACTATATGTGTTCCTTTATCTTTATATTACGCCCGTATTGCTTAAACCAGCTCTGATCACAATAACTGGTCGTGAAGGAGTCTTACCATTGTCATCACACTTAAGAAACGCATTGGTAACCGCAGTGTTGTTAGTATTGCACTAAAGAATGCTTCTGCTTGCTCCAGTTATAATCACTTCATGGCTTTTAAAGACACCCACGGAATAGTCGACTGACGTATTCTTGTGCGGCAAACCAAGTAATCGTTTATTTATTAAGAATAAGTGGTAAATATTTAATAAATTATATTATAAGGTTCATGTATTTGATATTTCCTTTTATAGATACTTCTAGTTCATTTTTCTTGTCATTTCATTGCTTTTCGTCCGTCGGCGCAACAGTATTGTTTTCATGCGGAAAAGGTATCCGGTGTACACTTACCCATAAAAAAATACAAATAAACAAATAAAAGGTATTTTTAATAATGTTTACATAATAACTTTTTTCTTATAAGTTAAATAACAAGGCCAATATTCCACACTATTTATGATTTTTTTTCATTAATCGATTTTAACGCGACAAAACTAATAAGAAATTAATAATGACACCTTTAAACAATTTATAGAAACTGTCTCATAATTAAAAAATACTCGTAAAGTGCTAAATGACCTGACGACGTCTTTCCCACCCACCTACTGATTTCAAATAGAAAATTATGGTTCGGGTCGAAAGTCAGAGCAGCTCCATTAAATTTACCATCACGTTTTATTTCTGGTGTAACAATATTAAGCAATATAAAAAGTATCAGTAAAAAAGTTATCAAAATAAGGCTCTGGAAGTTTTTAATGAAATGATTAGCATAAAAAGATTGCCTGAACGATCTGTAACGTTTAATTGTTATCGCAGTGGGTGAGATGATTAAGTCAAATTACGATGGCCGTGTGGTGCCGGCTCAGAATGCCACCACCCCATCTCCTCCCATGGGTGTCGTAAAAGTCGACTAAGGGATTAGCCGGAGGATGGGCAGCAGCGTCCTTCGAGTACATTAACAACTCAACTGCGATCGCCAACCCGCCTGCCAAGCGTGGCGATTATGGCAAAACCCCCCAATGAACCCACAACACATCCATATCTGTGGTTGTGGTGATCTTTTGGGGAGGCCTGTGTCCAGCAGTGGACTTCATTCGGCCGAAATGATGAAAATGATGACGGAGGCCGATGCACTGGCGTGGGTGGCTGCTAAGTGCTGATGAGTGGATCTGATGTGCATTAAGCGTTTTGATGTTTCGTGAAGACACTTGAGTTGGGCAACACCTGGTTTGATATTCAATCGAAATGGACGCCGAAGTTGATTATGATGTTTAATCTTCATTTAACATGATAATCAACTCCGGCGTCAATTTCGATCCAGCTTTATGAACGGGTATGAGATTGACCTATCATGTGGTATACACGCTGGTCAATATAAAATATATTAACGGCAATCTATGTAATCCGGTATTCTATGTAATACCCAGGAATTCTATAGAATATAGCTACATACGTTCAGGCAAAGCATTCAATATAATTTATACCTTATTGCCTAGGCATGGCAGGTTGCCAGCAGTAGTGTCGGCTATGTTGGCAGAGCACGAAAACTGGAATGCAGTGGTCTCCTTCTGTGAGAGCGTCATGCTCCAGAAGGAGACCGCAGAGTGGGGGGAGAGGGCCGATCCCGCTCGAAGAAGGAGGAGACGGTGCCGGGGTAACAACCACCCTGGCACCAAATTCCAATACGCCTGGAACAACCCCCTGCTGTCGCTATAAGGCGGAGGGCCACTGGATTCGCGGGTGCGTAGTTTGGGGAATCTGCATGCCCACACCAAGCGTCCAACGAGAAGACGGTGGCGCGCATGTGGTCACGCACTGCCGTGTGCGCATAGCACAGCGCTCAGGGACGCTTTACAATCCCCTCGGGCAAGTGACCGTTTTACCGTCACACTTTTAGAGATGTGCCTATAGGCGTAGCACCCGTAGGCCGCTCTAGTGTGATCATACGAGGACCTGGATGCGGCACCCCCCTTTGGTGCCGAAGATGACCACCTCAGTGGTTTTAGCCGGTAGGATTACGGCATGCCCCTCCGTTCTTCCCCACGGCGGAGGAAATTCTTGTAGAATTTCCACTGGGCCCAATAAAGAAAAAAGGCATGGCAGGTTGAATACGCAGCTCGAAAAAAACCACGTAACTCTAACCTAAATTATCCTAGACGAGTCCGCCTCAGCAGTGAATTTCGAGTTAACAAAATATGTTTTATTTGTTCGGCATTTTAAACTTTACTTTTTTTCATTTTAAACAGCTTTCTACTAACACCTACCCTAGACATTGTATACATTGACTAGGCAGGGTATATAATGATCATCTATAAATGAAATATGTTGTACAATATCTAGACAAACATGGCATTGTATAGAATGACTAGGTATTCTATACAATTACTAAATTATATGGTTTGCTGGTTACATAAATACAAGTATTTTAATAACCATAAACAACTCTTGGTAAAAGTTAATTAAAAAATCATTACAGTTGCTAATGTTTTGGTGACATACGATTTCATTTCTCTGTCTGTATACTGCCATCTGTTGAAAATAGCCTTTCTGAGATCACATTAGAAGGTTTGTTAATTGGTTTGAGGGTAATCGCCGAATAATCAAAGTGGACCGTCAACAAAACATGTTCGCATAAGTTATACATGAATCGTAGCTCAACTACTTCGAGTGCATTCCGTTTTCTCAAATCATCATCACCATTTCAACCGCAAGACGCCCACTGCTGGACATAGGCCTCCACCAAAGACCACAATAACGGCTGATCCTCCGCCTGCATCCAGCGGAATCCCGAAACCTTCACCAGGTCGTTGGTCCACCTTGTCGGGGTCAAATGTTTTTATGAATGTCATCACGATATTCGGGCGAACACGATTAGATTCGATTTATTTGTCAGACATACCATAAGGTGTCATCATATCATTGGTCATATCGGCCATTTATACGTCCACTGCTGAACAAAGGCCTCCCCGTAGATTTTCACAAGTGTGTCATCTTTTTAGGGGGTATTTGCCAATTACTCACCACGCTTGTCAGGCGGGTTGGTGAGCGCAGTATGGCCACCGTTTCACAGAAGGGACGCTGCTGCCCATCCCTCTGGTTTAGATTCCCTTAGTCGCCTTTTACGACATCCACGAGAGGAGATGGAGTGGTGCTATATTCTTAATCCGAACACCACACGGAATACCACCATACCATAAGGTGTTATAACTTGATATTATAAAATACATAAAATTACAAGTATAATGGAACTTGTAAGTTCTACCAATAAGGTGTACACAGTGGTTACTGTAGCGAATATCCAATCATATAATTTAGGATTCAAATATTTCAAATCTAATTTAAGATTTAAAACTTGATGGCCTGATCTGAACTTTTTAGCGCCGTTGTCTTGGCTACGCTTCGGTGACCTCTTCGGGGAAACCGAAGGTTTTATCTGTGTAGTTATGGATAAAGTTATCATGACGAATAACTTCTGGAAAAACATTGTGAAGGACGTGCCGTCCGTGCAGGGTTGACATCTGTCGGGCATGCCACCGTCCGGTGAAACTATCCGTCACATTATTTCCGGTTGTTTTCGTCTTGCTAACGGCAAGTACTGCACAGGCAAAACCAAAGGATGCCAATTTTCGACACCCTTGCCCCGCTTGGGTTATTGGGTTATGGGGTCCGAGTAAACGTCTGCTTTTCAAAGATATAGCTAGACGGTTGGTCGGTACTTCGCGTGATCATAGGGCTGGCATTTTCTTTGGCCAAAGAATAAGCATTGCATTTCAACGTGGCATTGCTGCCTTCTGGGAACATTATCAGCTGACAGCGATGAGGAGGAGTACTTCGACCCCTAAGTGCTTGTGCATCTTTTTTATATCATCATTTCGGCCGAGTGAAGTCCACTGCTGGACACAGGCCTCCCCCAAAGATCACCACAACCACCGATATGGATTTGTTCTCGCTCATTGGGGGGTTTTGCCATAATCGCCACGCTTGGCAGGCGGGTTGGCGATCGCAGTTGAGTTGTTAATGTACTCGAAGGACGCTGCTGCCCATCCTCCGGCTAATCCCTTAGTCGACTTTTACGACACCCATGGGAGGAGAAGGGGTGGTGGCATTCTGAGCCGGCACCACACGGCAATATAAAAAGAAAATATTCACATAGTTCAAATCTAATTTAAAGTTCAATTAGTTGTCAGTTTTCTAAAAAACAGTAACATTTAGAACAATTAGGTACATATCATTGGGGCTTCTAAGAGCACTTCAAGCGCCTTTTCCCCCGGATCGAGAGGGTAGTGTGTGCCTTGAACGTTTACAATCTTCGATCAACAATTGAGCTATAATTCCGATAAGCGCTTTAAAAACGGCCTGAAAAATAAGAGCACAAATAACGCTGTGGTCTTATTTGATATTAGTATGGTCCAATCATAGTAGACGTTCAAAATGCCGTAGAGCGGGTTCCTAAGTTGTGAAAATAACTACCGTCACTCCAAAGATTTCTAAAGAAATATCGTTTTGTACAATCTGATTTATTAAAATTATTTATTATTAGAACACACAAATAATCTGCTCGCAATCAATATGTGAAAATAATGATCGTATATTTAACTTTAACTATAACTTATAATGTACGAAATTAATTCATGGAATAGCGCATTGATTAAAATAATTAGCATTACAATTCGTTACATCGATACCAAAACGCTGATTTAATTATGTTTTGGTTTTCCACAATTTACTTATCTGGTGGTAGGTCTATTATTGCATGTGTCCGGGTAGCTAGATACACATTCACTTACTGAAATTAGGTTTCCCAATCACTGCTGAAATAACCGGTCATAGAGACATTTCTATCGTCTCCATTCTTGGCAGGCGGATTGGTGATCACGATATACTGCGCTGGAGTCTCTTTTACACAGTAATGTATAAAGTTTAAACACTACTGTTTGGCGCTGATACACATATTGACCCCCCCAGTGCCAGATATTCGACGCCAAGCAGTAGTGTAGTGTACTGTGTAAAAGAGATACTGGGCATAAGTTACGAATTTCTCGAGGTGACGAGCGTAGTGTAGTGCCATGCACGACCAGTTCTGGGAAGCAATACAATTGTTATTTACTCATAATAGACCAAAGTGACGCTTACCGCCAGGCGAATGACTTGCTAGTCTCTCAACTAGGATATATGAAAAACAAAAATACACAATAATGTACAGTTACATCTCCTGCCGTGGATGTCGTATAAGGCGACTAACGGACTCTAAACCAAAGGGATCGGCAGCAGCGTACCTTCCGTAGGACAGCAGTCATTCTGCGCTCACCAACTGGCCTGCCAAGAGTGGTGAGTACTGACAAACTCCCTCCATAATGATGACACAAATGTGCGGAGGCCTTTGGCTGATATGATCTCCGAATATTCTGTAATTGCTTAATTAGTTGTTATTCGGCGAATGCAAATATTCGTATCGATTGCATCACTAATAGCGAGTCTTACAAAATCAAAAGTCCTTATACGTACTTGAATATTCATAAATTAAGGGACTGAATATTTATACTGTTCTGTCTGAGTACTAGACAGAGCTAACTTAAACTTCAAATTAGTACGGTCGTATTAACTAAAGTCGTTAGAGAACCAAATTGTATTAAAATTATAATAATAAAGCTGTTTATTTAAGTTAACAGTCTATGTATATAGTACCAATTGAATTAGACCTTCTCGTTGTAGATTTCATCGCATATCACAATTAGTGCCTATTACATTTTTGATTAAAATTCTCTAAAAGGCCGCGTGTTGGATCCATGTTCCCTCATAAGCCTAACAAAAGAATTTCCTCCGTCTGGAGAATTTAAATCCGTGAATACTGACAGATTAACATTCTGTGGTTGTGATTGATTAGATCAAGCAATCACAACCACAGATAATACAGATCCATTGAACATTATAAACAGGATATTTAACATGGATTAGTTTCTTACAGACTGATAAGTTTTTAAATCTATACTTAAATTTTTTCTATTTATGTTTCATTTATGGTATTATTATTATATTTACTGTAGAAATCAAAACTCTATCCTTCTTTCTATTTATTTGATTAAATAGAAAACTTCACGCTATTACTGATGACACCTTAACTTGTTAGCACAAAAATGCAAGTTATTAGCATAAAAGCAATTACAAAGTAACCCTCCGCTCGTTGCAATATTTATTTTAACATCTCAGCATCCGCTGTAAGGTTTCATTAGCTAGACTCACATATTTTATAGCAAACATAATTATATGAACGTGCTACCTGCGTTTATTGCGGCAAACAAGCGGCGTAATAACTACTATCCATATATTCCGTGTGGTGTCCGGATTAATAATATAGCATCACTCCATCTCCTCCCGTTGGATGTCGCAAAAGGCGATTAAGGGCACTAACACACATTCGAGATCCTTGAGAATTTGACGTTGAAAATGCCAATGCATTCCACATGGGAAAATCTTTTACAGTCCATGCGGCAGCCTTATGGAATGTGTTGCCAGTGACGATTAGACGTGCTAAATCCATAGCAATATTTAAAAGCCTAGTCAAGGAACACTATCCATCACTGAAGTTTCTTCTTTTCTTTTTGTATTTATTTATTATATTTGCATATTTATGTGTATCTATTATAATAATATTTATTATATATGTATCATGTTATGTGTTAACTTAAAATTATTGTCACACCGCGAACTACCCTTTTCTTTATCGCTTACAAATCTGTCCACTCCAAGGTTGTCTGGCAGAAATCGCAGTGTGCGATAAGACCGCCCTCTGTACATGCCTTTTCCTACATTGGATCTTATTTTTGTTATTTTTTGGTGTACAATAAAGAGTATTGTATTCTAAACCAGACAGATCGGCAACAGCGTTCCTTCTATGGAACAGTAGCCATACTGCGCTCACCAACCCGCCTGCCAAGCGTGGTGAGTACTGGTAAAATGCCAAATTAAAATAATTAAGATTTAAATAATTTACTTATGGAATGCAATAAAGAATTGAATTGAATTGAATTGCCCCCTAAATGACACAAATTGTGCAAATCTACGAGGAGGCCTTTGTTCAGCAGTGGACGTTCTTTCGTCGTCATCATCATACCAGCTCATTGATGCCCACTGCTGGGCTTAAGCCATTTATAAGGTCAGCAACATAGCAGCAACCTGTCTGGTGTTGCGGAAGTTTATTGGCGGGATCGCTTAGGCGACCCACATACTGGTTCACCCTCATTTTTTAAACAGGCCTCTTTTAGAACTCACGATGGAGTATTTTGCCATAATCATCACACTTAGCAAATGGATTTGACCGTGAGTATCTTAAATACGTAGATTGTTGCTTCTTTGTGAAATAATTCCCGGGTTGCCTTTAACGATACCCCGGTGAAAAGAGGGAGTAAGCCTGGAGGCCTAAAAAGGCCGCTTTAGGTGAATCATAATATGAATTACATTATAAATCACAAAATGGTCACGTTAATAGTCAGTTATGATTAAGTGACCATTTTGTGATTTCTAATGTGAATCGTATTAAGATCATTATTAAGCCTTATAAATAAAACCTAATACGGTCTTTTTAGGCCTTCTCGACCATTTGGTGATATTTAATGTGATTCATATTATGATTCTGCTAAAGCGGCCTTTTTAGGCCCCCAGTTCTTTTAACAAACAAAATACTGTAGTAAAATTAATAAAATCAGTGTTGTACGACGGCCGGTGAATGTTAATGAGATTCATCCCTCCTAGCCTCGTTCCGACGTGTCTAAGGGCGGAACGCAAAATAGCCAAGTTTAAGACTATCCTAAAAGGCAATTCATTTAAACTTCAGATGAAGAACGGTTGGAAAAGTACAAAAAATGTTATAAACGAAGTAAATAAACATTAACTTCTTTGTATAAAGTTGAAAGTCAGTTTCTCCCCGAGCAACCAAGCCCCTTTAAAATATTCGCACAAAATCCATTCGTATAACTTATTTGTATAAGATTTATTGAGCTATTCACTTGAGGATCTCGGCCGCGCAACATTATATAGTGGTAATATATTTCTATGCTCTTTACAATCTCATCAAATTTGCCACTCCTTGTAGCATTTAAAGCAGTAACTTTATGAAGTACAAACGTGTTGCAACTGTCCACAGAGGTGGGTCGGCTATAAAACTAACGGGCGATAGTAGAGGCGATTTAGAAAATAAATATACCTTTTTATTATCATATTATCTCGAATAACACAATGACTACAATATAATAACAATATATTATTATGTGTAAGTTCGTTCAACATGTTTATAAATCGATAGTTTGAGATCGATGGCACGCCTCCCAAATTTCGAGTAGTGGGTGTTCAGATAATAAAGAATCTTTTATACCTACTGTTTTATTTTACAATTCACACATATTGGTGAGTGAGACGGGACTATTGCTACAATAAAAGTAAGTGCGACTCGAGTAAACAATGTTGATTACACAATTATTTTCTTGAAAGCAGTGCGCAACATAGCACAGCGCACAGTGAGGCTTCGGGGGGATCCTTTACAATCTCCCCAGAGGGGGTGACCGCTTTACAGTCACCCTCTCCGAGATGTGCCTATAGGCGTGGCACCAGTGGGCGGCTCTAGTGTGATCATACGAGGCCCTGGAGCCCCCTAGGTGCCTAAAATGACCGCCCCAGTGGCTTTAGCCGGTAGGAGTCCGGCATGCCCCTTCGACCTTCCCCGGGGAGGAAGAAGTTCAAGATGAAATTCCACTGGGACCAATGAAAAAACAAAAATACCTCTCGTACGATTTCCTCCTAACAGTTAAATCTGTGAAATGTTTGAGCGATTTAAACGAGACTATAAACGTATCTTAAATGTGAGTACGACAATTACACAAATATTTGTATACATCATCATCATCATCGTTTCAGCCAAAAGACGTCCAATGCTCAAAGGCCACCCTCCCATAAACGACTTGTGTCGTTATTTTGGGAGCAATCTGCCAGTACTCACCACGATTGGCAGGCGGGTTGGTGAGCGCAGAATGGCTGATGTTCCACAGGACGGACGGTGCTACCCATCCCTCTGGTTTAGAGTCCCTTAACCACCGTTTACGAGGAGATGGAGTGGTGCTAGACTCTTCGGACACCACATAATTATCCAAAAAAGTATAGATGAACACACGTACCTAATTGGCAGACTAACGGGACGAAGCAAGCTAATAACGGCAAACGTTCAAACAGAGCAACAAACTTAAAATAGAACCGTTCACACAACTAACAAGGCAGCCTTTGTAATGTTTCCTGAGCTCACCTACCAGCAGCGAAATAATTGCACTACTAAAATTTCATAGCAGCCCATAGCACTCAAATGACGGGGAGTGCCGCCAGACGGAATGGCACAAAGATGGCCGCTGAGTCATCGCCGTGACCTCACTCGCACTGCGATAATATTTCAAATCATCTCGTCATTGGCTGACACTGTAGCAAAATTGTTGACACATTAGAACTTACAGATGTTTTATTCCGAAGGATTTTGTTTAACGCTCACAGATCAATAACTATTTTGCATAAATGAAAAATGTTAGCTTACGAATAAATATTCTAAAGAAACCATCCATCACGTGGTGCCGGCTCAGAATACCAACACTCCATCTGCTCCCGTGGGTGTCGTAAAAGTCGACTAAGGGATTAGCCGGAGGATGGGCAGCAGCGTCCTTCGAGTACATTAACAACTCAACTGCGATCGCCAACCCGTCTGCCAAGCGTGGCGATTATGGCAATACCCCCCAATGAGCCCACACACCCATATCGGTCGTTGTGGTGATCTTTGCGGGAGGCCTGTGTCCAGCAGTGGACTTCATTCGGTCGAAATGATGATGATGATGATGATGAATCCCATCTAATCAAAATCAAGCAATCACACTTTGATAGCTTTTTAGTTTTTTTTGTTGGGCTTCTCGCATACATTTCTGGGAAATGTGGTTGCTTAACCGGTCATTTGCTGGCGAAGCCAAAAGAGGCCTCCAGCCAGGCTTAAATTAATTATTAAAAACTAAGCAACTTTCGCTAAGGGCGCCCCCTGCGGGACACGGACCTCGGCTTAGGGCGTTGCTGGGGATATCAAGCTATTGTTTTGGGGACAGCTGGATCGGTATTATTTAAATTGTATTAAGGGACATTTAAAGCTACAGGCTCGGCACGGGCCGGCGCGAGCAAGAGACGGGAGGGAGAACGGGTGCTAACTTGAACGGGAAGGTGACGCGGCGATAGGCCTCCGCGACGTCGGTGAGGCGGGCATCCTCGGCGGCGAGGGCGGTACAACGGTCGGGTGTTCAGTGAACGAGACAACGCGAGTCTCTTCATGTGATCTAACGTGATTTTATCGTCTGGATCGACCAGAACGTGCCTCGGGCGGCGTACTCTACTGATACGGGAGGGTTCGTAGTCGGCGGCTGATACCACAAGGGGATTTGGGTGGGACAGGGCAGAATCGAGATAGCGTTTGGACGCTTGTTTCATAAATTGCCTGATGGTCGGCAAGTTAAGGTCGAAATGGAGTTGGTCGTTTCGCATGTACAGAGGCGCTCCGGTGGCCTTGCGCATGAACCGGGTTTGGAGGGTTTCTAATCTACGGAGTGGGTATGATTCGGCGTGTGCGAACACTGGGCTGGCATAGGTCATGATGGGTCGAATGCATGTGGTGTAAATTCTCACCTTATTTCTAAGGGATAATTTACTACGAGCGTTCAGAATATAGTGAAGGCGACCGAGCACAAAGGCAGCGCGGGCACGCACCATCTTTGTGTGGGGAATGAAGGTCAGTTTTTTGTCTAGGGTGACTCCAAGATACTTGGCGTGCGGTTCCCAAGGAACCGATTGGCCCAGCATCGAGATCTCCCTGAAGCGTGGGTGGTCGTCGCCTAATTTGCAAAATAGGACGGCTTTACTTTTGATAGGGTTAACTTCGATCCGCCATTTCCTAAACCATTTACCGTAGACGTTGGCTGTGGTTTGGAGGATCTTAGTTATACTATCGGGACTGCTACCAGAGTAGAATATGGCCGTGTCATCTGCGAACAGTGCTAATTGGGTCGTATTAGCAGGTCTTTTGGGGAGGTCACTGGTGTACAGTGTGAACAATAATGGGGCTAGCACGGATCCTTGTGGGACTCCGGCTCTAATGGGGTGGGGGGAAGAGAGAGCGCCCGTGATTCGATATCGGAAACTGCGATTTGACAAGAAGTCTCGTATGATGAGAACGAGACGGTCAGGCACTCCGAGTTGGTACAACTTATATAATAAGCCATTGTGCCAGACTTTGTCAAATGCTTTCGCAACATCGAAAAAGAGGACTCCCGTCATCAGGCCGCGTGAGAATCCGAACGTGATGTGTTCAACTAGTCGGTGGACTTGTTGTACACACGAGTGTTTGGTTCTAAAACCAAACTGTTCGTCGGGAATGAGTTTCTTGGAATCGGCATAATCCTTTAATCGGGAATAGATAATCCGCTCATAAATCTTCGCAAGAGAATTGAGAAGGCTTATGGGGCGATAGCTGGAAGGCTCGCACTTGGGCTTACCGGGTTTGGGAATACCGATAACGGTGGCCTGTTTCCACGTATGCGGAAATAGGTTATTGTTTAATGCCGCATTGAAGATGACGGTCATTAAGGCGATAAGACGTTCGGGGAAGAGTTTAATCACCTTGTTGGTGATACCGTCAGAGCCGGGGGCTTTGCGAGGGTGAATCTTTTTCACGAGATTTCTGACCTCGTCTGCCGTGACCGGAGGGAGGGGGTCGTCAGGGTCCTCGGCAGGCGGAATAGCTGCTCTACGTTCGACTTCAGCGTCAACCTTTTTGAGGTGAGCTTGGTCTACAGGTAGAGTGCTTGGGGAACATTGCGCTTCTAGACTGTCAGCTAGGCATTCGGATTTTTCGTCGTCATCAAAGGCCGGCCTTTGGTTGGGACGGTTGAGGGGGGGGACAGCATTGGATGTTTCGGATTTGAGTTTCCGTTGCAGATGCCAGAACGCAAGGTGGGTTGGCTCTAAGTCGCCCAACATCTTATCCCAGTTAGCCTCTCGGCACTCCTTGATACGTTCCTTGACAGCACGCTGCAGGTGGCGCATAAAGAGGCGATTGGGTTCGCTGGGAAAAGATGAGTACGCTCTAAGGGCTGCGTTCTTCTCCGTCATCAGTGCACGTACATCGTCAGGGAGTTTCATGCGATGGTCTTCCATCGCAGGAACTCGCCGTGAACACTCGTCCACGACGGACTGTACATGCCCGGTGAGGGAGTCGATCGCGCCTAGCGTGTCTGCGACTGACGTTATGCATTCGGGAATTCTATCTAACTGAGCGGACGAGGGGTCGTTGAGGCGTTGCCTAACTTTCCTCCAGTCCGTCGTCACAATGGTCTGAGGGGGTAGCCCTGTGTCCGTGGGGCCAAAGCGGGAGGTGAGGTGAAGGATCACAGGACGGTGATCGGAGTCTAGCTCTTGTAGTACTTCAATGGAATGCAACTTGAGGTTGATATTCATTAGAAGTGCTATGTCGAGTATATCCGGGCGATGATTAACATTGCTGGGGTAGTGAGTGGGATACATCGGGGCGATGATGTCAAAATTGAGGAGGTTACTGAGGGAGTATAATTTACTTCCTCTGTGGTTGTGGGTGAGACAGTTCCAAGACTCATGTTTGGCATTGAGATCTCCCGCCACTATGACGGAGTCGCCTAGATCGAAGAGTGCTTCGAGATCCGATTGGATTGGATCGTCTTGGGCATTGGGGGATTGGTAAGCCGACACTATAGTGATCGGTTGATGACCTGTCATGCCTATTCTGCACACAGATGCCTCTAGATTGGAAAGGGACGGGGTATCTAGGGGCATGCAATAAAGGGATCTCTTATAGTAGATAAGAGTGCCTCCTCCACGGGAGTGGGTCCTATCGTTGCGCACTATATCATAGTTTGCAATTCTAGGGTTCCTGTGAGAGGGTTTCAAAAAGGACTCTTGTATCAACATAATGTCAATAAGGTGGTCGCGGAGGAATAAGGCGATTTCGTCTTTTTGGCCATTAATGCTGTTGGCATTGAAGATGCCTATTTTAAGGGATCGGGGTTTTATTCTGCACCTGCTTTGTGAATCCATTACGGATGAACGCGGTAGGAGAGGAGGGCGGATGAAACATCAGCGAAGTCGCTGAGAACTAGCATGAGGCCGTATTGGCCCTGGTTTGCCCTAATGGCTGCGGCCATTTGGGCGACTCTGTTCGGGTCGACAGAGTTGAGAAGACCGAGGCAAACTGAGAGGTCGTCAGTTTTGAGAAGGGGTGAGGGAGGGGCGGCCCTCTGAGAGTGCACTTGTGGTGCGGGTTGGTTGTACGGCACGGGAAGGTACGGTGCCGTATGGGGGGCGGTCATCAGCGAGGGAATCGCTGACGCTTGGGTCGCCTGTTGGGTCAGTAAACTAGGCCTCAGGGCGGGGAACGCTTGCTGGTGATTCAGCGCGTTCCACGGCGATGGCCTTTGAGGGCTGAGTCGTTGGGACTTTGATAGCACGCACGTTTTAATAGATATAGATTTAATACATCAACGCCAACTATGTCCATGAATAACAACTGAAAATAAAATAATAACGTCATAGTTATTATTATACTGTAGGTAAAAACCATAAACGCTTGCGTGTCAAATGTCCCGGCTATAAAACGCTTGCCGCTACTAACCCATATCGCAAGAAGCGGTAGGATTTATTACTAACCAGCATGGGCGGTACCCAGCTTTCGGCTAACGGAAGGCGGGGGGAGCAAACGTGTAGGTGGCAGACCAAGTTCAGGTTGGCTTGACAGCACGGTTGGTGCAGTGGCTGATACAGTCGGCTGCTGCGCTCCGGGTCGTCGGTTCGATTCCCGCACGGAACAAATATTTGTATGACCTGCAGATAGTTGTTCCGGGTCTGGGTGTGTTGTATGTGGAATTCATGTCTGTAAACGCACCAACGACACGAGAAATCCTAGTGTGCGGCAACGTTCTAAAAAAACAAAAAATACCCGTGGTTTTTAGATGGTAAATCATTGAATATATGGTAAGAATAAAAAAATAAAAAAACTGGGGCAGATGTTTCCCCTCTGCTTATGCCCATGCTAACCAAGTCAATTATACCATATGAAATTAATCCACGCATGGAACGCGATGGTGACTCAATAAAATATCAAAGCGAGTAAGGGCCCATAAATGTCCTGTCTTCGCTCGCACTATCTGGTTTACTATGACACGGCTCCGCATATTATGTGACCCTCGTGCTTGCCTATTATGTAACTACTCAATGTCGGGTCGCGCTTTGTTCACGGCTATCAGATAGTAAGTGTTATCATCTAGAACAGGGATGGCCAACACTTCGATGGCCAGAGACAGCGTGATAGATTGCGAAAGGACTTTGAAAAAAGTTGCTAGTGACTATTAGGCAAACGTGTGTCATCATCGACGGTACTGACACTTAATATCTGGTGAGGTAGTGGTCAAAGGCAAACCTATCGAGAATAAAGAAATCCAGACAAGTGCGAGTAGCATTCGCGTGGAGAGGGTTCCGTACCATGAATATGGTATCTTTAGGTACGTAAAGTGACGGATGCCTGGCCTAGTAAAGGCGAATTTGTGTTACCATTAATTTATCCAAAGAACAAACTTTAAATTGCAATTGAAAAATCGAAAGATTTACCATGTTAATTTAAAGACCATAGACTTCTTTTAGGTTTTCCTGTAATCCATAAGTAAACAACTATTATATTTCGAAATTTATTTATTCACGTTACAAATCCGTATTTGGGTCGCGGAAATCCATATGTGTACTAAATTTCGACTTAATTCGCCCAGTAGATTTGGAGAAAATTGGCTATGACAGACCGACACACGAGTGATCCTATGCGTTTTTTTCATCAGACGTACCGTACGGAACCCTAAAAAGCATATTTTGATGACATCACAAACATAAAACTTAAACCATGTGTCTTTTCATATTGCCAAAGCACTTTCTATATAATAATATTCTATAGTAATTAACCTACACTGAATTCTATAAAAAAAACACAATGTACGCATATAACCCGGTTTCAGGTTTATTATACGTAAAGTTTTACAGCTAAACATCTATTATTATAGTTTCCGCGGTATAAAGTAGAATTATTGCGAGTTATTACACTGCTGGTCGTAATAATAACGCCACAAAGGAACGTTCCAGCATTGTTGCAAAGTAGTAAAGCTATTCAGATAAGTGCTTTTTAATATTCGGTAAATATTCGCAAAAATGTACGATACTTTACAACTCAAACGCACGGGTAATTGAAATGAAACTACTTTGCGATTTCTTTACTCTCTTGACGTTCGGAGCCTTTTACCGGATTGCCTATTTATATATTATGCAATTACAGCTCTTAGGGCCATCTTGCGCTGAAGCATTCAAATTATATTGAAAGCTAAATTCAGCTTTAGCACCGGCAAATTCGAAGGAAAGAGACCACGCGAGGATGTTCTGATTTGTTGTTCTAATCATAAACGGGACCCATTGAACGCATGATGATCTTCACGCCGCTAAAGATAGGGATACCTGGCAGGATGCCATCAAAAATTTTTTTTACGTCGGGGAGACATTATTCTCAACGGTAAGGAACCGACACGAGAAAACTGCACTCACAAGGAGCACGTATTGTTAGGTTGAGTTAAGGGCCTGGTAACTAAATTGCTACCGTGCAGAACAACCCTTCCGTAAGGTTAAGCTGCGCTTGCTTCGGTCTGCTTTGGGTGAATGACCATTCATCCTACGTCAAAACCCACTCACCTCTGAAAGCATATTTACGGGCAGTCAGAAACCTGAAATCTGACCAACTGCTAGGATATTGGAATAACTCTAATGTATTTTATATCTAAAAAATAGATATTTAGTCGCACCTGTTTCGACATTATCCGTGCTCCGTGTAGCTCCGGTCATGAATATGAGGGATACCCTATCTCATCACGTGGGTGCCGTAGAAGGCGACTAATGGAGTTTGGAGCCGGGTGCATACCATAAAGCACTTTGGGTTACCCGCAGGCGGTGAGTAAATCACCAATGCGTACCCAAGGAGTGTTGGTGTCAGGCAGGCGACCGACTTTAAACCCTTTTGCCAAATCCTTTGCAATTTGGGACCCTGGGCAGGAAGATGATGGCCTGTTTACACATTAGGTATTCCGGAAACCAGCCCCAACATATCTATCTAACGGCCGAATGAAGTCCACTGCTGGACACAGGCCTCACCCAAAGATCACCACAACGACCGATATGGATGTGATGTGGGCTCATTGGGGGGTTTTGCCATAATCGCCACGCTTGGCAGGCGGATTGGCGATCGCAGTTGAGTTGTTAATGTACTCGAAGGACGCTGCTGCCCATCCTCCGGCCAATCCCTTAGTCGACTTTTACGACACCCACGGGAGGAGATGGGGTGGTGGCATTCTGAGCCGGCACCACACGGCATATGTAGTTATATGTAGTTAGGAAAAGGTAGGCAGATTAGATAGTACGGTAGCGCTCCAGGTGGCAAGGTCCCAGAATCATTTCATTATCTTGAAATTAAAACGAAACATTAATAAATTATGTGAGTAATAAGAATTATATTTTTCAACGACTTCAAAAGATGAGTATTCTCTGTTTCACTCGTATGTCTGTATATATGCGATTTTTTTAGAAACTGTACATCAGTTTTGTAATTTCCTTTAATAGGTTAATCTTCATGCTTATGAAAAGGTTCTGGTGTATAAAATATTAAGGTACCATTCTTATGTACAGACTGTTAGATATTAGATGAATAATTGCGTCTATTTGGAGTTAGTTATATTTTTTATAAAGTTATCTATCGAGTTATACGTCACGCCATAACAAAATCCAATTTTGTTTTGAAATATGTCTGAATTATTTAGTGATGTCTGAGGTTTTAGGGATTATTTCTCATTAATAAAAGTTTTTTAACGGATTATAACCCGTTAAAATTTGTTTAATTTGAATTCTATATTCCAACTTTTAGGCGACCAGTAATTGAGTACATAAAACCTTTGCAGTACCTAGTAATTATAAAACAGAACATGTAAACGAAACAGTCTTAATTATCATAATCTAGATCTAAGTTGTCAAATTGAAACTATACACAATTACCAACAATTGAAATGAAATAAACCAACTTTGCTAATGCAGATGAGTTCAAAACTGGTGACACCGGTTCGAAACATTCAAACACAGCAAAGTTTAGAAACGAAGCAGTAAATTTAATCAATACTGCTCTATTTTCGTGTATAAAAACTACATGGCAACGGAAAGGACAAACTTTGCAAATAAATTAAGAACCTGACACTCATATTATTTTAACTGCATTATTTTTCCTGAATCTCAAAGGGGTTCATATGACTACACATAAGGAAAATCTTTTTGGGTTTCATTCACATTAGGAAATCACTTACTCATTGTTACGTGTCAGTGTGAAGATGACGGTTCGTGTGTACCTTTTTGTCCTCGCCTTAAATTGTATGGGTCGAGGTGGCGTATCCACAAGATTGGCCTATTGTACATTTGTGAACAAGGAAATGAGTTGGCCATATAATGATTTTATCATTCTTCTCATAAGAAATTTATTATACGTGACATTTTAGATTGAGATATTGAAGAAAAAAGGGGAGGAGGAAGACTTGGACGCAGATTTGTATAACAAGTGAAAGATAATTAGGGAGTCGAGACGTATTAAGAGATCAAAAAGAAAGCAGAGGGAAGAAAGAAGTGGCGAGTGCACCTAGGACCAGACATTTAACTCTTTAAAAAACGTTAAGTGATTCTGGTCATTATTCATCATTTCGGCCGGATATAGTCCACTGCTGGACACAGGCCTCCTCCAAAGATCACCACAAACACCGATATGGATGTGTTGTGGGCTCGTGGGCTCATTGGGGGGTTTTGCCATAATCGCCACGCTTGGCAGGCGGGTTGACGATCGCAGTTGAGTTGTTAATGTACTCGAAGGACTACTGGTCATTACTCCCGGTACCTAACCCTCCAACTCTTGCGGGTTTCGTGCGACAAAAGTAGGGATAATGATAATAGGATACACAGCAGCGGGTACTACACTACTCTGCTGTAAACACAACATATTGCGAACACCAATCCGTATATACACCTATTGTCCAACTTACAATACAATTGAAATGATGGAATAAGTAGAACAATAGATCTCAAAAATTTAGATAATATAATTACAAAGAACCAACGCCACAGAGGTCCGTGTGGTGTCATATAGGACCTGGAAGAAGATAGCACCACTCAATGTCTTACCGTGAATTCTGTAAAAGGCGACTAAGGGCCTCTAAACCGGAAGGATGAGCAGTACGGTCCCTTCTGTGGAACACAAGTGGAACAGCATCAATTCTGTACTTACCAACCCGCCTATCAAGCATGGTGTGTACTGGCAAATTTCATTTTGAAATGACGACACACGGTCGTTTATGGGGGAGGCGTTTGTTCAGCAGTGGACGTCTTTTGGCTTACATTTAGATAACAAGTTGACTTTTCGAATACAAGAAGACGCTGTAGTAAAAAAAAGTGTGTGTGTCAGCTCCGACACACGACTGGAGTTTCCTCCGTGTGTACAATTAATACAGTGAGGGTTAAAAAATAAAAAGCACGGATGTTTATATGTACGACATATATCATATATAAAAATGAATTTGCTACCTAGTAAGTCCATCCACGTGTTAGTCGGATTTTCTTCCACCGTCACTTAAACAATATTTTCCATATTTAATATTTATTTATTTAATCACTCCACTGCGTTTTAATAATTACATGAATTATAAATATTTATGTACATTAAATGAAATAATATAAAACTTTGACATCAAACGACATTTCACACATACATGACTTTAACGCAGAAGGTGCGCAAGGTAGGTGCGCAGAAAAACGTAACGCATTTTAGTTAACGCTCGACAAAATTTCACTCCTCGTAAATTTTTCATACTGGGGGCCTTATATTTTGTTTTTGTTTTTTGTTTATTTTTTTTTAATAAAACTTTGCCCCGCACTAGGATTTCTCCTGTGTCGTGGGTGCGTTTACAGACACATTCACACACAATACACCCAGACCCGGAACAACTACCTGCAGATCATACAAATATTTGTTCCGTGCGGGAATCGAACCCACAACCCGGAGCGCAGCAGCCCACTGTATCAGCCACTGCACCAACCGTGCCGTCTGACTATGTGATATGACTGTTATATATAATTCTTAAGGACTAAACTCAAATAAACTCCAAAAAGGAATCACTAAGAAGAAATGTCATCATTCCGAATGTAAGTACCTACACAGCGCAGTTATAAAATGTTTAGTGTTAGCGGACAGCTGCAGTCGTGTCAGTGACATCAATTGTATGGATGCTGTGTAAAAGGTCACTCCAAGAATGCAACACAATACACATTTCGCAACTCGCCGCATTCGGTGCACGTACAGACTGCCACGACAATTTATCTCGGCACTTACGGAACAGTGAATTGAATAATTGCAACTTAGATAATGACGAACTTTATCTGTGTACTGTATTTTATCATTTGTTGGAAGTAAGTTAGTAAAAAGTACCTATTAATAACCACTTAAGTAACGCGAACAAAGCAACTGACATCGATTAGATGTATTGGATTGAAACTTCAGATTCAGATTATTAGATGCACATTAAAGGCTCAGAATACCACCACCCCATCTCTTCCCGTGGGCGTCGTAAAAGTCGACTAAGGGATTAGCCGGAGGATGGGCAGCAGCGTCCTTCGAGTACATTAACAACTCAACTGCGATCGCCAACCCGCCTGCCAAGCGTGGCGATTATGGCAAAACCCCCTAATGAGCCCACAACACACCTATATCGGTCATTGTGGTGGAGGGTTTAGGGGAGGCCTGTGTCCAGCAGTGGACTTCATTCGGCCGACATGATGATTAAAGGCCGAAATTTATAATAAAATTTAAAAAAGATTTGAGTTTAAGGATTTGTCTGCCTTTTGTGGAAAATGTTATCTTAACGCAAAAAACGGATGAAATTCAAAATCTTAAATGTAAAGATTTTGGATTCGATTTTTATTAATTTTGGCCGTAAGTGATGCTAAAACGATGGCAAAATAAGCTCAAACTTTAATGATATAGTCAATCGTCATCACATTAGTTCAAAATGCATTTTCAAAGACACGTTCAATACAAAGACGACTGGATATAACAAATCATGTATACCCAATTCAGTATTCTCATCAAATACCTATATTAAAAATATACAGCTAAGTAATCCTCATTGTTCAAACATAAAGTCACTGCTTGGCACTATTATTATAATAAATTATGTATACTAAAAACATACGAACAATTCAATACATTAAGCCCTTACATTGTAGGTTATGTTAACACGATCATTGTTTCAAAACATGGTGACTAGTCAATGAATACTTACGCTAGCGATAATGAGGATTAGAAACAACTTCTAAGTATCATGTATCAAGGACTGACGCACATCACTCGCGATCAAATTACACATTCAATTAGATTAATTTAAAATTTAACATCGACGAATAAAATTCTTTGTTTCAACATCACATGTACGTAATAATGTATGTTAGGGCCTAATTACTGAATAACGAATTCTATTCCATTTATTCTGTACCTACTCATACTTATTACAACTGTTATGGATTTCGTGGTCACCTATTTTTTTTATTATTATTTCAGCCATTTATACATCCACTGCTGAACAAAGGCCTGCGTCATAGATTTACACAATTGTTTCATCATTTTGGGCGGGTATTTGCCGATACTTACTATCCTTGGCAGGCGGGTTGGTGAGCGCAGTATGGCTACTGTTCCACAGAAGGGACGCTGCTGCCCATACCTCTGGTTTATAGAGTCCCTTAGTCGCCGTTTACGACATCCAACGGGAGGAGATGGAGTGGTGTATTTTCTTAATCCGGACACCAACTATGTTTATGGCTAAAACAAAGTTTAACTATACTAGTCAGGTTTAGCCATCACACTAGGGGCATTATCCACTATGACACGCGGAATGATTTCGACCAGAAACCACGAGTAAGGAATGAAATTTATGCGGAATGCGATCCGCTAATCCACTGTCAAAATTAGCTTAGTGAACGATTCATCGTATTGGATATGAAAACTATACGGTACGATTTGATTATGGAATGACGTCACACGGAATTTGTTTGGAATTTTTCGTGGCATAGCGGATAAGGCCCCTGGATTGAGGCGGTTAATGCAATGCAAATGTAGCTGTCTACTGAAAGACCCGAGCCTGTATCCTAAAATACATCACCCGTCTGTGATCTGGACTTATTGTATTTTTCCTAAAACCACAAAAACATATACCACATAGACAAGGGGTATTGTTGTTTGCCAGTTAACGAGCGCACGAGACCTCCTTTATGCACAACACGCGCTGGCAATAAGCAAAGAAATCCAGTCAAGAGGAAGAAGAAAACTAGTCTAAGTACCAGATATTATACCCATAATAAAGGTATCAATGGTCATCGAACTGAGGACAATGGATGTCTTAAATTAATGATAATAAAAGCTATCGATCATAACAGCTGCTGTATGACCATTGTTGAACATCCGTCTTTTGATAATAAATGGACCTTATTTTGGCAAAATTACTACGTTTCGCAACCGGAGTCGTGGTCACAGAAAGTTCTAACAAGCGCAGGAAGAAGGAAGATGCTTCTGCCCGGTCTCTTTACATAGCTCAGTCGCCTTTAGACACCGTGGATGTCGTAAAAGGCGATTAAAGTACGCTAGATCGCTCTGAAATGGGCAGCAGCGCGCCTTCTGTGGAACAGTACTAGTATCCATACTGCGCTAGCCATTCCGCCAGCCAAGCAAGGAGCACAACCAGAACAAGCAGAGTACTGGAAAATCCCCCAAAATGACGACACTATTGTGGAAATCTATGGGGGAGGCATTTGTTCAGCAGTGGACGTACTTAGGCTGATATGATGATTATAATAATTATCATTGAAATTTAACACACCATGTTATCATACAATGGATCACTAAGAAAACTGATTATTAAGTTTCATTTAATATAATTAATATAATCCTTTGCCGGTTTAATATCTGCTCCATGTCCTTTTTTTAAAGACGCAAAGACCCTTATTTCCGTGTATGCGTACTGCGTAACGCTTGACTTTGCCGCATGTATTACATGCTGGAAACCACATGACATACATAATCAGCCCATTAATGTCCCACTGCTGGGCACGGGCCATTTCTCACAATGAGAAAGGTTAGACCTTTGTCCACCACGCTAGGCTAGTGCAGGTAGAGGGACTACGTGTGTAGTCCTCCTACCTGCACTGTGGTGGTGGTAGATGGAGTGTACCATTAAGAACATTTTTGGAGCCCTCTCAGGTGTGCAGGTTTCCTCATAATGTTTTCCTTTACCGTTAACGCAAGTGATAATCAAATTCTAATCCACACATGAATCCGAAAAGTTAGAGGTGCGAACCGGGATCGGTACAGTATAATCCACAGAATTAAATACAATGCCAACGTTTTCCTTCCCTTCATTTTATTTTGCAACGTCACCGCAATTTTACGATTCGAGACCCACTTCACATCAATACTCATTGCGCGGATCATTGTGTGCCCATGACTAAGCAACAATGTAAGGAAAATAATATTTGACAAACATGTCAGCGCGAAAAATTTATATCGACATTTCCATTTCACTGAGATCGTTGATCTACATATTTAAAACTATTTATTTATTTATTGTACACCAGGTAACAAAAATAACGAAAACATAGGTACACAATAGCTAATGTACAATGGGCGTCTTATCGCACACAGCGATCTCTTCCAGACAACCTTTGGGTGGATATATGTGAGATAGAAAATAGATAACGGGCACTCCTGGCTGGAGGCCTCTTTTGGCTTCGCCAGCAAATGACCGGTTAAGCAACCACATTTCCCAGAAATGTATGCGAGAAGCCCAATAAAAAAAAAAAAAAAAAAAAAAAATTACGGGCAGTCTAGGTGTACATGTACTATGTTATACATACTTAATATTACACAAGTATAATAAATAAAATACATAATTTTTTATATATATACTAATAAATTTTGTATGCAAATCAATTGAAAATAAATGAGTGAGAAATGGCAAATTAATATGACAGATAATATTCCTTCACTAGGTTTTTAAAAACTGGCAGTGATTGCGCACGTACAGGGAGCGTTAATGCATTCCATAGTCGAACAGCCTCGACGGTAAACGATTTGTCAACGAAATTTGTTGAATGCATAGGGATTTTTAATTTCAAATTCTCCGATGATCTCAAGTTTTTAGAATGTGTCTCACTCAGGAACTCAAAACGTTCTTCAAGATAAAAGGAAGGATTGAAAAGCACATTGTACAGTACTGAAAGGATATGGGTATTCCGGCGAAGACGAATAGCTACCATTTGAGCTTAATACGAAATTCAGAAACATGATCATATTTGCGCAGCCCAAACATGAATCTTATACAAACTATCTTAATTATATTATTTAATGTATTTTTAACTAATAGACATCACAAATGATTTCCTGTAGCGACTTCAAAGCATATTCAGTTGTTAGCTATACAAGTACTGGCCGTGTTCCAGCACCACGCGACCTATTCTCTCAAAAGGTCACTTCGACTCAACACATATATGTAGAGTCATCGATGAGAGTTCTTATATATTTGCAGAGATATGAAAAGACAATGACATGTGATACAAAATCTGCATTTTTCTTCGTTAATTCTTTGCAAACTGATTTTTTTTTTAATCAGTGGGCTTAAATCTCCAATTGCCAGACAGTAAGTCGTAAGCTTTTGGTTTTTATTATTACCACCTAGGTTTGTCGACACCAGCGTAACCATTTGAATGGTGACGGATATGACACCCTCTGCGAAGTGGCCCGTAATTTCCTTGTGAACGATGTTTCCGAAAAATATTTAACTATGATGACTCGCCGTCATCGTCATAGTAACCAAAGGATGTCCACTGCTGAACAAAGGCTTCCCCCATAGACTTACACAATTGCGTCGTCATTTTAGGGGGGTATTTGCCAGTACTTGCCATGCTTGGCAGGCGGGTTGGTGATCGCAGTATAGTCCATTAGTCGCATGATACGACACCCACAGGAAGAGATGTAGTGGTGCTATATTCTTAATCCGGACACCATACGGACTTGTAATGTGATGAAAATGATTAACTATAACAACGTTATCTATGCGCTTGAGTGTGTGATAGAGAAACAAAACCGCTGCTAATGCACACATTAACCGTCTTATTACAAAACATGGTTTATCGATAGTCTCGGACTAAAAGTGTGGTTTAATAAAATTTCTTATTACAAAAAGTGGTTTAACTCTTAGTCTTGGACTATCTATGGTACTAAAGATAAACCTGATGGGGACCTAGTTTAACTCTATAAACCTTTGGTCTAAGTCACAAATATACGTCAAATTAATTGTTTTGAGGTTAGATTTGGTTTCTTTTAGTGTGTTATATTGTAATATTTCCTGAAATAATTTAAATTTGCGTTGTCCTAAAGATAGTAATGTGCCGTAATTACAATAATTGTGGGCAAGTACTAACTTTTTCTTCAGAATTCCAGTTTTCACTTCTTCGTTTTTTCTGTTGTTCTATTTTATTAATATTATTCCCTAACTTCTTATCAATAATCAGTAGGAAGAAACGTCCAAATCTCAGAATAGTTGTACCTATGTTTAAAGATTTCCGCGCGATATAGACATTCCGTTACGCATTAGTGTTGTTTGCAAGTACATATTTCGGACATGAAATAAATGTCATAAAAGTATTCCTCAGTCAGAAAATAAATGGCATTTATTGAAACAAGAACAACCATTAGTTTCTAATAGTTATCGTCATTAAATACCCTATTATATATGTTAAAATATCAATGCCATTAATATAAAAAATTTACAGAAATATTCAGCATTTGGGTAAACGGAACGATGTAACCGAATGCTATCTGATTGAATGAATGTTTCCAAGGAATTCCGTGTATAATCTGTGGAAATAATTTAAGCCAGAACTAAAGTCAGGTACTATCTAGTCCTGACTTAATTTGATATTTGTAATACGGACGGGTTTAAACCACGGTACTAACGTTAGTTCCGTACTAAGTCCAGACTTCATAGTTCTGGTTTAAACCTGAGTCTAACAAGATTTTTGTAATAAGGCTGTAAGTGTTTAGGTTACGCGTTTGCGATAACGGTCCGCAAGAGACCATCCTTCTCAGTTTTATTATACTAACGGCCGAATACTGAAACGCCACTTAATTTAAAATAATTCCCGCTTAACAATTTGAGACGCCTGCCTTCCTACCGAAACCGTAAGACATTAGCCTCCATAGACCGCTAACGAGACAGTCGTCAGGGAATATTGCCTTAAACACCAAGCTCGCTAAATAAATCGATAAACTAAATCTATTGTTAATAGTGCACATCCCAATCGCCTTTTACAAGACGAAGAAACTGCTGTTGCTATAAATGAATGTAACTTATATTTAACTTATTTATGTTATGATAATATAACCGGGCACTGATTCAATAAAATTATTATTTACACTATCGACGATCTGCTTTAGTAAAGTGCAGTTGGGCCTAATGAATAAATAGGCGTAATACTTAATCCAAATCTGATATTTTCTATCATTGCAAATGAATACATTGAATTAAATTTCGTTACCAGTCTACTAGGGTTTTAAACCGAAATTATTCAACGACACCTTCCTATTAATGAAACTGAAATCGAGTTCGACAAGACCAGTGGCCAGCGGAGTTGACAATAGACAACATACAAAGCAAAAAATACAATAAATACTTGCATATAAGGGTAACACAACAAGTTTTTAGAGAATCGAGAAATTCTAAATAGTTCTTTTTTCGAAGTTTAAATAAAAAAATTCTTCGGCATCTTTTCTTATTGGCCAATTCAAAAAGTCAGTTTGTCACAACATAGGAATGATAGCACAAACGAAGGGAGACCTATGTGCAGTTGGATAAGACCGGCAGCACATGATGGTGACCTTAATTTTAACGAACTTAGTCTTCTTTCATATTTCATGTCGTTTGATACTTTTTTTTAAACGTTGCCCCACACTAGCTTTTCTACTGAGTCGTGGTTTAGTTTACAGACATAAATCTCACATCAGACCCGAAACAACAATCTGTAGATCATACAAATATTTGCTCCGTGCGGGGGTCGAACCAGTGACACGTAGCGCAGAAAGCCAATCACATAGCCACTGTGATAACCATAGCGTTATAAAAAATGCGGATCTCTACACACGGCCTCACATTTGTAACTTCTTTACTTCTGTGGTGGGTGGCTCAATTACCGCCACATCGGCGCGTTAGTAGTACAGTCGCCCACTTTTTTTCATATAAATAAACGTCTTATTATCGCTTACCGAAACTTGACCTCGGTAAACCGAGTCCAAACTAAGTAATCTGACCATACACGGTGCGAACGTAGGCGCATGGGATGTGGGTGTCTGTGGCCACAAATCCCTGTATCACACAACATATATGACATGTATCGCATAATAATAAAAAAACTTTCGCATTTTCCAATCATAAAAACGTTGCTACACAAATATAAACCAGCATAATAGGTACAGTCGGCAACAAAAGTACTGAACATTTTAGTTGTTAAACATGGCATTATTTGGAAAACCAATTGACGCACTGTAAATACTTTAAATTTAAAATATTTAAAAATATTCAAATGCAGTCCCTACGATATTAAAGTTTTTATTGTGGATCAATTAGTTTTCCAGTTAATGCGATGCGATGTGTAAAAACTAAAATATTGAGCTAGTTTTGTTGCTAACCGTACTAGTTACTGCTTCGAGATGGCTAGGTAAGATTTTTGATTTATTTATCTCAAAGAAGTATGATTAATGATTTTCGATTAAAAAAATGCTAATCGTTTTGATATCATTTTTGTCCAAATAGACAAAATATCTAACCATTTATTTATTTCATTTTAATTTTGTTTATATAACGAAATCCCTATAAGTAATGTAGATACATTATAACTTTATATAAATGTCATCATTTCAGCCGAAAAATTTACACTGCTGGACATAAGCCATCCCCAAAGAGCAAACAACGATCGGTCTGGGTTAGTGTTGTGTGATCGTGGGGGGGTTTTGCCATAATTGCGGCACTTGGCAGGCGGGTTGGCGATCGCAATTGAGTTGTAAATGTAAACACGGCTACACATCAAGCTATACATATCCAGGGGAAGCTCAAACATCCATACATCCTTGAAAACAGAATTGAACTAATGGTGTACAACCAATTTGGTATTCACTAAGACTGGTCCTCATGGCTTACCTTCTGCAACGTGTCCTTGAATAGCTTCAATCATGTCTTAGCGAATACCAAATTGGTTGTACACCATTATTTCGATTCTGTATTCAAGGATGTATGGATGTTTGAGTTTAGAGAATTGCACCCCTGTTTACGCTGATCTCTCGATCATTTTTAAATGTAATAAGTATCCGTAACAATTACAGACAGACAGTACAGTTTTGTTATACGAAATTAAATTATTCATTGATAATATCAATTGCGCCAAAACTTTAATGTATTCAGATACTAATTGAGACCAGTTGATAGGCGTACACCGCGTACTGTTGCTTAATAGCTAAGTCAATACAAGCAGAATAAACAACAGATCAACTGTCGGATATTACCGATACGATATGCAGATCATTGAATTTAATTTAACATAATATCTATACGAATAGAAATTAATATATTTCTATTTAAGTGGCTCATAAATCAAAATCAAAACGACTCACTGTTAGCGGTGTAACATTCACTACTGAACACGGGCCCCCAATTTTTACCAAAATGAGCCGTTATATAGCCATAATCACCATGCTTGGCAGACAGATTGGTGATCTCAGTGTGTTGTTATTAGTATGCGGAAGCATGCGGCTGCCCATCCTCTAAATATCAACCTTTAGTCGTCTTTTATAACATTCATGGGTGAAGAGGGCAGGCCTATACTTTGCCAGCAGACATTAGGAAAAAACATTATTAAACTGAACGTACTTACAAATAAATTGTAAGTGCGTTATGTTTAATATAATATAGCACCACCCCGTATCTTCCTGTGGGTGTCATAAAAGGCGACTAGGGCACACTAAAGTAGAGGAATGGGCAGCAGCATCCTTTTTGAGCAGTATCTTTTTTGTAGTAGAATAGCATCATTCCGTGCTGATCAACTCGCCTGCCAAGCGTGGTGAGTACTGGCAGATTGCCCCCAAAATGACGATACACGGCATGTAACCGGTCGTTTACGGGGGAGGCCTTTTGTTCAGCAGTGGACGTCTTTTGGCTAAAATAATGAAGTTTACTACAATGATTAAAAATGTATTTTAATTGCAAGTAGTTAAACTTGTGAAGCAACCGTGTGGTGGCTCAGAATACCACCACCCCATCTCATCCTATGGGTGTCGTAAAAGTCGACTAAGGGATTAGTCGGAGGATGGGCAGCAGCGTCCTTTGAGTACATTAACAACTCAACTGCGATCGCCTACCCGTCTGCCAAGCGTGGCGATTATGGCGAAACCTCCCAATGCGCATACAACACACCCATATCGGTCGTTGCGGTGCTCTTTGGAAGTGGTGGAAGTGGTTTGTCTTTTGGAAGGCCTGTGTCCAGTGGACTTCGTTCTGCCGAAGCTTGAGAATAAATATTGAATTTCATCATCATTCGGGTCATTTTCCAACGATACGATGCGACACTGCACCGGCCCCTCAACGGTTCTCACGTTTTAAAGTTTAAAGAACGTTAGACTACAACCATAAAATGTTATCTATTGCTCTGTATTTATTTTGTAAGTCAAATTTGCTTTTATAGCTGTATAGTTCATGTTAAAGTTTTAGAGAATATGTATGCGCGAAGTCGATAATATCGAAATAATTTTGCTATTACAAATCCTTAATCTCACTTCATGTTACTTGCCAATTGATTAAGGATGATCTGCAAACCGAATTACCTGTAACAGAAAGAAAAAATCTTATAAATTATTATGATAAAGTAGTTGCCCGCCCGAGCACTAGCTCTGTTTCGGGAACTACGAGGTCGTAGAGGTCTATTTAAACAAACGGTTTAGGTAAAGATGGTAATGATGACTATATCAGCTTATATCCAATGGACTGTGATAGGCTGAGTTGAGGATAATGATGATTATAAGTTGAAAAAAACTGTAATACCAATTCAATATGAATACCAGAATGGACTCGATAGAAATAATGGAGCGACGATATGCATAATTACATCGCAGACGATGACGATAACTCAATCTTTATTCGACAATTTATTTAGCGTGAGTCTAACTTTGAAATTTTGAAGGCATGTATTGGATTGAAATGATGAGTGGTTCATTTCAATCCAATACATGCCTTCAAAATCGGTCCAGCCGTTTCGCAGATTATCCGGAACAAACAGACAGACAGACGGACTGACAGACAGACAAAAAATTAAAAATAATTTTTTTTTGTTATATGTACCGTATATACTTTCATACGCATTTAATAAAAAGCTGTTATTTTGACATTACAAACAGACACTCCAATTTTATAATTTATATAGATACTAGCTGCCCGCCCCAGCTTTGCACAGGCAGGAACATGCAAACCCGATTGCAGCACCACTTACCGGGTTCAACTGTAAATCTAAACCATCTAAGAGACCCACCTACTCAAACATACATAAAAAAAGTTCATCAAAATCGGTCCAGCCGTTTAGGAGGAGTTCAGTGACATACACACGTACAGAAGAAATATATATACAGGGTGTCCAGTAAATGGCACGACATACTGCAGGGGGTGAGGGCTTGGGTCAATGCCTACCAAAAAAACACAATATATGTTCAGCATTCTCTACCAAATCTCTACCTTGACACAGATTTTTAAGCATCTCGTAATGAAAAATTCCTTTTCTAGTTTTCTTTTTACCTCATATTATTTGTGAATAGTTACTTTACTCATTCATAGTGTTTAATAATTCTATTATAAACTGAAATGTTTTCAAGAAATACAATTTTTATTCAAATTTTCACAGTACAATTTTCTTATCGCAAAATTTTGTACTACTGTAAATCCGTAAGATTTTGCTGAACATATATTGTGTTTTTTTGGTAGGTATTGACCCAAGCTCTCACCCCCTGCAGTATGTCGTGCTATTTACTGGAAATCCTGTATAAGATAAGCACTTGTTTTACTGATTTACGATTGCCGGTTGTCTAATAGTCACTTGACTATCGGCAATCGCTCGCCATACAAAAACCAGGAAATCCCAATAATAATTAGTAGAACTTGATCGTAAAAAGAGTTTATCGGCGAGAACACGAGAGCAAAGTTTTTAATGGCCAAGTTGTGCGGAGTTTACTTGATAAGTCTGAACAATCCGATAGCGCTTCTGCACAACTTAAGACACGGTTTTTTACAAAAAAAATAACTGCGTACCATTACCATCTAATTATCTGCTTTAAGCTCATAGTTTTTCATGTTCATACTAGACTAACTATACTTTAACAATAGTTACAGATATACTGCGTACCTCATGTCATCTGGACTCCACAAAACAGATTATTTGGATGATTTCATTATACTGTGTCATCATCATATCAGCCAAAGGACGTCCACTGCTGAACAAAAGCCTCCCCCACAGATTTCCACAATTGTGTTATCATTTAAGGGGGACTTTGCTAGTATTCACCATGCTTGGCAGGCGGGTTGGCAAGCGCAGAATGGCTGCTGTTCCACATAACAGACGCTGCTGCCTATCCCTCTGGTTTAGAGTCCCTTAGTCACCTTTTGCGACATTCACGGGAGGAAATAGAACGATGCTATATTCTTGGTCAAGTCCCGACAATAATGCTGTCTGGATTGTAGCAAAGAGTATTACCTCCACTCTCCCCACAGGTATAATAACGGTTTTTTATTATTAACTGCGTTGGTACCAGCGACTCGAAGTATAAGCTCACGAAGGTTCGTTCCAACCTTGTCGCTCCAGCGATATCTCGAGCTACAGACCGGATATCGATCGTTTGGCTTCGATAGGCTTTCTTTATACCGAGATCTTCACCCATTCTATCGACGCGGCCGACCCAGCGAATTTAAAGAAATACGCCTGCGCCTCTCTCATCACATTGCGTTCAGCCACAAGCTCTTCTATCTCGGCATTTTTCTTAATCCTTTAGATACCGTACGTTAATATAGGCCTCATTAATGTTTTATATATACGGATTTTGATTTTTGGATTGTACGTTGCTGTACAGAAGTCAAGAGTATGCTGGCTATTTGTAGCAATATTCTTTTGTGCGATCATAACAACATAATGTGGTCCTCAATTTATTCGCCAAGCGTGGTCATTATGGTAATATTCTCTTAAAACTGCTCGCTATAGCGAAATATAAGGAAGCCATGATTGCTTTATATATAGGATCTGATACGTATCGTACATGTGAACAACAGTCGGTATATTTTTCTTCCCCTTTGAAATGAAAAAGAGCGCTATTGGTTGCTGATGAATACGCTTGTAAATATTTGTTTGTTTAACAAATTAACAAATATTGTGATCAATTACTTTCATTCCGATTATTTGAATTACATTCGGTGTGGTGTTCGGATTACGGATTAAACGCCACTCCATCTTCTCCCGTGGATGTCGTATACAGTGAGGGACTCTACACTAGAGGGATGGGCAGCAGCGTCCCTTCTGTGGAATAGTAGCCATACTGCGCTCACGTAACCTAACGTAACCACGTAACGTCAAGCGTGGTAATTACAGGCAAATTGACAAAAAAATTGTGGAAATCTATGAAAGATACCTTTGTTGTAACAATGGAAGTCTTTTAGCTGATATTATGATGATGATCAATTATTTCAGTATTCTACACACTTGTGAAATATAATGAACTTCGATGAATTGCTGTCTGAAGATATAAATTTTGTTTTACAGGACTTTGCAACTATGGATAAGGTTTTAATAACGACGGCTACTAATCTAACTAACCACATCCCACAAGATTATTTATGATCTACTTTACTGGCCTTTCAAGTTTGTATATTACCTTGGGACTTGTTGGGGAAGTGTTAATCATCAAATCAGAAAGGAAATCCGCGCTCCATGATCGAATTATTAAATACTAGTTTGATAGACAGTTTAGCAGTTAAGAGCAATGAGTAATTAAATTATCTCTCGTTTTACTAATAAATTACAATGCTTCTTTCTTTTCTTTTGCTGTGGATAGTGGCCAACATTGTGTCAGAGTTGTTCAAGCCGCCCAAATGGGCTCCAACTTAGCTTAACGACTGCTGTCTGATGACAATAACTGAGATCAACGATTTAACGTGCCCTTCGAAGCATGGAGACGCTCAGTTTAAATACCACTATGCGGGCACCCATCCACAGATTGACCGCGCCAAGCGTTGCTTAACTTCGCCGATCGTTTACCGATCAGTGAGTGCTGCTGGGCAACTGGCTATGAGCACATAAAAATTACATTCATATATGAGAGTCAAGTTGATTGACAGCTCGTGCCCTGACCATACGAAGGTTCATTTATTTCCTATACAAAAGAAGACTCCGTTTGAAATATGTTAATAATATCACGGATCATGTAACACTATTTACTTATAATTAAGATGACATCACTACCTAACGGTATTCTTTAAAAATCTCATGTATTTTCAGTTGTCCATCTGTTTGTCATTCACAATAAAAAAATTAAAACATTTGGAACCATTACTATATGTCTACATCGCCAGTTTATACATTTGGGCGTAAATCGACTGACTCAACTTCAAATGATACGTTGGCAATGTAATGTAAACGACCATGCTGAGTTATAATTTATCATATTTTTTGCTGAAAGCTGATACACATCGCTCAGGCTTTTTCATGAGAATATCTATGCGGCAACTTAACTTTGATGACGAAATTTGCGACAACATATATGAAACTGAGTTCAAGGCTTAGTCACAGTTGCGTAGATATAAGATCTACATCACTTCAGAATGAACATGTTTTCGCTTCGATAATATTCTTTATAGTGTAACAACCAGAGCGCACTTGACAACGAACTATACAATTAAAAATTAGTTTCTAAAAATATATATCGGAGCTAAGATATATCGAACGTCGGGCACCTGCCGTGTACCGGATGAACTGCGAAAACTAGCATTTTGAGGCGCAAATTAAGCTTAATCTGATAGCAACTGACTGGGGCCAATTCGCCTTCTGTCAGTGAGACAGATTGAGTGATCCAGTACACTCAAGAAATGTGTTCGCACTTTAATGTGAACTCACATATAAATAAAAATAGGTAGGTGTGCGGTGTCCGTATTAGGAATATAACACCACTCCATCTCAACCCGTGGTTGTCGTAATAGGCGACTAAGGGACTTTAAACTGGGCAGGATGCGCAGCAGCGTCAGTTCTGTGTGTGTACCTAACCATATTGCGCTCAACACCCGGCCTACCAAGCGTGATGAGAACTAAACTAAAACCCAAAATGACAACATAATTGTGAAAATTTATGGGGGAGTTCTTTGTCCAGGAGTGGACGTCCTTTGGCTGATATGATAAAGTAATCATACCGTTCTCTGTGGTTCATGGCAAAGATGAGACTGCCCATCGCTACCCATGGGTGTCGTAAAAGGCGACTGATGGTTGATATAGGATGGACAGCAGCATCTTACCGTCTGATAATAACAACAAAACGATCACCGACCCGCCTGCCAAGCGCGGTGATTATGACAATATCCCTATTACTGCTCATTGTAGTGATCACTGGAAGGCCCATGTTCAGCAGTGTACGTTTACAGGCTGACCTATATGTGTATGTGTGTGCATACAAAAAATTACAAAGGCAAAGAAGTTGCTAATCCTTTAACGATCCTTACGTGCATGAATAATTCGATTCGTAGTGATGTTACAAGCAATTAGCATACGTTTAACGTAACACTAATGACTATAAAATCTATTACTACCGACGATTACAACATTTAAATTGCTTTATTGTCCGTAAATATCTTGAACAGGACGCATTAATCTAAATATTAATACGGGCACGTTTAAAACGTTTTTGCTACCTAGAAGGTATAAGAATGTATATATGTTATGTGCAAATAGCAAAATCTTTCTTTCTTTCTAAAATTGAAGTGCTTTTTAGTCATATAAATTATTGAAAGAGAGGATGAAACTTATATAATTTGAAATGTAATTTAATGACTGTAATTTCATTTATGAAGATTATTCGCCTGCAAGAAAAAAATAACATTATTTTAAAATAAGATGTACTTTTCAAAATGGCACGTCTCTACGTTTGAAAAACGAAAAGAATAAATTATTATTGTTTGTTGTGTAATGAATAGAGAAAATATAATAAATTAAAACATGGAAGTGTTATTATTATTATTATTATAATAAAGGCACCCAATTCCACATCTACCTTACAGTACTGTGCCATAAATATGCACAAAAAGCTATATAATACGTGAACATCCAAAATTAAAGTATCTCCTTTAATATAATTTTAAAAAGGAAGGGAAATAAAATTTATGTAACTTGAAAAGTCTGTATGTTGCCGTTAAGGCAGGTCGAATGAAGTAAACAGACACACGTGACTTTTCCATACAAAACGCTATAACCAATCAAATGAAAGCATTTTGATTACGTTCATGGCGGTATGAGCTAAGATCCGTTTGCCTTCTCAGCACTGGAAAATATTTGTACAAAAAACAGTTAAGCAAACAAATACACAGCGTTGTTTCCATTTCTTTCAAATTTAATTTGACTTGTCTTTGTTTATTCGTTACATTATTCAACCGTTTCATACTTATTTGAATTGTTTACTTCTAAGGAATTTCATGTTTACATTTTTTTTATCATTAATTCCCTTAAGCTTCCTCTTTCCCACTGTTTTCGTCCTCGTCAAGGTCAGAATTTGCATACAAATTAATGATATAATAAACAAGTTGAATTTAGTTTTTCGATCACAGACGATACTAGTTATAATTATTATTTGATCATGTTATGTTTTTTGCACGTTGAGATTTGTCAATCAATCAAGCAATAGCGGATATATGTGGTCAGTAACCCATCGATATAATACATTAAAAAATATTGTAAATGTATTTAGAAATAGGCGTCGTGTGATTTAGTGGCCTCTAAGAAGTTAGTGTAATGGGTACAAAAAAATCTTTTAAGTGGAAGCTTCGTGTGAAGTTTCTTCATACAAATTATGTTCATATTCATTATTATTTATGTTGCACTACGACAAAATCTACTCAAATCAGCGACTTACACATTTTCTTGGACAGAAATAAATTTTCCTTCATCATTTTATCGACAGGCCTCCTCGAAAGATCTTCACAACGACCTGCCTGGAGTTGTGTGCTATTTGGGGAGTCTTGCCGTAATCGCCACGCTTGGCAGGCGGGTTGGCGATCGCAGTCGAGTTGTAATTAATGTACCTGCTCGAAGGATGCTGCTGCTTACCATCATCAACTTTACTTACTATTTATGGATTAACGTTGTCGAATTATATAATTCTTATTGCAAGAAAAAAAACTAATAACATTAATCGAGAATTACTTTGATTAACCTGATAATGACAAAATTCTCGATTTATATATTCGGAATTTGATTTTACAATAACTTTAACAATATGCAACAATGAGTAATTCATAAATGCAGAATTAAACTCATAACCGACTATAAATTCTAATATAATTCCGGGTGGTGTCCGGATTAAGAATATAGCACCAATCCATCTCCCGTGGATGACGCATGGGATAGGATGGGCAGCAGCGTTCCTTCTGTGGGACAGCAGCCATTCTGCGCTAACGAACCAGCCTGCTGAGCGTGCTGAGTACGTATTATCAAATTCTTCTGAAAATGACGACAAATTGTGGGAATCTGTGATGGACTTAACTACTTAACCAATACATGCTAGGCTGAGAGATAGCTTGAAACTTAACGGGAAAGCTTGGAAAGGATACAGAATAGTTTTCATGTCAGAAAAATGTTAACTTTCTCGCGGAGATCCGACTTCAGCTACTTTCATATAAAACTAGTCATATTTAATTTCCTTGACTAGTAGAAGTTTATTCGCTTATCACCCGGGATCTGAATAAGTAGTGTAGTTTTTGCAGAACTTTAGTCATGAACTTATCTTAATGTGGTCACGCCATACAATACCAGTCGAGATTTTATATTTTAAATACTACGTAAAGTAATAAAAATAATTATAATAACCACACAGGAATTGTAAACTTAAAATAGAAACATTCAATGGATAGGAAAAACAAAATTTACATAGTACAAAATCTCGGAATCCTGGTGGCTTATCCATAATTCCATACTAATAACATGCTTAAGGCTGTTGACCCCAAAACGCACTATGTATTCCAGTATGCTTATCACAGCATACGTAAGAAAGTGGATTATTACAGAACTTGCAAGTACGACCTGACGTTGTTACAGATTCTAGATTGTACCACATACGTGCAGTTCTGACACAATTCAATTTCAAATTCAATTCAAATTGGAACGCTTGCTCCAGTGACCGTTATTATTGAACTAACAAATAATACGTCCAAGTAAATTTTCGTTCGACCGCAAATTTTGGGAGTACATTTTGCATCGCTACACTTCTCACCGAAAATATACATGTATAGACTGTAGATTTGACCGTTTGTTGTGAGCATTTGTAGGTATATTTGTACTTGCATCAATCCGTAAATGTCCACTTCCAAACGTGGGCCATTCCGTGTGGTGTCCGGATTAAGAATAAAGAACTACTCCATCTCCTCCCGTGAATCGTAAAAGATGACTAAGGAACTCTAAGAGGGATGGGTAGCAGCGTCCCTTCTGTGGAATAGTAGCCAAACTGCACTCACGAATCTGCCTGCCAAGCATGGTGAGTACTGATAAAATCCCTTCAAAATGTCGATACAGTTGTGGAAATCTATGGGGGAGGCCTTTTTTCAACGTTGGATTTCCTTACACTGGTGCGATGATGATGAAAAAACGTAGACCTACCAATGATCACTAGAGCGCACAGAAATAGGAAATAACGAGAAGTGCTATGGGGCGTAACCGCGCCACCGCGACATGCACAATCCGGGCCATTCGGAAAAAATGCCCGATTTATAACATCAGTTGAGATTCGATCGCGTAAGTGAAACTTTGTTTAAGTATCGTGTTGTTCGGGGATAATATGCAAAAACCGAAGCGAAAATAATAACGTTATCAAGGAAGGAATGAAATACCATATGCAAGTGGAAGAATTTTCATGTACTTAAAAAAAAAAAAAAAAGTTTTCTTTATTATGTTACATTTGGATTGATGTAGAAGAACGACATTTTTTTTTTTTTACTAAATACTTCTTATCTACCACTTTTAACTAGCAATCGGTGAATAACAAACGCAGTGAATAGAACAGCGAATGGTACTCCCAATAAACTTACGCGTTGCGTGGTACGGCTGCTGTGTTGCAGTCTGTACGCTCGGCATGATTGGCTGCCTACATAGTCGTGGGTGTGGTTTAGTATGAGCAGCCAATTATAATGTTGTGTTTATTTAGTTCATTGGATGAGAACTTGTAACGGCGTGTGTTTTTATGAAGAATGGTAGGGGAAAACTGAATTTCTAGGCTCGCATACATTTTGAACTACATGGCCTGATGACGTCACTAAAGCACCCACTACAGTCAAAGGAACTAAAGCTAAGAAGTGATGAAATAAATATATAAAAATAAAGACAGTATCTCCTTTCTTCCAATATCTTTACTAGAACGGTAGTCAACATATTGCCATAATCACCACGCTCGGCAGGTGACTGACTGATCCCAGTAAGTTCTTATAGGCACATCGTAGCCTGCTGCTGCCCATCCTTTTGATATCAATCCTTAGTCGCCTTTTGCGACACCCATGAGGGTAGAAGGGTGGGCTATTCTTTGCTGGGAACCTCACGAAACTGCCTGGAGTATTTCTACTTATTTTTTACAATGTTTTACAGTTATAGGTAAGATATGTAGAACTGAAATAAACATGGAGTTTATCGCGCTATTAATTATGTACATACCTAAATTGCACATACACGCAGCTAATCCATACGAGTACATGCTTTCATGTCATTATTATTTATTTCCCCATTTCCCGACGCTTCAATCCCTATACAGTGTTCATGGTCACGGGCACACTAAATACATAATTAATAACGCGGAAAATCCGTAAGTTTATTTCAGTTCCACATTCGCGTATATATCAACAAATTCATTCAATCAATCATATCGGCCATTTATACGTCCACTGCTGAACAAAGGCCTCCCCCATAGATTTTCACAACTGTGTCATCATTCTGGGAGGTATTTGCCAATACTCACCACGCTTGGCAAGCGGGTTGGTGAGCGCAGTATGGCTACCGTTTCACAGAAGGGACGCTGCTGCCCATCCCTCTGGTTTAGATTCCCTTAGTCGCCTTTTACTTTATCCAAGGGAGGAGATGGAGTGGTGCTATATTCTTAATCCGGCACCACACGGAATTAATTAATGTTTATTATTTTAATTTTACACTTTATTGTACTTTTATCTTTTAGAATGTGAACCATTGCCTGCGTAATGTATTTCACTGTTGCAAAATGTTCTTGTGTTCCCGTGCAGGGTAACATGAGACTGTCAATAAAACATTGTCATATTGCAACAATGGGTGCTACATTTCGTTTTCAATACACCTCGGCCACATAAACCCACCAAAAATTGCGATAACACCCGAACAAGACACGGTAATAACTTGGAACGTGTCACGAATGCCGTACGAAGGCATGTCGCAACGACTCCGTGCTCTCTCGAGTCCGCCCACAAAACTATTCTGTTACACCAATAGCTTTTAAAAATACTTCAAATCGCCCTTATTAGTATTAAATGGGCAAAGTCGGTTAATAGTGACAAATTTGTCAGATAAAACGAATGTATCTTGAATATTAATTCTGTTAATGAAAATTCCTTCTTTCCACGTATGCGGTAATAGGTTTCGACCGATAAGCATTTAGTGGCGTTGTGTAATGCCCGTTTGGATAGCGATAATTTTAATTGTAGATGACTTTTTCGTCCGTGTTCGTGTCGCTATAGCCTGTTACAGCAATTTGGAATAATTACTGAACTTAACTAAATTTTAATTAATGTAAATGCAATACGTAATGTTCAGATCACGCTTTGGTGAGAAAATTGCTTTACAAATGAATGACATATAAATCGTTCCAAGAAACCCAGTTTCTAATGCTAATCAATTATTTTGTTACAGTACTCGTTCCTCATTAATCACTCTAAAACATTAACAGCTCATACATAAAGTAAAAATGTGGTGTCGCTATATATGTTCAAATAGGTACATCTGCTAGTATTAGAGCGGACGGACACGATCGAACCAAATACGTCAAAATCAACGCGTGTCAATTTTATAAATGAGCTATGTCCCCTTTGATCGCGGCCGCATTGCTTCGACCGTGGGACACACGGTCACTCGCGTCCCACATCGAGTGGCCACGAATGACGTACATTGGGGACAGAGAAGTATAGTTATCTTAGGAAAATGGGCTGTTATGATACTGTGGGCGGCAAGCCACCAACCTGTATTTGAACACTGTCATTGTGGTTGTGAACTTTGATCTAAGAATTCATTGCTGGATTTGAGAGATTTAAACGCCTACGGATACTTGGAGAAAATACTCAAGGCACGTACATTTATATATACATTATAGAAGATTAGCCAGCAAGGGGATCTAAGGTATTAATGTAGCCATGATAACTAGATAACTGTTGTTCTAGAAAATATCACATAAATAAATAGCTTTAGAGCTGTTTAAAGATGACACAAAATCTCTGAGGCAATCAGGCATCGCAGGCTCATAATTGGGTCAAAAATTAAGCCGCAAGTTAAGCCGAAATTTGAGCCAAAAACATAGAGTTCGCATTATTTAGAAAAACGAGAAATTAATTATTTGAATGAAAACAATTTATTTATTTTTACTTTAGTTGTTAAATATTTATAAACTGAACTTTAAATTCCCAGCCTCTTAAAATACCCGCTTTCCGACCTATGCCTCGGCTCGTGATCCTATACGCTACTAGAATTGGACAGTTTCGGTTGAAAATACAAATGTGTACACAATGAAAACAGTTGTTCGCAATTTTTTAACAACATGTTGACGGTTCCTTATTTCTCTGGTCACGAATAGAGCTACCCCATCTCGTCCTATGGGTGTCTAGGCGACTAAGGAAGACGGTATGTTTTGGAACTCAGTGCATACAATTAAGCGCTTTGTGTTACCCGCAGGTGGTGGGTAAACCACCAACACTAGCATAATTAGGGTTGGTGTCCCACCGACCCAGGAGGGTTAGGGTAGCATAAGGATATGCTGACTGTAAAAACCTTTTACCAAAAACTTGGCAATATGACTAGCATATTGCGCCGACCTTAAATAACTTGCGACCAGGGCAGGAAGAAGATACAACATGGTTTCGAGACGAACAAGTCAGTTGGCTGGTAATAAGCGTCATCTAATCTATACAATTAAATAAAATTGAAGTGTCTGTTTGTAATGTCAAAATAAAAGCTTTTTACTGAATGCATATGAAAGTATATACAGTAACTACAACAAAAACCTATTTGATTTTTTTTTGACTGTCGGTATGTCTGTCTGTCTGTTTGTTCCCGCTTATCTCCGAAATGGCTGGACAGATTTCGACGGAACTCTCAGTGGCAAATCGCTAATATTATAAGGAATAACTTATTCTACCTTTATATTAAAAATATAAATAGGGTACCGCACAAAAAAATTAAAACCCATGAAATCCAATATATACATATATATATATACTCTGTGTCAAGTGTCTATCGTATATATAAGTACTCTCAATTATACATAAATAATCGCATTTCTTTTAAATTATACGGCGGGTGAAACCGCCGTTCCCAGCTAGTGATAATTATAATGCTACCCAGGCCTAGTCTTACGTGGCACCACACTGCGGTCGTCACCTCGAGGCATAAACTTATTTAGTCTGATAAGCCCAATAATTTTACTAAGCTACAAAATGACTTTTACCAGTCTAGATGGGTTAGCGAACCGTGACCAAAATTGCGGTCCAACCTGACAATTACATTAAAAGACAAGACACATACTGGCTTAAAAATCAGGACTGTCACGCAATGTCTCGTAACACTAGTCCTGCCGGCCTTCAGTAGACACTGATTGATATTGATAGGGGAAACGGCCCGACACCTCGGATACGGGTCGCCGCAACCGCGCCCAAGATTGATACGGTGACCCTACGTTTTCTTGGGCTTCCGCTAAACAAATATTGCGAGCCATTCAATTACTAAATGCCTTTCCCATTCCCGTCCGTTGCTGAGACTACAAATCCTTGAACGAAAAAGTGTTTTTGTTTTTTTTTCTGGACGTTTAAGGGCTTGGACAATATTTTTTCTCGAATTTGGGGAAGTTAAATGAAAGAAACGATTGTGAATTTGACTGCTTCTGAGTGTATAATTTCTAAATTGCTCGAATTCTAAACTACTAAATATGTATTGCCATTTCGAGTGATTTATTTATTTAGCTCAATACGTGATGATAAGTGTTTTCTTACTATACCGAATATTGAAAAATACATCTTATATATATATAGTCATGCATGCTTGATGCATAAAAAATTTTGAAGCTGGTAAAAATCAAAGCAACATTTTTAGCATATTCCGTGTGGTGTCCGGATTAAGAATATAGCACCACTCCATCTCCTCCCTTGGATAAAGTAAAAGGACACTAAGGGACTATTAACTAGAGGGATGGGCAACAGCATCCCTTCTATAGAACAGCAGCATTCTGCGCTCACCAACCCACCTACTAAGCGTGGTGGGTACTGGCAAATTCCCCCCAAAATGACCACACACACGGCATTTAGCTGGTTGTCTACGGGGAAGGCCTTTGTTCCGCAGTGGACGTCTTTTGACTGATATGATAATGATGACCTTTAGTATGGTGAATTAAAAAAATTGCACGTTTCAATAATGAATTAATTAAAAATATGCCCGGAAAGTGTAGATTAGATAGAAGAAGGAAAAAAGGAACATATAGGTATGGCAATGCAATTAAAGTGACTGTAGCTGACACATGGTAATGTATACCAACATTTCTGGAAAGTTCAATCAATCTCATTTGAAGCCAGGCTTAACAGTTAACAGTACATCCATGATGGATGTAGTAATTTCCGAGCTCACGTAAACTAAACAGTGCCTGAAACTGTGTTCAGTTCAGTGAAAGTGTATACAATACACTCACGAATGTATTCATTTTACTAAGTATACAATATACTCACGAATGTATTAATTTTACTAAGTATGCAATATACTCACGAATTTATTAATTCTACTAAGTATACAATATACTCACGAATGTATTCATTCTACTAAGTATACAATATACTCATGAATGTATTAATTCTACTAAGTATACAATACACTCACGAATATATTCATACTAGTAAGTTTTATGCTATACAGTGGGCCTTTCGTTGTTGAAATCTTAGGGACGATCATCATCCAACAAAATTTCTTATACCCAGAAGTGGACTTCTGCTGTTTAATAGAATTTCATTTCTATTATTGTTTACAGAATTTATTCTGTGAAATTGAAATAAGAAATATACTTTTCTGTTGTATTAAATAATTTTAAAAGATACTACAGGAACGTATTAGATTAACCGAGGATTTAAAATTCATATTTAATACTATTCTTGCTTAAAACTGGTTTGCAATAAGAAATAAACAAGATGCCGCGTACAACATCGCGTTTGTCACTTGGTTTTACCGTCTGCGCCTCTCGAAGCGACATCTGTCGGCATATCAAGGCAGACGACTCATTAGCATTGTTACCAAAGAGTATAATAACTATTAGATTGTTACTGAGGCTTGCAACACGGATCGCCGCGCCGCACTATACGTCAGATTCTACGCAAACCAACTTTTGCACTATCTAGATGAAATCAATCAGACATTTCTCAAATATAAAATTAACCATAGTAGAGGCATCGTAAAATGGCACTTATGATGTCTGCTTGCTCATTTATTTCCTTAAATATTGACAGCGAAGTGTAGGGGAACAAATGGTGTACTTTATTGTTGTAGCCACCGCAATGGTGTTGTATCGCTGGAGCTTATAATAATTTGAAATGTCAACGCACTTTTGTAAGCAATGACAAGGTATACAGTGCCGCTAGTAAAGCATAGTAGACGGCCCGGTTGAACTTCTTTTTTTATTGGTCGCCCGTTGGAAATACGTCATGTACTTCCTCCCCGGGGAAGAGCGGAGGGGTGTGCCGGACTGCTACCGGCTAACACCACCCGAGCGGTCATTTTCACCAATTCATTCATCATTCATTCATACCAATTTCGGCCTTCAAGTTCTCGTACGATCACACTAGAGCCGCCCATCGTTGCCACGCTTATAGATAGGCACATATCGGAGAGGATGACTGTAAAGCGGTCATCTGTCGTCACCTGTGGCTAAGCGATTGGCTTCTACGTAGCGACGTGTCGTGAGTTCGATTACCGCACGGAGCAAATATTTGTACGATCTTCAGATAGTTGTAAGCTGTACCCACGACACGGAAGATATCATAGTGTTTGTTTAAAGAAAGAGAAATATTGTGTGTTCTCACAGACTTATTTCACTGAAAACAATCTCCCAAATGGACAACAGATTTGTCGGATTAAATGGTTTGGTCACCGAATGAGTGATCCTACTTCTGCAAGCTTTTTAAAAAGTAAAACCGACGAATAAAGACGACTAAGAAATCGACGAAGGTAACATGTATTAAATGGTTGCGCAAATATAAAAAATTCGGGAACCTGTTATTTAATTATTTTATAAGTCTTAATTGCATAAAATATGTGGATAATTGCTTACAGGTATTAATTTATTACAGATCTGTTTTGCTTTGCATAAAATATGCAGATTATGTTTACAATCTTCATATTTTATGTGTCTTCAATACATGCTTATTAATTTAATGTACAAGAACATATGCGTTTGATTACGATTTTGCTTTTTATTTTTTATTTAAGTTAATTATGCAAAACAGTAAATGTGCTTTCATTTAAAAAAACCAAATAAACGATACACGAATTCGGAAAAGCAATAAACGTTAAAAGCAGTCGAAGCGTTTGTGCACGGCATTATACTTAGGTCATTACGGTTTCATCGGTGAAGCGAAACTTTTATTGAGTGCCGAATAAGAGCAAAAACTTGAGAATGCCGCCGCCGCGGCTTACCGAAAAATGACATGTCGAGCGATCGACAACCCTAGCAAACGCTCAGAAGTATTAAAAGAAAGAAATATCTGACACCAAATTTTCAGTATAAAATGTGGGGCCATCCTTAAATATTTACGTTGAATAATTTACGAACAGTATTGAATTCGAGCCAAATGGATTTAAATTATTCGATTAGTTGGCAGTTTTAATCGGGTCCACATTATGCAACGCCCGTTCGTTGAATTGATGAATATGCTATTTAATATTGTGCATATAACACATTATAATTTAGGTTATGCATACAGCAAACGGTCGAAGGAAGTTCAAAGTACTTGCAACGCGACGAAAGTGGAACACGCGAAGAAAATATAACACTGTTACAGCTGCGCGAAGCTCGCTCTTCTGCCAAATATTTGTGAAACTTAGAAGGTCAAGGTGAGCCTCGACGAAAAACTAGGCCACTCCGTAAGATCAAACCCATAAATCCGACCCTAGCTGGTGTTGTGTCACTCCATTCGTGAAAACTTCGACGTATTTCGAATTTATTTCACCTTTCCTCATAAATATATATTAGATCAGCGTCGCACTCTTCCTCACATATATCAACTAAAGTATATTCCAGGAATTATGCAACGAGTCGTAAGTGCAAATCGAATGTACCCAAATAAGGTGGACGCATCGTAGTGATGTAAAGTGCATTTAAGCCGCATTTCGTCCCGCGCCTGCATACTTACACATTAGTTAACGCGAAGTTTATAAATAGCCCCTTATATAAGTACGTATACTTGCTTGCCTCCAACAATCAAATCTTATCTCTGTTTTGTATTCCACAAATACAAAGCATATCCTGGGCTCAATTTGATTTCCCACGAGACCTTCACGTTTTCTCTATTACGTCCGTTTTATCAAATATGTACATATTCTTGTACAAGTTTTTTTTTTAAATGGTAGTGTAGGTATAAATGTAAGAAATATTTCCAATCGTAGACGTAAAATTGAAATAGATGTCTAAGAATTTATATCGGAGCAATGTAGTGTACGATAGCAGACTCAGCGCTCCACCTCACTTAAAAATCGAACAAAAGAGAACATGAATCGATTTCGTTTGGCATCGGGAAGTGAATCGGAACGAAGTATTCGAGTTATCGCAATATTATATCGAGTGACAATTCGATCGGCGAAGTGGCTTGTCACGCACTGATTTACAAGGCATGTGACCTGTCGTGCTCCATCATGTATGCACGTACCTATATAAAGTTTATAGGGTTTGATATGTTTTATCGAGTATGTTGACCTTCTCAAAAGCCGAAGTTTCCATAATATATGTACATAGTCAACAGCATAGTTTATACATAAATTGAATTATTGTTTGTTTTGGAAACTCTAAAACAACTCCTAATACATTCATCCTGTCAATCTTAACTTCATAAAGCAACCAATTATATGAATTTTCCGACTCCTCGCATATCTCCTACTAAAAAATAGCAACTCCTCAGAAGACAGTACATTCATACCGACATGTGGTTCTCCATGCAGCGTGACGCGGCCGGATCTGCTAAATATATTTTATGTTCTCACAACGGACGCGAGCTCCTGGACAACGCAAAATAAACACATGATCAATATATACGAGTACTTTCAACTATCCAGGGGCACTATATTCCCCTCTCATTTGCAATTTCAAAAGAAATGAAAAGGAAAACTATATTATTAATCACAACTTCTTGGAATAAGGTGAGAAAATAAATTATCTATGTTGAATTTCTATCTTCACATTTATCGAACTAGTAAGTTTTACATACATAAAGTTCCGTTAATATAGGAATATTATGAATAAATGGTGTCCGTGTTAAGAATATAGCACCACTCCATTTCCTCCCGTGGAAAGTCCGTGGAAGGTCCGTAAAAGGCGACTATGGGACTCTAAACCAAAGGGATGGGCAGCATTGTCCCTTCTGTGGAACAAGTAGCCATTCTGCGCTCACCAATCTGCCTGCCAAGCGTGGTAAGTCCTGGCAAATTCCCCCCAATGTGAAGACACAATTGTGGAAATCTCCCGCCTTTGTTCAGTAGTGGACGTTGTTGGCCGATATGATGAAGAATAAAAAATGCATTCTTTTGGCTTCTGGTTTCAGGCAAAACATTTTCCACTTCTCTCTACTCGTAGCTGTTGGACTAAGGGTATATCAAGGCATGGGGAAGATACAACTACTATCTTTTAGAGGTAGTAGAGCTCTTTGGGAATAAATCAACTACTACTAATATCCCGTGTGATTATTAGCTTCCTCCACTAATAATAGACCTCAACACATAATACCACTGTTGTAAACAAATGAATAATGCTCCAGTTTCAGCCTTCTTTAATAAACAGACAGTCAACGCTAACTCAGTGGCCATCATCGCGCGGTATCTGGAACCAATCAGAAAGATGACTCGGTCGGGGGCGATTCGCCATCGAGATATGCCGTGGCCCACCGTCGGCCAGTCAATTTATCGCTTGATTAGATTCATTTAATACATGACACTGAAATGGTCCTCTTCCTGTACCATCGGAACTTGCCATCATATCTCGTTAAAGATAAGAATTCGACCGAAAACGACGGATCCTATTTGAAAGACGGATGGAATAGGTCCCGGGATTTACAGCCGTGGGAGCATTACCTATTGAAATTCATTTTTCGTTTATGATAACTTGGTTACCGAAATCCTGCGTGCGAACCCAAACACGTCATATTTAAGGCCTTTTGTGTTCGCTTATTAGCATTCCACAGTAGTTTATACAAAAACTCTTTTATCATCTAAAGACCTTCGTAAATAGATGAAATTTTGACTGTTATGTCATTACTTAGCCAGAATAAAATTGTATTAGCATTAATCTCATCGCATCACCCTGTAAACATTTACAGCTTTGCCATAATGGCCTTGCCTTGGCCTTCGAGTACATTAACAAATCAATTGCGATCGCCAATCCGCCTGCCAAGCGTGGCGATTATGGCAAAACTTCCCAATAAGCATACAACACACCCTTACATGTTGTGGTGATCTTTGGGGGAGGCCTGTGTCCAGCAGTGGACTTCATTCGGCCGAAATGATGATTATATATTAAATTTAGAACTTTATTAGAAATGAATTTCCCTCAGCAGCCGCACTTTAGTATGACTTAAAAAATAAAAACGTCAGGTTTCAGTGAGACCAGACACAAAATCGCTATTCATAATGCGTTCTAAAACAATGCCAAGTTTTAGTCATAAACTTTTAAAATCTCTTGACATGATCTTAAGTGTCATTATGTTAACAACATAACGGAAAGTGAAAGAGATTTTGTCACGTAAGTCGTAAGAGTTCAAAATTAGTCATAAGTCTCAGGTAAAGAGATTATTTTAACAGGTAACTTTACGGTGACAAAGACTTTACAAGTAAAATAAAAGAACCAGGAACTGGTACGAAAATGAGTAGATTAGGTTTTTTTTAACTTCGCCCCACATCAGGATTTTTCCTGTGTCGTGGGTGTTTACAGACATAAATTTCACACACAATATACAAATTTGTGTTTTAGGTTAAAAAAAATTGCGATAAACGATGCAAATACTATTATTAACCATGCCATATTCTTTATCTGGTTTGTTTTTTAATACGTGCAGAATGTGTATAGTGCTTTCGATTTTGTCCCATATAAATTTCATAAGTTTTTGAAGACGGTATTTACTTTGTTTAAAAAGATTTTTATTTATCTTTTTACTGGTGGAAGGTATCTTATTGCAAGTGTTTGACTAGGTAGATATCACCGCAGTGCCAGATATTTGCCGCAAAGCTGCAATTTAAACTTGAGACATTAATGTGTTTCGGTTTGAAGGGCACCGGTGACCGTAGCTAGTGGGGATGAGAAACTAACTAAGGAACGTCTAGAAGGGACGAGGGCAGTGTGATGCCACGCACAACTAGTCCTGGGAAGCATTACAGTTGCTATGGACAGGATTGACGCTCATCACCAGGCGAATGACAGGCTCGTCTTTTCAATTGGTGTGTAAAAAAAACTAATGAAAATGTACTTATTGTAGCCCACGCCATGTCTCAGTCCGAGATCATATTAATCAATCTATCATCATCATCATCGTATTGGCCATTTATACGTCCACTGCTGAACAAAGGCCTCCCCCATAGATTTCCACAACTGTGTCATCATATTGGGGGGAATTTGTCAGTACTCACCACGCTTGGCAGGCAGGTTGGTGAGCGCAGAATGGCTACTGTTCCACAGAAAGAACGCTGCTGCCCATCCCACTGATTTAGAGTCCCTTAGTCACCTTTTATGACCTCCACGGGAGGAGATGGAGTGGTGCTATATTCATCTATATGTTATGTTGTAAAAAAAACCATGTCCCACACTAGGATTTCTCCTGTATCGTGGATACAATGTACAGACATACATCTCACATGCACCAACACCCAGACCCGAAATAACTATCTGTGATAATGGTGATATAGATCATACAAACATTTGTTGCGTGCGGGGATCGAACTTGAAAAGACAATTGCTTAACCACTGCGCCAACCGTGCAGTCACCAACCATTACCAACTAGGTATATCAGTTACCCCCTACGGTGCCGCAGATGACCACTCCGGTTTTAGCCGGTAGGAGTCTGCTGCCTGGTGGGGGGCCACGGGGGTCGCGGGCGCGCAGATTGGGGAGTCTACGTTCTCACACCGAGCGACCCCCGGGAAGACGGTGGCGCGCACGTGGTCACGTGCCGCCGTGTGCGCAGCACAGCGCAAAGCGAGGCTTGGAGGGATCCTTTACAATCCTCCCCGAGAAGTGCCTGGGGGGCGACCATTTTACAGTCGCCTTCCCTCCGCTAGAGGGGGTGACCGCTCTACAGTCATCCCCTCCGTGATGTGCCTAAAGGCGTGGCACCAATGGGCGGCTCTAGTGTGATCTTACGAGGACCTGGAGCCCCCCTTCGGTGCCGAAGATGACCGCTCCAGTGGTTTTAGCCGGTAGGAGTCCGGCATACCCCTTCACCCTTCCCCGGGGTGAAGGAAGTTCCATGTAGAATTTCCACTGGACATCAATAAAAAAAATAAAAAAAAAGGAGTCTGCTCCCGCGAATACTCCCTCCGCGCTTTCCCAGGGTAGAAGTACATGATGTATTTCCACCGGATCAATAAAAAAAAGGTATATCAGTTATGATATTGTAAAGGATCTTTCTTTGATGTTATTATTCCTTAATTTGGTAGTCCTACACGTTAATGTCAGTATTTTTAGTTACAAATTTAAAGGTCGCAGGTAGAGCTTCCGATCGGAAGGTCACAATTCTGAAATTAGGTTTTCTGTTAGAAAATTGATAGCTATAAATAGCACATATAGGGTGTGAATTGCACCCGTGAGACTGTTATTTCCGAATTGCTGGTCAAATTCTCTGATCCCATAGTCAGATTGAAAGACAGTGAAAGAAAATCTACAACGGTATGCATCGATAGTTTTTGGTTAAATTGTAGCCGACTCCGATTTTCGATCCGATTATCGCATAGAATTGCATGATCGCAAATTTTATAAGTACCTACTTCGAACATCAGTTATCTTGAAAAACAAATCCAGAATATATGGCTAACTTTAAGTGGTAACGGATTCTGGTTCCCAGGTGTGGGGACCAGAGCCGAGCAGGCGGTGTACAAACCTTGCCTCATGGAAACTTATTTTTTTTTTTTTTTTCATTTCGGCCGAATGAAGTCGACTGCTGGACACAGGCCTCCCCCAAAGATCACCACAACAAAAGTGTGTTGTGGCCACATTGGGGGGTTTTGCCATAATCGCCACGCTTGGCAGGCGGGTTGGCGATCGCAGTTGAGTTGTTAATATACTCGAAGGACGCTGTTGCCGGTTAATCCCTTAGTCGACTTTTACGACACACTCGGGATGAAATGGGGTGGTGGCATTCTGAGCCGGCTTCACACGGCATAAAACTATATTATATATATGGAAACTATATTATACCTTTTCGGAGTTTAATCTGATAACCGATATGGAGCCCAGTCATCATCAGATGGTAGATGTTACTCTACCTGACTCTTTGGGGATCGTATGCGCAACGGTATGAATGAGCACACTTGTGCCCGGTTCCTATCTCACCGATCGTTATTGATTTCTAAGGCACGTGTATCAGCAATGAAGCGTAGGTAATCTCCATAGTATAGAAAAGCGTTCTTAGGTAAAATAAGCTGACAAGTTTTTTAAAGGAACAGTTTGGCATTTGAAATTAGTTTTTGAATATAGGAACAGGGACAAAATTTCAATTTTTAGTAGGTGATATCGAACAGGTGGTCGGGGATCGGTCAGAGTGTGCGGTGACCCGAACACTATCGGTTTCACATCAACCCGCTCCGGGGCTTCCCGTCTCCGATTACTGTGACCACAATGACTCACGGGGTTAACTACGGACCGATCGATGAATATTTACTCTTGCCAACAACGTCCATAATCTTCCACTTGATAATAAAATTGGATGTTTAAAGGATCATCCGGTTTCTGTATCATTTGACTAGAACAGAATATGATAGATATCGTTATTTATTTGCGATAGATGTACAAATTGGTAACGAGTCCTGCAAGTTTAGTAAGCACTGTTAGTTGCAGTCTTATTAATTACTTTATTATAAGCCTATTAGGCTACAAAATCTTAAGAATAGACTTTGGAGTAATAATATTTTTCTAATAGAAATTCTGTTAGGTGTTTTTTAAATATTTCCCAAGGTTGATATTTGATATTGTTGGGAATTTAAATAGATAGGTTAGGCATTCCTGTTGTGTTTCCAACGCCAATTAATTGGCTTATTAACATTTAAATTAGCACTTATTCCGAAGTTCGTGCCACAAAAATGTATGGAACTTAAAGTGCCTGCTTGACAGTGTTCTTTATTACCCACCTCAGAAATGTTTTTAGGTACAATCATAACTATCGCTGGCAGGTGGTTTGAGCTGGACCTCCCGATTTTCATAAATCTGTGGACAAGTCCTGATTTTATTTTGATCGGGTTGCCGAATATCTCGTGTTTTGTGCACCGAATTGCTTATTCTCTTGGCTCTACCAATTTACTTCATTTGGCGTGCATCTGGTGTGGATATTATCGACAAACTCAAATGAACAATCTTTATGAGACTGTTTCTAACAATAAAAAATAATGATAAAAGATTTATTACCACGCCAGCAGCGACGCACACAACTAAAATTTAATATGTCTTATAAAATAAAATCAAAAACAATATTTTTAAAAAGAAGTGTTGAACGCCGCAATACAGAATAAAGATCTGACCTACCAGAGGATCCCGTTTATTCTAGTGTACCCTAAAAATAAACGGTAACTATAAAAATGTTAGGTTAGTTGTCAGGATAACTTAAATCCCGTCTTTTTTCATCTTCCACCCCGTTATTTGGCGTACTGGACCTGGCAACATTTGTCATAACAAATATGTTTGTCTGTCTGTAGTAACAACAACCAATTAACCTTTATTTAATCTAACATCGATACATAGTAGTACGTTGAGCGAGTAGGTTCGCACTGAACTCTGCTGATAACCCGCCGGTACCCCGGGCTCACAGATACAAAATGTCCAGAGAGGGCACCGAGAATAATTAGCACGACGGTCTTATCGCACTTTAATTAATTCTATTGGGACTATTCGATCGATGCGACCCCGCTCAAATGTACCACCAAATTCAATTTAATCCCAAATTGTCTGATACAGTTCAGTGCCCGTGTTATATTAAATTACCGTTATCACATAAAAGACAATGTTTTACATAGATTAGTGAACATTCTAAATTAAGAACATTTGTCATTGAGTAGCCGGCAAACATAGCCGAAAGGATTAGTAAGATGAAGTGGCAATAGGTGGGGCACATAGCTCGTAGAGCTGATGGTCGTTGAAACACAAAGGTTCTTGGAGACCACGAAACGGCAGCTAACGAGATACCGATCTGGTCAATGTAGCTGGGATTCATTGTATGCGGGCGGCATGTAACTGATCACTGTGGAAAGCTATGGGGAGGCCTTTATCAGCTGTGGACGCCCTTCGGCTGATATAATGATGCCGATGACTTAAAAAACAATGTTTTACATAGAGTAGGGATAATTTTAAATTAAGAATATTTTCCATTTGGTATCCGGTAAACAGAAGCCGTATAACTGACATTGAAACTTTTTGTTTTTTTATGCTGAGTTTTCCTGTGAGTAGACGCAATCAAAATATTATGCCAAGAAGGGTAGCGGTATTAGAATAATAACAACTTGACTAAATTTAGTTTCGCTGTCATCCACACAAGCGCATAGGTAATTCTGTTATAAATAATTATCGAGTTCCGTTACATCACAAATCATTTGTCAATCATTTTGGGAGCAACATTTCTTGTGATTCCTGGCAAAAAATAGATTACCCCTCTCAAAACATGGGTGTCTAAGTGTCTCATCATGGAGACTAAAAGTTGATATCAATAGGCATCATGGGCAGTAGAGTCCTTCCATGTGCTAATAACAATATGCTGCGATCACCAATCTGCCTGCCATGACTGGTGATTATGGCAATGTATGACCGTTCATTGGGAGGCCCAATTTTAACTGTGGAATGGTGTCGAGCCCGTCACCTTTCAAATGGTAGCGCGTGTGTACCAATTACCCCTATAGGTGTTATTATTCGTAGGATAGTGGCAACCTTCAGTCTTAACAACACATTGCCATTAAATACCAGAAGTTCAAGCGTGGTGATTAAGAAAGAAAGATTGAGGCAATGTTCTGTGACGATTGTTCATTATGCCTATTAGGAGTCATCTACAAACATGGCATTCGAAAAAAGACGTTAATCGGCTGATATGGTCAAAATTTACAAATCATTTCTTCTCATTTTTATGTAGGCACTCCATTTCCCTTCAGACAGTTGTCCAATAAAAAAGCTGTTAACGCTTTAATTGCTCGTAATCACGCCATTAACTAAGAAAATTCTTTTAAGTTACACCAGTAAATAATGCAACACCGGAGAAATATATATTTTAAGTCCCATGAATAACAATAAGACTTCCCCCTTCCAGGAAACGCTTAGTATAAATGGTTATTAGACGCCACTTCCGTTATAATTCCACCTTTTTTAACATATTCGTTTAATTAATTCCGGTTAATGGATATTACGGATACGTTTCAGGAGCGATTTCTGGGAAGGCAAGACAAGTGGTACAAGATAGCAGACAATAGCCGGGTGCCACCCTTGTTGATAATAACACTTTTTAAGTCTCAAAAGTTTGTCAAAACGTATAAACAAAAGTAAGGCGCATCGAGCAGGCCGCGGTCCGTAGGTGTACCTGCGCTCAGGTAATGGCGGCGCCCACAATGGCATTCCGAGCATCCGAAATGAATCAAAATTCGGCGCAACAACGATGACTAACGCCTCGGACCCTTCTGATAAATTACAATAATAATGGCCACCTCCATTGTTGTTATTGGGGATGATTTCATTAGGATGCGCCCGCGCACCTGCAGTCGCGACCCGGGAACGAACATCCTAAACCTTACCGTTAACTGTCAAACATATGATTAGTGTTTCTAGTTAATTGGATAATAAAAATAAAAACTAGCAGCCATGACGGTAAGGTTGGTAATACGAACGGGATCGGATAGAGCAGCGCCACGAAATTAACAAGTGTATCCCTAGATGTCATTTATGGGCAGGTCGAACGTGTTTATTGGAGTGAGCCAACAAGTCGTCCCCACTAAAACGACTGGTTCCATTATTTGTACGCTGCAGCGACCTCCCGCGCCGAAGGGAACAATGAAAGTGAGAGAGGGCAGGAATGCAGGCGGGGGGTGAGGGCAGGTGCGACGCGCGGAGGGCGCAACGTTCCCGGTTCCCAGGCGAGGAATGCCAGCACGAGCAACAAAGCCTACCCGCCGCCATTCACCCCGCGCCGCGCCTCCCCCGCCCCGCTAGCGGTTCCGTCCCAGACACGTAATTTTTCGTGACTTTCCCCTAAGTAGCTTTTACGTTGCCGTGAATCGGTACTTGATACGTTCGATATTCAAAAATCGTCGCATGGCCTCCATTTGTTAAGCCGCAAGAAGTAAAATCGCTTTATTTTTACACCGACGTGATCGGCTAATAAATTATCTACCGACTTGCGGTCTACAGTGTACGTAATTCATTATGAATCGGCGTCGGGTCAGGTCATGTGACTCGATGTAATGTAGCGCAAAAATAATGTACATACTGTGTATTGAATGTATTATAAGAGGTGTTATTGTTCCATTCATGCAGACCGTTTGAGGTTCAGGGTCGAATGTCATACAGCAAACAGCTGACTCTTAATTATTGCTATTTAAATATGCAGCCATATTTTTCCATTACAGCTACGGACTGTAAAAGTAGGTTTACTTAAAACACACCGTCATAAAATTGAAACAATGGGTGTCGTCTGACGGAACCTTATACACTTTAATTAGCAGATTGTTTGAATTCTTTATAAAATATGAGTTTATGTTCTGATATGGAAACCGATTATTACTTATATTCACTTATTAAACGAGACAACTATTTTAAAACTATTACATTTTCATATTTTAATCATTCATCGACCGACTGTTTGTTTGTCTGTATTTTTATAAATGAATCAGTGCGTACAATTTTTTTTTTTATACGCCATTTTTAACCAACGGCACCTTAAAGTTTTTAGGCGCGATACTTTACAATTCAGAAATAACATATTTTTGTAGTTTCCAGTTTTTCATTTTTATAAAGATATTGTATGCAAAATATTTTGATTACACTCCGTCCTGAATTTTATGGAACTACTGACGCTTTTTTAATAATTATTTTACCGGCATAAACATTTTCTCAGTGTTGCCACGTTTGGAGCGTAAATATTGTAGGCTTGGCAGTTTAAATGTCCTCTAACAAGAAGACTGATGTGAATTTTACGAGTAAGGGGACAGTTACGATGTTTTTATCGAGGCTCACAGATAAATAGACAGGTAGAAAAACGTACTTATTAATTTAACTACTTTTTACTTAATTTGGCTATCGCGTCGACGTTCTCACTAGATATGTTTACTGAGTGATTCATGTCAATCATTATCTGTCTGGGAATGTTTTATGTAATTTCAAACGTTATCGGGAGTTATGTAAATAAATATTACATTGTACCTTGTTGTTGCTAGGGTGCTGTCCAATGCCTTGTTTTTATTGGACCCTGTCGAAATTCTACATGAACTTCCTCCGCCCGGGGAATGATGAAGGGGCATGCCGGACCCGGACCGGCTAAAACCACTGGGGCGGTCATCTTCGGCACCTAAGGAGGTCTCGCGGCCCAATGCCTAGCGGACAGACATCGTACCCCCAGCCGCAGGTAAGTAGGTAAAAGGAACACCGTGGGGTATTTTCAGTAAGAGTACGGCATACCCCTCCACGTTTGCCATGGCAGAGGAAAGCATGAGAATATCCCCACATGACAAAAAATAATAATAATGGTTGCCGATATATAAAACGTCCTCATTCAAATACGTAAAAATCTCTTTTAGAATATTTCAAATTTCACAATTAAATAATCTTTTTCTATTTTCAAGAAACACTTATGTTTGCGAGGCACAAAGCTCTGTATTACTAGGTAATTAACTTTTTATTCACACTTCGCTTTTGTTGCTGAGAGAGGTGCAGAACTCACTCAGTAGCCCACTCTACAAAATAATACATTGTCACACTATAATATACGAGTGTATTGATCTTCCTTTATAAAAACAATGACAGGTTTACGGTTTGTCCATCTCATCTATACTACAATATTACTCGATTGACTCATCAGGATGACAATCATTAGGCATGTTAGATAATATATTATATTAAAAATGGGATCTATGAACTATGATTTAAGGTTTTATGTGAATATTTCATCAATCTCAGCCCACCCACTCGCACAACGTCAGCTAAACACCTTTTTGGCAAAGGTTTACTTTTAGGCATAAATTGATATTAATATCTACAATTATAATTATTCTGTGGTACCAAAATCCAACCATTTGTCATGTAAGGGCGATACCGGAGCCGAAATGAGCCGCACGTGCGACAACCACCACTTCGCGGCAGACGATATTGATGTCATTTGTTGTTACGCGAGAATGTAATCATGCTGTCAATGTTCCACAGCTGCTTTGCAATCATCACTTACCGTAGAAAGAAATAACTCTGTTGCCAATATCGATGACATTGCTTTATTACTCGACTGCCCCAGAAAGAGGGTAATGTCTTTCGTGTATATGTATATGTTTCTATTTCTTTGGCACACGTTGAAGCCTAAACGGCGTATGCTATATTTTGTGCAGTCGGTTTCTTTTTTTACAATCGCTATTTTCTTAGTTAGATTTTTGTAGACACAGTTAACAACTTCCATGCATTCTGGCTGCCTATGGACAGTACTAGAAAGAAATATTCCTACGAAGATGTCGTAGGAATATTTCTGCCGGTGATTTTATTTTTTAAACTTTTTAACAGTAACATTTATTTTGTGTTGTGGGTACAGTTTACAGACATAAATCGCACATGCAAAAACAGCTAGACTTGAAACAACCATTGGTAGGCCATACATTTGTTCTGTGAGGGAATCGAATGCGCGACACGTTGCGGAGAAAGCAAATCGCTTAGCCACGGTGCCGTGCAAACGTGCCGTTGCCTACAGAAGTAGAAGTAGTAGGATATATTTGAGGAAATTGTCCCGAAAGGAATACCTACTTGGGCCATCTGCGACTATAACAATCCGGTCACAGCAAAAGATCTCAAGGAAAACCATTAGGTTGACTACTACCCTTGAGAATCCGTGGATCAGGACCAGGTGGACGGTGCACAAGCATATAGTGTCACACAACGTTTACATAGATGACTAAAATAAATCAGAGTGGATGAGAAAGACAAGGACAGATGGACCATACCCCATGTAGGATTGCCAGTCGCGAAGATACAGGGACAAAATACCAATAAGATCATTCCATAGATGAACAATCCATGAGAACTAGGATTAAGAAGGAAAATGTAAATGTGAAAGAGCTCTTTTTATCCAATACTAGCGGCCCGTCCCACATACGCTCACACTGTGATTATGGCAGGCGACATAGACAAGACGGCAGCACTACCACAGTCGATCCCCTCACATGGAACTCTACTACACCTAAACCGTGATCCCTCATCATCATCATATCAGGCAAAAGACGTCCACTGCTGAACAAAGGCCTCGCCCGTCAACGATCGGTGACATGCCGTGTGTTGTAATTTTGGGAGAAAATTGCCAGTACATAGGAACTACGCTTGGCAATATCATCATTTCGGCCGAATGAAATCCACTGCTGGACACAGGCCTCCCCCAAAGATCACCACAACGACCGATATGGTGTGTTGTGTGCTCATTGGGGGGTCTTGCCATAATCGCCACGCTTGGCAGACGGGTTGGCGATCGCAGTTGAGTTGTTAATGTACTCGAAGGACGCTGCTGCTCATCCTCCGGTTAATCCCTTAGCCGACTTTTACGACACCCACGGGATGAAATGGGGTGGTGGCATTCTGAGCCGTCACCACACGGCAAGTGATTGGCAATATGACTAGTTTTATTTGCCGGAACTCCACGGAAAACTTTTCATTTTTCTGACATGAAAAGTATTCTGTGGCCCATTCCAAGCTTTCCTGTTTCAAGCTAGGGAAACCTGCCTAGCATTAACCTATTAAGCATTATGCAGGGAATTTTCCAGTACCTAGTCACTACGCTTGGCGCCTAGGCGGGTTAGTAAACGCAAAATGACTGCTGTTCCACAGAAGTGACGATGCTGCTCATCCCTCTGGTTAGGAGCCTACGTCGCCTCCATGGGAGGAGATGGAGTGGCCCTACATTACTTATCTGGGTTGCAATTCCTTAAGCTCAAACATCCATACATCCTTAAATACAGAATCGAAATAACGGTATAAAACCAATTTGGTATTCGCTAAGACATGATTGAAGCTATTCAAAGACACGTTGCAGAAGGTAAGCCATGAGGACCAGTCTTTGCGAATACCAAGTTGGGTTATCACCGTTATTTCAATTCTGTATTCAAGGATGTATGGACGTTTGAGCTTAAGGAACTGCACCCCTGGACACCACACGGACAACTGTGATCCCTAACTAACGACCGTACGCACGGCTACACATCAAGCTATATATGACCAGTATAAGCTGATCTCGATTGTATAGGCTTTCCATAAGATGGGAGATCAGCGTAAAGTGCAGGAGATATATATGTAGCCGTGTGTATTAGATATATATGACCAGTAAAAATGAAACAAGGAGAAATGAAGAAATCCAAAAAAAAATACATTTTCCTCGTGTCATCTGTTGTCAGTGTGGTGTATGGGGCAGCTCTTGTTGTTCTTGACCTACCTACTCTACCACGAGCTCTACTTCTGCTAGTACTACTGATTTAAACTCTGCCCCCCACCGACCGCTCGCTTACCGTATAAGAACTTAAATATAAAAAGGTAGACACCTAAACTTTCAAAAGTTTAAAATAAGAACGCTATTAAACTGTGAAGTTTTACACTTAACCCTAAAAGGCAAGTACCAAGTTGTAAAACATAACTTATAATCGTGAAAGCCTGTGTTTAAGTTAATAACCCTGTTATAACTACAAATCAAGTAATAATTCAAGTAAAATAAGAGCCGAACATAACATAACAATTTCTAACTAAAAACCTGAATACAAGGCAGGTTAAAAGCAGAAAAGAGTATTAATTAAGTTCTTACTTAGATTAACATTGCCTCAGAATATAAAAGTAATGGAATATGCAAGGAGAACGGAAGGATAATCCAAAGTGAAAAGAGATTAATTTTGTATACGGGAAAGGTTTGAGAATGGATTTTCCATTGCTTGCAAAACAGTCTAACTACACTATGGGGATACGCCGTGCGCACCACCTGATACCGCAAAACGATGTTCAATATACCAGAATATGCATATATGAGTAATTTACACCTATACATTTTACTATAAAACCATGTAAGTACATCACACCCAATAAGCATAATCATAGCCAGGTGCACTCAATGATCGGTAAACGACATGAAGTTAAGCAACGCTTGTGGTGGTCAGTCTATGGATAGGTGACCACAGTGGTATTTGAACTGAGCATTTCCATGCTACGGAGGGCACGTAAAATCATCCGTCTCGGTTGTTGTCCTTAGACGGCATTCGTTAAACCGAGTCGGAGGCCTTTAAAAAACTCTGACACAAGGTTGGCCAAGAAAGAAAGAAATAAAGCATAATTGTAGTTCTAAACGTAGATAAAATTAACTACTGAGTATACATAGTACCGTGAAACTGTGAAGGTACATTACACCCAATAAACGTGATAATTATTGTAAATATAGAGTCATACGCTCTACATTATGTTACATATGTTATTAAGTACTGACGGTGGGCTCTACAAATATTACAATTCTATCCTAGCTTTTAATTTGAAAACGTGTGTAAGACAATCGTCCTAAAACATTGGAAGTGTTTAACCGCTCTAATCCCAGAACAAAAAGTGTGTAAAGCCCTTTAATATTCAAACTTAAGTTGCTCACAACTTAATCCACGATTAGTTTCCTACAAAACTTCGCAAAGTCTGAAACCTTTCCGTCACTGCCGTTTGTCTGATTCCCTATCAATCAACCTGTTTATATAACCGCACCTGGTACATCGTTATCATCAGCTGTTACGTTGTGTCTGACGAAGAACTCATCGGCGAGGGCACACGAGACGCCTGCGGCGGCGGCTGACAGCCTCACACACGCCACCACGAACAAAATCACCACTAAACACCTCATGTTCACAACCTACACAAATTATTGAAACAAAGTTCTCAAATAATCGCGTTAGTTTTTGTGTAATACACTCGCGAGCGCGCGTTTGTCGTGTCGACTAGTGAGCGCGACGCGTGCTCCCTCATCGGTGCGCCTTCCCGGACTGACCGCTGCGCGCCGCCAACCACAGAGCGCACAAGTTTTAAATTAAGAACTAAAATAAAATGATTAGAATCTCGAGCTTTTAAAATTCCGTAACTGGTATTAATTTAACGATAATTCGATGACGTAATAGGCCATGTAAAATTTGTAAAACCTTGCCAATCCAAAAACATTACTTTGAGCGTCGCGAATTGCAGATTTTGGTTCAAATCGTTGAATCAAATACTAAATCCGATGATTGTCCGAGCTTTTTATACGGCTATAAAATGGTGTAAAAAATGGGTGTAGGTATCGTGTTCGAATTTTTCGGGGGTCAGTTTGTTCGTTGCAGCTTGAGTCCTGTGTAGTGAGCGTGAAGTAAGGTTCGTTATACGGTCTTGTCGTGAGGCACTCTGCGGCGATGCGCGCGCACTCATATCGAGCGTCGCTCGCCACTAGTCGCTCATCCACTGTGAGAAACGACTGCCTTCTCATATAACACAATAGTAATACAAATAAATATTTGCACAACAAGTTGCATTGTGATAAATTATGATAGTAATCGAATATAATCGTAATGTAAATATTTGGACAGTGGGCACGACAGATAATAAGCGGCGACTGCTTTTTATAAAATCCTATCTGAAGCATTTTTATAATCATTATATCTCCGTTCCTCATAGAAGCTCTCTGACAGCTCTCGATACGGTAATACCCTAAATTCGAATTTCAAATAAAACGCAGTTCGGAAATCGAAAAATGAATTTAAGGAGACGTTTACAAGAGTCATTAATAATTTTCACTCTTAATTTACTAATGCCTGTACAAATTAATTTTCACAAAACTATTAAGTTTACGACTCTGAATCCTTGAATATTACAGCTCTATCTTGAGAAAAATATCTTGCATCTGCATACCCAACCTATATTCTCGAATATGACAACCATAATGAGACAGGCATGCTCCGAATACCGATCACAACAGAACTATTAAATGCTCTCGAAGCCACAATTTCCAATGTCAAGGAAGAACTCTTACGACCTGTGCTGCATACAAAATCATAGACATTTTTGTTCTTTTTAACTTATTAGACAATGGTATAGCGTCCGAAATGACCCATTCGGATGATGAATGCGTGGCGATGGCATATTTTTAATTTATCACCGATAGATAATCCAGGTAGGGCGTTCATTGAGACTCTTTGGTCGCGTCGCCGCCCGCCGCGTCAGCATTGTTAGCGAGAGACCGGTGGGATTGGAGATCAAGGTATGAACGATAGCGGGCTGTGTTAGGAATTGTTGAAAAAGTTGAATGTCGGATAGTGTTTTGAAGGGGTTTGGTCGTTTTTCTTTACAGTGATGACCATTTTTTTCTTTTTGAGCGTCTCGCATACATTTCTGTGAAATGTGGTTGCTTATCCGGAAGTTTCGGGCGAAGCCATAAGAGACCACCAGCCTGGCTTAAAATTAATATTAAAATCTAAGTAACTTGCCCTAAGGGCGGGCCGGCTTGCGGGACACGGACCATGGCTTAGGGCGTTGCTGGAGATCAAAAGCTATTATTTTGGGGTTACATACACTATGTGGATGTTGAATGACTGACAAGTGATCGTAGAGTTTGATCGAAATAAAAATAGCCATAGAGCCAGGACTCTGATAACTACATAGTAGCCGGCACCAATATCGGGCGCTGACTTTCATTTATTTTTAAAAACGTTGTTCCACACTAGGTTTTCTACTGTGTCGTGGGTGCGTTTACAGGCACAAATTTCACACACAATACACCCAGACCCGGAACAACTACCTGCATAACATACAAATATTTGTTCCGTGCGAGAATCGAACCCACGACCCGGAGCGCAACAGTCGACTGTATCAGCCACTGCACCAACCATGCCGTCGTTTTCACTATCTTAACCTGCACAGAAGTGTTTTTTGGGCCTGTTTTTGCAGTATTCAACTGCGCCCATAAGCCCGCTGTTTATCTGAGCGCTCAAGATCCGTGACGGGCACTGTATTGTTAAGACTCATCATCATTATCATTTTAGCCGAATAACGCCCGGATAGAAGCCGTGTGGTGCCGGCTGGCCGTGTGGTGCCGGCTCAGAATGCCACCACCCCATCTCCTCCCGTGGGTGTCGTAAAAGTCGACTAGGGGATTGGCCGGAGGATGGGCAGCAGCGTCCTTCGAGTACATTAACAACTCAACTGCGATCGCCAACCCGTCTGCCTAGCGTGGCGATTATGGCAAAACCCCCCAATGAGCCCACAACGCACCCATATCGGTCGTTGTGGTGATTTTTGGGGTAGGCCTGTGTCCAGCAGTGGATTTCATTAGGCCGAAATGATGACAAGCCTCCCCAAAAGATCGCCACAACGACCGGTGTGGGTGTGTTATGTGCCATAATGCAGGTGGGTTGGCGGTTGCAATTGAGATGGTTTGGTGCCCGCTACGAATAGCACCAATACATCTCATCATGTGGGTGTAGTTTTAAAAATGACCTATGGAATTAGCTGGAGGATGGGCAGCAGCATCCCTCGAGTACATTAACAACCCAATAATAATATAACGTACCAACTGTGCTACGTACTTGTGCTACGTAGTTTGCTACATTTTGTGTGTGCTACGTACAACATACATAGATAGATAGTTACTCTTCAAAAGAGGATCTAGAGAATCTAGACGGTCATTGCCTCTATATGCTATTGTTCAGGGTTTTGAGTTTTACGGCTACAATAGTTTTATTACATGGTTAGTTAATATAAATAACAAGAGATAGTTTAACGCTGCGTTGGCTCTTTCATTATCATCATCATCATATGAGCCAAAGGCAGTCCACTGCTGAAAAGAGGCCTTTCTCATGGATTTCCAATTTTGACATAATTTCGAGGAGAATTTAAAGGAGGAAGTAAAAGCTTGAGTCCCATAGTCGACTTTTACGACATCCGCGGATGAGATGGAGTGGTGCTGTATTATTAATCCGCGCACCACGCGTAACAAAGTAGGCTATATGCTAAGTTCTCGAGTAGAGATGCGCACCGGAAAACGCAGCGGAGGACGACCTCCAATGAGGTGGACAGACGACCTGGGAAAGTCTCATGGCATAAGTCCGCCTACAATACGGCTACGATAGTTTTATTACATGGTTAGTTAATATAAATAACAAGAGATAGTTTATACTTATGTATCAACCAGCATTGTACATGAAAATATATACATATTACTATGTTAAAATTCAAGTTTAGAGGTTGAATGTTTTTTTTTTGTAAAGTGTAGGTACCACAAAATTTTAATAATTCCTACTGCTAATTAGAACGAACTTTAGCCGAGTCCTTATACGAGTAGCTAGCTAAGGCTGGTCCTAATTATAAACATCATTACTATGATAACTATGCACGGTTGTAGCATTGCTATAATAAATGTGGGTTAGCACGTTCACGCGACTACAAATCATGTTATATATTCCAATATAAGCTGATCTCGTATGGTATAGGCTTTCAGTACAGTGAGAGGTCAGCTTATATTGGATAATATTGCTTGATATGTAGTCTTGTGTACGACTTCAATATAGGTTCTTTTTACAAATTAAATAAACATGTCGCGAGTTATTTCAGTCAGCAGTTAATCACCATAATTTGCAAGCTTCTACCAGAATAGAATAGAATCATTACACGTCATACTAACACAACGGATACACGCATTACTCGTCATACCAATAAAGATGAATGCCCGATTTTTAGAGTTCCGTAGCCCGTAGTGAAATAGCTCTGGGCTATTGGCTGGAATTCTGTTTTTTTTGTCATGTTATTATGCGTTCGTTGTTTTATTTTCAACTATGAATCCTTTTCATTCCAAGCTTCAAAGACATACTATTTATCTGTGGGGCACTCGGGTTGCCTTATATCAGCTTGATCGGCCTGCAAACGTCAATGCACAAACAGCACCGATCATAATCTGTCAGTAATACCATTCCTACTATAATATCGACTGTCAAATTCGTTGAATTTCGATTTACGATAATTGATGTTTTGAAGCAACTTGGTGTACTTGCTGGACTCAAATTCAATAGTTCTTGAAGTTAAACCTCCTTGGGCGCGACGAGAGTTAAATTTCAAGGTCAAATGTGATGCAACGTTTCATGTGTGATGACTGATGAAAAAAGGTATGGGTTAAGTGCATACGCGAGTATAAGCAATTGTTTCTATGCTGTAGTCGGCGTACAGTAACAAAGACGTTACAGTTCTGTCACGTGTACTGAGTTGAACGAACTGAATTTTTTCTATTTTTGGTCCAGGTATTATTTCATCCATCAAATCCAAGTAAGGATGCATCCCTCTGAAGGAATGTGCGGCCGGCCAGGTCACACAGAGACGCAGCCCGTCAAGCCAAGTGACGGGCCGATACCTGTCAGGGGTGTAGTCCAAAGCCTACACGGCGAAAACCTTACCCCCAGTCACAGGTAATTGGAAGAAACGCCCTGGGGTTTTAGCTGGTAAGAGTTTGGCATGCCCCTCCACCCCTCCCAAAGCGGAAGAAATCTAGGAGGATCTCCGCATGACCAAAAAATAAAACAATGGTTAGGTCGCATCCCGCCTGTCTCTTCTAGATTGCACCGTCAATATATTTATGTGGTCCCAAACTACAATCCACGCCGGCTATGCCTGTTACTGGTAATAAAAGGGACGTCTCATTTATTATTGACAAATATTTCGCGCTGAAAAAGTTTATGTAGGTACCTACCTAACGGAAGGCGCCACATTTTATTGTATTTATCAAACATAATATACGAGGCACTATGGCGGCCGACGACTTTAATGGTATAAATAATAAAGGACAGGAAATTATATCAATTCTTCAGGCTGTTGCATCTTGGGGTGCAAACGGAGGCATTCGTGAATGCGTTTATGTCTTTTGTATGTAAGTGCGCCGGCGCATCTTTAGATGTACACAACATTCTTTGTGAATGACTCCTTCATAACAATTACTGAGTAATAGATTTATTAATCGAATGAGTATTTATGTTTTTTAAGTTGTTCACAACATTGTCGCTTTACACACATTACACAAACTCATAAAGAACTTTATTTTATCGGGTTAAGTGTATTCTGCCGAGGGGCGCAGTGGAATCGGGGGAACGCTTCCAAATTTGGATACTATGTCGGTCACTTTTCACTTCCTCAACGTTCTACTGCGTTCTACTAACCGCCACTACGTCACTCACTAAGGCTGTTGCTGAAAATCAGCGCTGATGGCTCGTTGAGATGCCACAGTATTATGCTGAGCTTCAACCTATGTTTTGCGAAGATGCGACGCACAATTTCCTTAAGACCGTAACTTATGTAACCCTGCCCTGTACCCTGTATTGTAGGCATAGACTAGGTAGTAAGATACTTCGGATATTGTAGGCATTGCTTTTTTCTTTTTTGTATTTGTTTCTTTTTCGACCACAGACAAAAATGTGTACTCTTTGGTAAAAAATATTGTTGTTATATTTTGACTGGATACCAAGTCTTTTGGCCATTTTTATTATAACGGTGTTGCCAGCGCGGATACGCGTTTGGTTTCATAAAGTGTTAGTTTTTAAGCGTATAATTATTGTAGTATGTAGTATCGATTTTAGCTATGTCGTTAGTAATGCCTTATGTAGAATTTTTACATTTTAATCTGTACTTGTGCGTCGACGTTCGCCGCAAAAATAAACTGTTTTTCTTTCTTTCTTCTTTCTTTCTATTAACTAAGTAGGTGTACATAGATTTATTGTTGTAGCAATATTGCGGTTAACGTCTTAAAATATTTATGAGATAAACACTAACTTATCGCTAATACCGACGTCATTTGGCGGATCTTAGCTATGGGTTGGAAACAGGACATAACAAAAAGAGAGATTTAATCGAATAATGAAAAACTCATGTGAAATTAAATAATATCAAAATTCAACATAGTTTATCTACATTTAAAATTATAAATTTCTACTATTAAATCTACTGTTAATTAACTTACCACAAAAACTCCATCCTTCTGACCTCTTTTATAAACACCCCAATAAATTCTTATCAAATTAAACAGTTCCCATATATTACCACATTTGAATCGCGTGAGACGTGTCGCGTCGTGTCGACACAAGTTGAAACGATTAGCACTGGCACACGCATAAAAACTTATAAGAAAAAAGGTTAAGAGTAAAAAACCGAACCGTACACAATGGCCAGTGGTATTTATTTATCACGATAAATGCTCACAAATAAAACATGCTTTAGATCACCTGGGAAGACGGTTATACGCTTCTCAATACGTGTGAATATTGTAAAGGGAGGTGACTAGATTTATATTTTCAGTCTAACAAGGTTTATGTGTGTTCCTCCAAAGAAAAGGGAGGATCCTCTAATAAGGCGGGTCAGCGGGTGTTATGCCTGGCGGGCCGAAGCCTAACGAAAAAAACAACTATGGTCGTCTACGCACCCCGTAAGGGGTGCGAGGATTGAGCCCTGAGACTTAGTCCCCCACTCAAAGTTTCAAGGGTCGCAGCCCATAGAAATATGGGCTGGGTTTTGTGTTGCTTACGAGTAAGCGGTAATCGGTGGGATTGTCTTGAAATCTATAAACACTGATTTGCGATCAGTGTTGTGAGTAGTTGTTAATTGTTTCATAGCAGGGGCGCCCTAATGTTTCACGCAAACCGTGCGATCGGGCCCTACTAGGTGAGACCCGCGGTTGCCCGGGTGAGGCCCGGCTGATGCCCGTTTAGCGAACGGTTTGCGACTTAGGTGGCGCCCCCTGCCGTAATATTGCCCCACTAACCGCGACGCTTTCTGGTCGAGCCGATCACCGCGGCGGGTGGGGCGTTGTGGTGAGTATTGAGTGACTTGAGGTGTGAGTCGTCACTCAATGTAAGCGTTACACGCGCGCGACCGCTTGCGCCATTGTTCCACGCGTGGGTAATAGCGTTGTGGAGTTGCTGTGTACGGATGAGTACTGTACTCGTTGCGCCTATATTAACCTAGTAGCAACTTGTATAGTAGGTGAGAGTAACTGTATGTTTAGTTTTATTGAGTGAGTAAGTCGCGTGTAGTGTGTAGCGACTTACTCTAGCATCTATTCCTGTGGGTGAGCAGGGTCGTTGGTGATGAGGTCACGCGGAAAGCGCTTGGCGTCCGGAGGCCGCGCGTGCCAAGGCGCCAGGTCTTGGATGTGAGGCCAATCCGAGGCGTCGGCACGCGCGAACATACTCCTCGCCAGGCGCACCGCGAACTCGTCGCCCGACTTCAAGCTTAAGTCACGGTGAAGGACGTCGTTGCGCACATAGCAGTGCGCATTGGTCGTCGTGCGCAGCACCAGGTTTTGCTGCGCACGGAGTTTTTTACGGTTTGGCTCGCTTGTGAGGGCGATCCAAGATGGGATAGCATAGGATTTGTAAATAATTAGTTTAGATTTAAGAGGGATACGGGAAGTTAGGATGATGTAGAGGAGGAAACGGGCGGTTCTAACCCGTGATATTGTATCTTTAAAGGCCTGGCCATGTTGAGTCTGCGGTCGATGGTGACACCGAGGTATTTGGCCGAGTTCGACCAATCTACCTCGATTCCTTCTAAGCTTAGCTTGGGAATGGTCGTTAACCCTCTTGTGGTGACCATGATCGCCTGTGTCTTACTCGTGTTCACCGACAATCTCCACTTGCTTAGCCAGTTGGGGAGATCGTTTAACGCGCGCTGCATTTTTTTAGCCGCATGTGATAGAGATGTGGTGATTAAGGCGGCATCGTCCGCAGACAGCGCGAGTGTGGCGTTGTTCGTGGCGGGAATATCGTCGGTGTATATGTATCGCGAGTATAACATAGGTGAGAGGCAGCTGCCCTGTGGTACACCGGCTAGGGTGCTGTGGACGCTGGAACTGCAGTTTTCCACTGTGATTGTAAATTTCCTATTGGTCAGGAAGGAGGAAACCACCTGCACAATGCGGCGGGGCGTAGTTGATTGAGCCAGCTTATACAGCAGCCCGGTATGTATGCCAGACTCTATCAAATGCCTTCTCCATGTCAAGGAATACTGCAGCGGCATATTCCTGTTTGTTGACGGCCGCCGTTAGGAGGTGTTGTACCCTTAACAACTGGAGCGTCGTAGAATGTTCCGACCGGAAACCGAATTGTTCCGGTCGTGTAGCAATATGGTGGTATGGGTGAGGTGTCGCAGCAGGAGTTTTTTGTATACCTTAGAGATTGTGGGGAGGAGGGTGATAGGCCAGTAACTCTCCGGCTTCAAGGTATTCTTCCCGGGCTTAGGTATCATTATCACCGCCTGTCTTCCATATGGATGGGAAAGTACCGGTAAGGAGGATGCCCGTGTCGAGACGTGCGAGGGAAACTATTGGTCGCATTTGTTATTCCATCCGTACCGGGAGCCTTGTTGGGTTTTAGCCGGGTCAAGATCATTTTCACTTGGCCCGGGGAAATTACCACTGGGTCTTCATCGGCGGCTAGCGGTGCCTCAGAGTAATCTCTAAGGTATTGCTCGACCGCTGCGACGTGCTCCATATTGTGGGTAGGGTTAGGCTGAAACAGACGCTCCAGGTGAGAGGCAAAGATCTCTGCCCGGTCCGCTGCAGAGTAAAAGTGTGCCCCTTCGCAGTCGGTTAAAGGCCGTACCGGAGTTGGGGTGTTCTTGAGGCGTCGGCAGAGGCGGTGGGTGGAATGATGGCCAATCATCGTCCATCGAGGATATGTGTTCTTCCCAGCTCTCGGCGGCATGCTCCTGTAGGTCCGACTTTACTTGGGCCGTGAGCCGCGTGAGTTGGGCTTTTAGTGTGGGCAAGTATTGCCATCGGCGTTGAAGGCGCCGCTTCTCCGCAATTTGTTTGGCAGTGGTGGTAGGCTACCCTGTGGGTTGATAATGGTGATAGTGGCGTCTAGGGCAGTTCTTATACTGGCAGTTAGCTCGCTAGCGAGGGCCTCAACATCCACGGCCACGGTCACTGGGCGAGTGGGCGTGGTGGCTTCCATCCTACTGGTAAAAAGGGGCCATAGAATGTGGCGTCTTGGAGCCGCTGGGGGTTTCCTGGCATGGGTAGCGTCTATAGTCTATAGTGGTCAGACAGCATCTCGTCGAGCACCTGTTGGGCTATAAGGTATTCCACATGGTTACCCACCACTATATCCAGCACATCCGGTGGAGTCAAGTTGCCAGACAGGTAGTGGGTGGGCGCATCCGGTCCCAATACCTGATAGCCCTGTGTGATTGCCTCGGCGAAGAGTCGGTTACCAGATCTATTTGTAGTCATTAAAGACCAGCCTGGGTGTTTGGCGTTCAAATCGCCAGCGACAATAGTTGGGCATGCCGTATTGAGCAGGGTATGCAAGTCATCTAAACCGATTTCGTCATTCGGCGCGTTATATGCTGCATACATGCATAGATGTCCGCCGGCGACGTGCATTTGTATGCCCAGCGCGTGAATTTTGTACAGCGCTGGGATAGGTAGTAACTGGTGCACCACTCTCCGCCTGACGAGCACCACTAGTCCGCGGTATATGCGTCCGGTAGCCGATTTCTCGTCTTTGCGGTAAGCGAGAAACCCTGGGAACTTTATTTGGTCTGCAGGTCCCAGGAGAGTCTCGCTTATTAAGGCCACATCAATGCTGTGTTCCTGCAGGAGCGGACGTAGAAGGGCGGCCTTTTTCTTTAGGCCGCGAGCGTTCCAATGAATTACTTTAATAAAATTGGCCATTTAGGGAGATTAAATGTTGTAATCCAATAATTATGGCCGATATCGGGTTACGGTTGATGTTGGGCGTCTGTATATATGCAGCGATGTGCGATACCTTTACTTGCGTGATTCATGATTCTTTGACGTCATCGGAGTGTTGCACTTAATGACAAAATAAACAGTGATATCTACTTGAAGTAGATGTCACTGTAAGTCGTTGTTATATGACGGCGATGTAGGTAGAGAAGTAGGAAGAGTAAATTTTTCAACGCGCTAGTCGTAGAAATGAAGGAACAAAAAGCGTTCCAAACAGTGCGCTTCAAAATAGTTTGTGATGGATCATTGATAAATTAACCGGATTACGAGCATAGCACCACTCCATCTCATCCCGTGGATGTCGTAAAAGGTAACTAAGGGACTCTAAACCAGTGGGATGGGCAGCACCGTCCCTTGTGTCCCGCATTCTGCGCTCACCTACCCGCCTGCCGAGCGTCGTGAGTACTGGCAAATTGCCCCAAAAATCGTGTGTGAGGGAGGCCATTGTTTAGTAGTTGACGTTTGTTGGCTGATATGATGATGATGGTGATAATTGATAATTTCTAGGTTTACTACATAAAGTTTTAGTACCGACTATAACTCTGATATTTCTTACATGAACATAACTTCGCCAAGCAATTACACGGTATTTTATAATCGATGAAACTCAACATTTATCATATAGAATTATTACAAAATCGTGATTCTGCTCCGTTTGTTCATTGCCAATAAAACGAGCATAGTTAAGTGCAAAGCTGTGTGGGATCTATCACGTACGTAAACACGCCACGTCATCGTTTACCTACAAACAGAGCATCTGATGAGCTCACAATCGCTCTATAATGCTAATGGCTGCTCCAAACCTTACCTGAATGATAACACTCAGCAGAATCGCTCGCTTACTCGACGATTTTCATGCAATTAATCATTCTAGCTTCAGTTTTTGACAACTAAAGGAATTTTAATCGAATTCAATACATTGTAAAGGAAACCGACATTCTGGTGAATCATAGCCAATCGAATAGTTACTCGATAAATGATTGGGAATACAAATATTTTAGTGCGCAGGTTCTCAGCAATGTTCTCGCTGTGCAAAAGAGTTAGCACTCATGTTACGTTAAATTCTTGTTTTGTCTTATACATAAAACTGTTACTTCGATGTTGAGCATCAATAGTTGTTGGTAATTTTCAGTTTAAATTGAAATCTAAAAGAAAAATATTTAATCATGCTGCAGTCAGTGATGATAAAAATTATTTAAAAACTGTTTTCAAGATCTATAAAACATTAAAACATCCATCGAGATAATTTTCAATACTTTTGATGAAAATCAAAAATAAAATTAAAAGAGACGCCTACAAAACCCGAGAACCGTTCGCACAAAAAGATATTACAACGGTTAATGTTGCTCGGAACTATGTCAGTGTACTTAAATGCAACAAAACAATCATGAAGTACGAACTGAAAACATAAACCTATGAGATATTAATCCCGGTGGTTCTCCAGCTATGAAACTAAGTAAATGAAGTATAGTTTTATATATATATATATATTATATGTATATATATAGCTTTATATATATTATAGCCCCATAGTTTTATGGCCGCATTTTATCTAGGATTAGATGATATGGCAAATAGGCATCCACAAGTAGTCTTCACATCATAAAATCAACATCATACATAAAACCAGGTTTTCTTAAGAGTTGGCCGTATAGTTCCTCTTCCCCACCGCCCTGTTGGTTTCAAAGAAGTAGCTAAGGAATTTGGGAACAATAATCTCGTTAGTGTTAATGTAAAAATACGGTAGCCACCAACACATTTGCCAAACATGATAAACTCGGTAATGTCCCCCCTCCATATCTTCATTGAAGCGGTCACTGAATAGGCTTAGGCTTAAACATTGGAAAGTTCCTGGACGAATCAAATGAAGACGATAAGCAGCAAATAATCAGGCGTCAAAAAAAGTACGATCTTTGGCCTCCATGAGCGGACTGCACTGGAGCGTGCTTGCGGGTGACGAACCAGGGGCAGCCCGTCGCCCGAACGGAGGCAGGCTCGAGATGGCGCCGCAGTGTGTTCCGGGCCGGGACTCTCTGAAGGAATGTGCGGCCAGCCAAGTCGCGCAGAAACGCGGCCCGTCAGACCAAGTGACGAGCCGATACCTTATAGGGGCGTGGTCTAATGCTTACACGGCGAACACCGCTCCCCCAGCGATAGTAACTAAAAGGAACACCATGTTACGGCATGGCTGTCCACCCCTCCCAAGGCGGAGGAAAAATAAACATTTTTAATTCTTTTGTCTGCCTGTCCGTCTATCTGTCTGTTTGTTCCAGCTAATCTCCGAAACGGCTTGACTGATTTTGACGACGTTCACTGGCTGATAGCTAATATTCTATAAGGCATAACTTAGGCTACTTTTATTTTAGAAAAAGTATTAGGGTTCTGTGAAATAAAAATTAAATCCCACGAAAACCAATATATGTACTCTATATGTCAACTGTCTATGCCGAAATCTGTCCGATTTCTTTTAAATTAAACGGCGGGTTAAACCGCCGGGCACAGCTAGTATAAGATAAAATAAACCAGAATGAATGCTTATTTTTTATAAATCATACGGGTTACCCTGCCATAGGGTGGAGAAAAAAGTTTACAATTACTTAATTGGCTTCTTTTAATAATTAAAATATCATTGGGGTTCTTATAACGACATTGTACCTTATAGGTGACATATTCACTTTTAAGCATGAAATCTTTCAACAAGAAAATTCCGTTGTATATGTATACCTAAAACTAATAACTACTTTATGTGACCTCCAAATAGGATCAGTTAGTTTACTATCATACTTAGCTTTCTTATGAGTGCCAGACTTCTGAATTCAGCTTAGTAAAGTTCGACATTGAGCTGGATAATCGATAAGACAAAGAAGATGCCATATTTCACGTCACCAACCAGCATAACGATTGTCCAGTTAACAGTTACAAATGTTTTCCTATTGTAAGACCAGTACAGACATTAATTTCTCACCAAAAGATAAAATAAATTCAGTTCCTAAGGCATGTAATACACATGATGGTTTTAGCATCTAACTGAGACCTCTATGAGTTTCAGGTTGTGGCGATAGAACGCGTTGCCATAGACTAAATAGTATGCAAATACTTTTTTTATCAGGGAATGTTTTGGCAATCAACGTATTCTGCCAGCGATACCATCAATGATAGACACGGGCACGGAACAAAGAAAGATTTTTTTTTTGTGTTCACTGGCCTCTCTCGAAAACATGTAGACATTAGGCTGCGCATATGGCGTATAAGATGCAAAATGCTGCTACCAAATATGGTTCTATGAGTTACAATTAATTGAAACGAGGTTTAGGATGAACGTAGACCTTATTATAATGCAGCTATCAAATGAATGATTTTGCCAGTACTCACTGCGCTTGGCAGGCGGGTTGGTAAGTGCAGTATGGTCAAACACAAATTCCACAGAAAGGGCGTTGCTGCCCATCCTTCTGGTTTATAGTATCTTTGTCGACTTTTACGCCATCTACAGACGGAGATGGAGTCGTGGTATATGCTTAGTCTGGACACGACACGGATCTGCTAAAACGCGATAAAAAATCGATCGAGTCACCAAAATTACCGATAGTCGATGCTAATTTTTTACTAATCGAAGATATCGAAATAGAACGTATACGAAAAGTTAAGTAAAAATTTCTGTTTTGACCACTAAACTGTTCATTGAAATCCGTTGTGCCGTTTCAGAGAGAGCGTTTTTGAGAACATTGTACTCATAAATATTGTAACATGATTTAAAAAGAGTAACCATGGAGTTTCTTACCCGTTCTTCTCCATAGGAAATCTACATCTTTGAACGTGGCAACTGAAGTCTTGATCGACTCTCTCGACATCTTGACTTGCTGATGCGTGGCTGACCTTAGGCTTAAGTTGGAATGCATTTGCATTGTTTCGTTAATTTCACTGACTGTTTCTACCCATCACCCGGTACACAACTACGCTTACGCATATTTGCTATGGCAGGTGAAATAGGTAGGTCTGCAGTACTGCCCCAGTCGAATCCTGCCCATAAAACTCTACTACCTAAAATAAGCTCGCGTGTTACCGGCCTAACTTATGAAGACTTTTGTTTGATAAAAAGTGTCACTGTTTTGAATAATAAATCCGATTTTAAACATTCATTTCAAGTGCTATCCGGATTAAGAATATAGCACCACTCCATCTCCTCTCATGGATGTCGTAAAAGACGACTAAGTGACTCTAAACCAGAAGGATGACCAGCCCCGTCCTTTCTGTGTAACAGTAGCCATACTGCGCTTATAAACCCGCCTGCCAAGCGGGTTGAGTACTGGAAAATTCACCCCAAACTGCCGACACAATTGTGAATGGGGAAGGCGAATTGCTACGCTGCACACGCTATATTTCTTGCGATTATTAGAGAACATTTGTCAACTCTAAGTGAGTTATAATAATTATGAAAAACCCACTATACACACCAGATTCAAACAAAATTACATTTTTTATTTTTTGTTGAATTAATTATATAATATATATAACAGGAATACATAAGTGTTATCCCAAGGTGCCAACGGAAATTGTCACTCTATTATCACTCCACGATGGATTGCTCTCATTTATCAGAGCGGGTGTCGGCACCACACGTTATGACTTATGATCCTTCATGAGATTCCATGCATACAATGTTATACCATGTGACCACACGAGCGATTTAGAGAAACTGATTACATTTATGGAATAGACAGTATCAGTAGTACTATTCTGTAAGAACTCACTAGCAAACTCACTTTTCAATCCGCAGTGAAAATTAGTAAAATATGAAATGAGTGATTTCACTACCTATTCAGCAGTGAGTTTGTTCGTGAAGCAGATTCACTTATGAATCTGCAGTGTAAAGTAGATAAAACAATACGATATAAGAAATGTATTATATTAGAGACCCCGCTTCGCTCAGCTTAAATATTTTTTTGTGAAATTGTTTATAATTCAAATAAAACCTATCCTGTTCCTGGATTTATTCTACCTTTTTCTTTTCTTTGTATTTGTCCCAGTGGAAATTATTCATGAACTTCCTCCGCCCTGGGGAAGGGTGAAGGGGTATCAAGCGAAGCGACGGGGTGGGCGAAGGGGACTCCTACCGGCTAAAACTACTGGAGCGGTAATCTTTGACACCTAAGGGGGCCTCCAAGACCAAATTTCATTAGAATCCCTTCAGCCGTTTGAGCGAGGTGGTACCTCAAAGCTTCAAACATATATCATCATTTCAGCCGAATAAAGTCCACTACCGAACGAAGGCCTCCCCAAAGATCACAACGACCATCTGGGTGTGTTGTGCTTAAATTGTGATTTTTTATTGAGAAAAACTGGTTCAATGTATATAAATTAAAATATTGCCAATCGCTTTCTATTACCTTTGCCCATCTTTCAGGCAGCATACGGATACTGCGTTTAAAAAATTCCTCATCTTTTGAGGCGATCCAATAATCGAGCCAAATGTTTACATCTTCGTAAGTAGTGAAGTGCTGCTCAGACAGCGTATGAGCCATTGACCGGAACAAGTGGTAGTCCGAAGGAGCAATGCCTGCCGAATACGGCGGGTGATGTAGGACATCCCAGTTCGGTGCCTCCAAAGTTTCCTTGACAACTTTAGCAACATGTGGCCGAGCGTTGTCGTGCTGAAAGATCACTTTGTCATGTCTTTTGGCATATTGGAGGCGTTTAAGCTTTAATGTTCGATTCAACTGCATCATTTGTTGTTGATAATGTTCCGCAGTGATAGTTTCGTTAGGCTGGAGTAGCTCATAGTAGATAACTCCGAGCTGATCCCATCAGATGCACAGCATTATCTTCTTGCCATGAATACGCGGTTTGGCCGTTGAAGTTGAGGCATGGCCGGGCTTACCCCACGGTTTTCTGTGCTTTGGATTGTCGTACTGGATCCACTTTTCGTCTCATGTCACTATTCGATGCAAAAATCTCTTCCGGTTTTGCCTTTGGAGCAGTTGTTGGCACGTGAAAAAACGGCGTTCGACGTCTCTTGGCTTGAGTTCATGTGGAACCCAATGTCCTTTTTTTTTGCACCATACCTATTGCCTTGAGACGATTTGAAATTGTTTGTTGAGTCATTCCCAATGTTTCAACAAGCTCCTCTTGAGTTTGGCATAAATCTTGGTCTAGTGATGCTTCTAACTCAGCGTCTTCCAACTTTACAGTCGCCACTTTTAAAATACCGGAACCGATACTCGCATGTTTTTATTGATAGAGCATGCTCTCCATACGCTTCACATAGCAGTCGATGCCCGTGAGCTGCACTTTTCTTCAAGTTGAAGCAAAAAAGCAGTGCTTCCCGCAAATTTTGTTTAGTTGGCACAAAAATTGACATAGTTGGAGCACAAAAATGCGTGTCGTTTACACTTTAACGATATAAAACGTACTATGAGAGGATAATGGTCACGTTTTAACATGAATACGTAAGTTTCAAGATAGTCCGATGCGATGTAGTACTAGTTATGCCATCTTTTGTAAACCCCTCAAAACTTATTTGTACACCTAATATTTTTACTTGGGTAAGTGTAACTTGGACAGGCTATGAGAAAGAATACCTTAATTAATGAAATGTTGATTGATTTTGCGGTAAAACAACGAAAGGAACTTTCTCGGGGGTCGCGACCACGATACCCCGGCAAAGAAACTTGGGTTCTTGTTGGAAATTCATCAACTTTTACGAACTAATTAGCTACACGAGCGGCAAACACCTGGCCGCACACAAAACACTCCGTATTATATAATCATTATTTATTTAACAACATTACACAGCATTCAAGTAATTCTAGAGAGTTTAAAACAATGTTTGTAAGGGACCTTTAAAGTATATTTGCATTTTAAAATATTTCATTAATAGGTACTGCAACGTACCGATGGCCGATATTTACTGAGAAAACAATCGAATAAATCTACAACTGTGCAATCGTGGGTGCGATTGTCAATTTATTCGTCGAGCCGAATAACAATCCAATGAAAATGAACTATGCAGTACTATTGCGCGCAATTATTCAATATAACGTGTAAAAGAAAGCTCGTCGGTCAACATTCTGTCTAAAAAAACATTACATCGGCATTGTAAATCGCACACAGCGATGATAACAATCGAATAGTACTGTTAATTAATGGATAGTAATCGGAACAATCGAATAATTCGATTTATATTAATTGCCCAATTGCCCATTACTACGGTAACGTAATTTGCAAAGGTTGATCTACGAATTTAAAACTGCACTTGCCGCGGTCACGCTTTGGATGGGTGACTATTCTTTCCACATACAGATCCGTGCCTCGAAAAGTACGTTAAGCTGTCGGTTCCGGCTGTCATACGAATATCTATCACAGTCGGTAGGAGAATTCAGAAGCCCGAAGTTCTGACAACTGGTGTAAATTAAGGTTATTTATATAGTAAAAGGTGAGAAGGAGGTTGGTCCCAGTAAAATACTGATATTCAGTTAGACTGAAAGCCGACCACAACGTAGTTGGGAAAAGGCTAGGTAGAAGTATAGCTGGTACTGTAACGGAACACCGGCACGGTTGGCGTAGTGGCGAGTAGCTATTGGGCTACGTGTCGCGGGTCCGATTCCCGGACAGAACAAATATTTGTCTGATCTACAGATAGTTGCTTGGGGTCTAGGTGTTTGTGCATGTGAGATGTATGTCTGTAAACTGTACCCGTTTTCCGTGTGGTGCCGGCCAAGAATACCACCACCCTATCTCATCCCGTGAGTGTCGTATAAGGTGACTAAGTGACTCTAAATCATAGGGATGGGCAGCAGCGTCCCCTATATGGATCAGTAGCCTACCTTACCTAACTTTAACTTAATCGAAGTTTAAATTTGGTGAACATATGAATTTCTGTGACCCAAACACGGACGTGTAACGTAAATAAATCAATTTTGAATAGGTATAAGGTCAGTTCTGGGGGGCAAATTAGAATATTTTAAATGTATCAAATGAAAGGGCTTGTTGTGGGGGTAACAACTATATTTTTATATAATTTTGAAGTTATTTATAAAAAATGATGAAAGCCTACAGATTATATCCGAAACTACGGAGCCAAAGTTTTTGAAAAATATACAGAAAATAGTTCTTTTCTTTTAGATTACAGGAAAACCCTTAAGAAGTGTATGGCCTTAAAATAACATGGTAAATCTTTCAATATTGTGAGTACAAACTTACATTTGCAGTTGGAATGTATGGAAGAACATGCTTGCCACCAACAATGTTAAGTTTGTTCTTGGGATAAATTATTGGTACAAGACAAAATTCAACAATAGACAATGTATTCAGCAATGTCCCTGTACAATTTGGTGCCATGTATGTGAATATTTTATTTATTTATTTCATACATACAAATATCTTTACAGGCTAAACCCAATGCGATATTGTAACATTAGTAACAATGTTATCAGTACTTATATTTTTGTTTAGTTACCACAAAAAAAATGGGTTGGATTTAAAAAAACATGGTTAAAATATATTCATCGTACGGAACCCTCTACACGTGATTTCAACTCGCACTTGTCTGGTTTCTGAAACATTTCTGCCAATATGGAGTTCACATACACAAATTTCACATGTACAAACACCCTTATTCAGAACAACTATCTGTACCTAGATCATACAAATAGTTGCTCCATACGGGATCGAACCAGCGACACGAGCGCAGAAAGCCAATCGCATAGCCACTGCACTAAACGAGCCGTCAAACTTCAAAGTCGTCATATTAGCTTACAGCAGTTACACGGTACAGTCTATCCTCTTCGGGCTCTGTCATTTATGACCTCGTTAAGCACAGTTGTGCTAATTTCTATTTAATTACTTTGTCCTAGGCAGCTTGTCCTTTTTGGCGGACAAGACAAGGATAATTGTGACGCAACTGAGACAGAGATATTCTATAATAACTATACATATAATAACCGCACGCTGCGCGAGTAAATTTCACTACTAGATCAGTCGTAATTTAAATAGATTTAATAAACAGACGCCCAGAGATCTTCTAAGCTGAGCAAGTTCAATACGTTTGCAAAAACCTAGCGCGGTTCGATTAAGGTCTTGCTTTGGTTCAAAATCGGCTCGATTCAAACTCGCTTTTTTATTTATCCACTATTAAGTAACAAAAAAGTAGTAGCACTGATAGCCTAGTGGTTGAACGCTTACTTTCCATACAGGAGGGTCTGAGTTTGATCCCAGCCCGCACCTGACTTTTCGGATTCATGTGCGAATCTGAATTTGATTATCACTTGCATTAACGGTTAAGGAAACTTCGTGAGGAAACCTCTACACCTGAGAGGCTCCAAAATGTTCTTAATGATGAGTGTAGTCCACAAACCCGCACTAGACTAGCCAGCTGGACTAAAGCCTAACCATTCTCAATGTGAGAACAGGCACGTGCCCGACAGTGGGACAGTAATGAGCTGATTATGTTATGTTATATTAAGTAAGTTTCTACTCAAAACGACCTGTTCTACAAGCACAATCGATTAGAATTGAATCGTTTATTCAGTAGGTAGGTAATTAGGTCCTAACAGACGCTTTTATACGTCATATTTAAACGACGGAGGGCATTTCACTACATTAAAATCTCTGAGATGAATTGCCGTAAGATACCTACATATGGGGAAAGTTTTTTTTAAGAGTTGGTACTTATGCATTTTAACAGTATTGTTGAATACATTGCTTTATGACAGTCTATGGTGTGGGTGTGTACGATATCCTAAGAGTAAAAGCACACTTTTATAATAAAAGGATCTACGTTATAAATTTATAAAATAAATAGGTTTCTAAATTCACACGGCGTCTATGCAATGAATTACAAAATCACAATAAAAATGCCACAATACAATCTAATATTACACCGTGCGTCTGAATGGAGCCGGTTCACGGAAGGGCTCCACAAATCATCACTACGTCATATGCGTGTAATTATCCCAAGCCGGACCCGCCCGATTAGATCTCTATACCCACTAATCTCAAAAAATAGGCTACAGAAGGTCCAAGACACCTATTCACACGATTCTTTTTCCCATGCGAGTAGACCATCCTGCTAAAAACATGGTTCCGCAATACATGTTATGCTACTAAAAACATGGTTCCGCAATACATGTTATGCTACTAAAAACATGGTTCCGCAATACATGTTATGCTACTAAAAACATGGTTCCGCAATACATGTTATGCTACTAAAAACATGGTTCCGCAATACATATTATGCTACTAAAACCATGGTTCCGCAATACATGTTATGCTACTAAAAACATGGTACCGCAATACATGTTATGTTACTAAAAACATGGTTCCGCAATACATGCTATGCTACTAAAAACATGGTTCCGCAATACATGTTATGCTACTAAAAACATGGTTCCGCAATACATGCTATGCTACTAAAAACATGGTTCCGCAATACATGCTATGCTACTAAAAACATGGTTCCGCAATACATGTTATGCTACTAAAAACATGGTTCCGCAATACATATTATGCTAAAAACATGATTCCGCAATGCAAGTTATGCTATAAACACGGCACCGTAACACGTGTACACAGCTGACTAGCCAACCTTTTCACCACGGCATGAGCTGTCTATGTGAAATATAGCACGCGAGACAAGATAGCGTTATGATAGGAAGTCACAAGAACAATATACTGAGATTAGTCGATGACGAGACTGCTGCAATGACCAGTTTTTGACAGAATACTGCTATAATCACCACGCTTAAAGAAGTATGATACCTACTGATTTTGATATAATCCGTTGGCCTATTTTTTACAAGGAATCACACTTCCACGAGGCGTAAGCTTTTCCCGCGTAAACCTTCTGTACCTTTTGTTTGATACCACTAATCCAACGGTTGTTTGACTAAGCCGGCAGGAATGTGCGCGGGCGACACGTTGTCCCCCGGGAACAGCCTGCGGATAACAAAACAGATAACTTTAAAAGGTCTACTACATACGATGCAGCTTAACAACCTTACGCACACATATAGACGAGAAATTTGCCTATCTGCGATTGTAATACAGAATTATTATTGTATTACAGTAAAACGAAATTCATTCCATTTCTCTATTCAGGAAACGATCATCAAAATAAATACCAAGTAATATAAATTTATTCTAAATAAATTATCTTGATACTAAAATCAGCATCTTAAACATTTCAGCCGAATAAAGTCCACTAATGGACACAGGCCTCCCCCAAAGATCGCCACAACGACAGGTTAGCATGTGTTGTGTGCTTATTGGGGGTTTTACCATAATTGCCACGCTTGGCAGGCGAGTTGACAACCACAGTTGAGTTGTAAATGTACTCGAAAGACACTACTGCCCATTAGATGGGTTGGTTCTATTCATAGCTGATACCACACGGTTGGCCACTGCAATGCCGCAAACATGAACCGGTAAGCGTTTAAGTACAAGCCTTTATTGGTATTGGTAAATTATTTAGCGACGTCACTTACATACGACGTGTTAGAGATAGCAAGGTGAGGTGAAGTGATATACCAGCTAAATGCTGAAAGAGAGCAACGTTTCATTCGGCCGCCTATCAAGATACATCATCATTATATAAGTCATAGGACGTCCACCGCTGAACAAGGCCTACTCAATAGATTTCCACAATTGTGTGGTCATTTTGGGAGGAATTTGCTCACCACGCTTGGCAGGCGGGTTGGTGAGCGCAGTATGGCTATTGTTCTACAGAAGGGACGTTGCTGTTCATCCCTCTCGATTAGAGTTCCATAGTCGCCTTTTACGACATCCACGAGAGGAAATCGAGTGACATACAAAGAGGGAAAATAAATAGGTAAGTAAGTATCACACACACGTCGTCCACAGCCGGACAAAGACTTCTTCCAAAAAGGTATACATACCTTTTTTTTTATTGGTGCCCAGTGGAAATTCTTCATGAACTTCCTTCGCCCCGGGGAAGGGCGAAGGGGTATGCCGGACTCCTACCGGCTAAAACCACTGGGGCGGTCATCATCGGCACCTAAGGAGCCACCCTGGTCCTCGTATGATCACACTAGAGCCGCCCACTGGTGCCACGCCTATAGGCACATCTCGGAGAGAGCAGTCACTCTCTCAGCGGTCACCCCCCCGGGGGGATAGTAAAGGATCCCCCAAAGCGTCACACGGCAGCGCGTGACCACAAGCGTGCTACCGTCTTCTCTTGGGTCGCTTGGTGTGGGCACGCAGATTCCCCAATCTACGCACCCGCGAACCCAGAGGTCCCCCGCCTTGTAGTTGTGGCAGGCGGTTTCGGGCGTATGGGAATTAGGCGCCAGGGTGGTTGTTACCTTGGCGCCGTCTCCTCCTTCTTCGAGCGGGATCGGCCCTCTCCCGATCCTGCTCTGCAGTCTCCTTCTGGAGCATGACGCTCTCACAGAAGGAGTCCACTGCATTCCAGTTTTCGTGCTCTGCCAACATAGCCGACACTGCTGCTGGCAGAGAGAGATCTTGCCCGATCCGATCGACCAGGATCCGCCGCTCGGCGGCCCATGCAGGGCACGCCTCGAATGTATACATACCTATCCATTTGATAGCCTATTTGAATAAAAATGCAGCCTATCCGGTCTTTCCAACCTAAAGACACGTTTATAACCTGAAAAATAAAAGATCCTCCTTTCGTCTCAAGAGCTGGATCGCGGCTGTGTGGAATGCGCTGCGGATCTCAATCGCGCGACATAGGCGCAGGCGCATGCCACTAAATAAGAAAATACAGTAAAACCAATAATAACTATTGTGACAAGCTCTTCATCTAAAAATAAATGTTATCGTATAGTTGAAACTGACACAGTAAGCCAGCACATCGATCCGTACAGAAGCTCACCAGATAATAATGTCTTAGGTTTTCGCGATTATTCGATTAATATATTATTATATTTAAATAATTTGCCATGTGGTGCCGGCTAGGAATAGCACCAACCCATCTGATCCCGTGGGTGTCGTAAAAGGTGACTATGGGATTAACCGGGGGATTGGCAGCAGCGTCCTTCGAGTACATTAACAACTCAACTGCGATCGCCAACCCGCCTGCCAAGCGTGGCAATTATGGCAAAACCCCCCAATGACCACACAACACACCCAGACCGGTCGTTGTGGCGATCTTTGAGGGAGCTTGTCTCCACTACTGGACATAGGCTTCCCCCAAAGACCGCCACAACGACCTGTTTGAGTGTGTTGTGTTGGTCTGGACTCCTACCGGGTAAAACCACTGGAGCGGTCATCTTCGGCACCGAAGGGGGGCTCCAGGTCCTCGTAAGATCACACTAGACGGGTCGTACCTACCTACCTAGCTGGACTCTTACAAAGATACCTTTTTTTATTGTTTCCAGTTGAAATTCACCATGGACATCCTGCACCCTGGGGAAGGGCTAAAGGGCGTTTCCTACCGGCTAAAACCACTGGGGCGGTCATCTTCGGCACCTAAGGGGGACTCCAGGACATCGCTTGATCACACTAGAGCCGCCTTCTGGTGTCACGCCTATAGACACATCAGAGAGAAGGAGACTGTAAAGCGGTCACCTCCGCCCAGGGAAATTGTAAAAGATCCCCCGAAGCCTAACTGTGCTGTGCTAAACTGCGTACACGGCGGCGCATAACCACTTGGGCACTTTTCAACGTCTTCTCATGGGCCGCTCAGTGTGGGCACGCTGCAATAAGAGACCTACCACCAGTATAACATCCAGTTAATTCAGTTTCACATCCAACCTACTAACCTACGACCTCAAAAAGTTGATACGGCACATTCGATGGCTCGACATACATTTCATTCCCTCCCTGTACGTCTCACATTTGCCACAAAGAACATCCGCAGCCGACAAACTCCAGACATAACAACGCTACTAATACATGTACATAATTGTACATGCATTGTAAAATATGATCGAGAGCACTCGAACAATAGAACTATAACTCGTCGTAGCTGTGACGTTATATCTTTGAAACAATCAGAAAATTCCCGTACAATGGTCGGAGGTAATTGCGACTCAGTAACGGGTTCAAAACTATTGTGTTAAAGGCTTTGACGGACAAAAGTTATGAAGGAAATTTGTTAAATGCTTTCAGGTATTCTTCCTTGTAGAAAAGTAGACTGCTTTCTGCACTACTTGTTGCGGGTTCGAGCTCCGGGGTCCATACCGCGACCAACTGCATCGCATTCGCATGCACGTAAAATTTATGTATGTACTCACAATACAGGCTAAAATATTGTGAAGGGTATTTTTATAAATTGCCTCTACCAAGTTTATAATTTTTAAAAGTTACCTAAATCTAGCTTTCCTAATAGAAACACCTTTTAAAACAGCCTTAAAGTGCGTGATAATGTGGCCGTAGACTGTGAGGGCGTTACGAACTCTGAAGTAATTGAAACATAACTGACATCTAGGTGCAAGGTTTTTTAAGTTAGGTAACGATTAAAATTTACTTACCTGAAACTAAGGTCCGTATTACAGAACAAAACACAAGCTTTGGTCTCGGTTTAAAACTAGTTTTGACGTGAGCATTAATTTTAACACGTTCCTCAAGCATAGGTTTATTGAACATAGTTCAACTGAGTCCTGGCTTTGTTCTAAATCGTCACTCAGTTATAGGTCTGTACTTGAGCAGAGATTTGAACTGTGATCACGTGAGTGTGGTCCGGATAGCGCTTGAGCACAGTTTTTTATGTATGTTATTTCTTACGCATTGATTTTTGGTTATATTCTTGTTGAATAGAAGCTTAACTGTTTTTATAAGTGGCTCTGAAATGATAATATATATAAATGTATTTGTAAAATGTTATTGAATGGAAGTATATATTTATCACAAATTGGATATTTTTGGGGAAGTTGACTATTACAACAATTTATTTAACAATCATTCGAACAGAAGTTTGATCTGTAGTGCTCTTCACAGATGTATATGAGATGTACAGGACCCATATAAATGTTATTTTTTTAAATGAGGTTGTTTCATGTTTCCCCAATATGTGGTGGAAAACGTCATACTTTCTTTTCTTTAACTTTCTGGAGAAGCCAACACGATTTCACCACAAGTTATTATGTTAATATATACATCAAATTAAACTATATTTATTTATCAATATAACATCTGTTCAATGACAATAGGCGCCAACGCCAACACACGTTCCTTTATAGTTTATACTTCAACAACATTCATCCCGTTAAAGTATATAAAATATTTTACGTAGGTACCTAGTATATAAAATAACTCTATTAAAAATGAACCTGTGTGAAACATACATGTGCAAAGAGAAACTACTTTGTGAATATTTATATCTCTTAATTAATAGGGTTTTGAGTTACGTTTCATTATTGCTTATTCTGAGCAGATCGGAACAAAATTGGCACTGGAAATAAATCGGAATCGAAAACAGGCTGATGCATAAACAATGAGTAATATGTGCTTGAGGCGTGATTTGAATCTCGTATCAGCTGAGTTTAGATTGATATCCGTTCTGGAATATGACCGATACTCAAGTACAGATTCTATGCTTAAACAGTGATCAGATGATTAAAGATCAAACTGGAGTTGACTATCGTTCTGTATTACGGACGGATTAAATTACTTAATAAATTTGCAGTCGTAATATTTCGACCTTTCAAGACTATCGTAGTTCACAGCCGGACGAGAGCCACTCCCAAGCTGACATAACGATCATGATTGCTAAATGTGCTCGGATTGAACTACTCTAATACGTGTAATTCTATAGAAATCTCATTATGTACGGGCTAGTAATGTGTAATGTCAATTGATGTTATGTAAATTGCAAGATGGATAACCCATATTGCTGAATAGTGTTCCCTCGCCGCTCCTCGCATTGTAAATACTATTATTTGAATATTTAGGTGCGTCTGTCACTATCGTCAAATTTTTGTTTCAGCATTAGCTAGAAAAAAAAAAAAGGTTCCGTTAAAGGTTGGCAAATATAGTCGCTGTTTTCAATACTTATATTGACGTTTAAAAAGTTCTAAATGTATTTAGCCCATTTTGAATATACAATAAAAATACGAGTATGTATGCATATGTGATCCGATGTGATCTTATCGTAGATTTGACTGATAAGAAATTTACATACAGACACACAAAAAGTGATAAATAGTAAGTGAAACATTCCACATTTTTTATGTTTTCGTCTGGTGGCCTCTCATGGGAAAAAACACACGTAAATTAAACATTCTAAAAAAATACAAACTCTTTCGTCAAGGTTCTTGGGTTTAACTTAGGTAATTCGTTTGTCTCCGTAAAAAATAGCAACTCAAAATCTTTTAATGTTTTCAGTGTTACAAGAATCAAAATACAATTCCTGAACTTCATCAAATAGATGGAGAATAATGAATTTGAGTTCCATGGAAAGTAGACAGTCAACAATAAAAAAATTACTATTAGTACGGCAATAAAATAGTCGCTAGAGTAAAATATGCTCGATCAATGGTGCACATTATGATTTGTTTGGTATACAGATTTTGGTAGTGTTCGTTTCTATGGTTGATATGATTGCAATAACTTTGAATTCTATCCGTGAAAACAGCCATTTTAGTAAAAACAAAAAAAACTACTAATAACTTGATATACGTAGAAATTAATTTGGTATTCTACTCTACATGACCGGGTGTAGTTGTGTCAGGCTTATTAATCAAGATGGTAGGCGGTTACAAGTCTACTGGAGATGCAGCTTACTTTTTATTTGATGATATTTTGCAGTGTTAATGGCAAAAGTTGCACAACTGTTGTATTTCTAGATATGATTGACTCTGATTTCTGGCAAAGTTGGAACATAACGGTGTAAGGGGACCTGCTATCATTTGGCTACAAATTTATTTAGAAAATAGGATACAATGCGTAGACGTAGCCCGACCGAACTTAAAGGACTGCTCCCCGCCTATTTCTGGTATACATTAAGATTTACCTGACGCAACACACAATAAAACTATATATTTTTAGGGTTCCGAACGTCCGAAGGAAAAAACGGCGGATGATGATAAAGTTTCACATAATATATTACTACAAAAAAATTATGGCGTAGGGATTAGGGGAACAGCGTTCAAATGGTTACAATTTTATTTAAAAGACTGAAGATAGTATGTCCAAATTGAATATTACAACAAAGATGCAAAAGAAATTCAAGAAATCAAGTCACAGGTTAAAATTATCAATCACTTCATACCTCAAGGTAGTGTATTGGGATGCGATTTATTGCTTTTATATATTAATGATCTGCCAAAAACAATTAAATCGCCGTGTGTACTGTTCGCCGACGATGTATCAATACTTTTCAAAAGTAACGAAAACATCGGGAGTATGTCTTACATTGAAAATAGCTTTAAAACTATTAAATCATGGTTAGAAAAACACAACTTCGATGTAAACCTCAGCAAACCAATTTTCTACAATTTAGACCATATCAACGAAAGCCGCTTAGTTTAAATTACCTTGTCTGCAATTAAAATATATCAGAAACCAATAAATTAACTCTACTAGGACTAACAATGGAAAATCTTAGTTGGAAAACACATATTGAAAAACTGAAAACTTAGTTGTCACAATTCTTATACGCATTAAATAAATTAAAATATAACACAAATTACGAGACCGCGCTCACAACATACTATGCATACGCATATGCGTGGTTTAATTACGGTTTAATATTGTGGGGCGAATGTACAGAATTCAACAATATTTTTATAATTCAAAGAAAATGTATCCGGATCATGATGAATTTAAATAAACGAGAAAGCTAAACGAGAAAATTTGTAATTCATTTCATTGTATCTAATAATTTAATTTGATTGATTTTGTATTACATTGAGAGAATTTTTGCAGTGCCCTGACAGGGTTCATGTACCTATACTGACTAAAATGATTGTTTACATAATTGTCAATGTGTGTGCATGAAAGCAAAATAAATAAATAAATTTATATTCTCACATAACTTTATTCTACTATATTGCAATGTATGTAACTTTTCAAAATTATTTTAAAAGAGTGTTTATGGTGTTTCTTTTCGGTTCTTCTCCATAGGACCAACTTCTTGGAACCGCGCAACTACATTCAGACTATTCATAAGCGTCCGCAAATGGTTTATACGAGGGCGGCACTGTAAATTTCGGGAATCAAGGAAGTGACACAACATTACTATTTAAAAATGTATTTATTGCTTTTCGAAGTATTCTCCGCGAAATTAGACACATTTTTCCATACGATGGAACCAAACATTGAAGCAACCATTCCATTCGGAAGTTGGGGTCTCCAAAATGGCCGTTTTGTAGGCGTCGACAGCTTCTTTAGGTGATGAAAATCTCTGTCCACGCAATTTATTCTTTATTTTAGGGAAAGTATAGAAATCATTAGGGCTTAGGTCGGGGCTGTACGGCGGATGGTCTAATAATTCTATGTTTTCTTGCTCTAAAAACTCTTTTGTTCTGTGCGCGGTGTGAGAACTCGCATTGTCGTGATGGAGGATGATGCGGCGGTTGCAGTTCTCTCTACGGAGTTTAGAAACGACCTGTGGCAAACAAATGCTAGCATACCATTCTGCATTAACCGTTCTTTGTCCCTCAAGAGGAATAGTCGTAACATGGCCGGTTTTGGAGACAAACGTGGCCACCATTTTTTTTGCAACACTCCGTGAACGAACAATTTTTGTTGGCTTTAACTCATTTTCGAACACCCAAACTCGTGACTGGTTTTTTGTTTCGGGTTCGTACGCATATATCCAGGATTCGTCACCTGATACTATGTTGTATACAGCATTTGAGGATCCTGCGTGGAATCTTTCGAGAGTTCTGACGCACCAAGTAACGCGAGCCGCTTTTTGCTCTTCACATAGCAAATGCGGTATCCATCGGGAAAACAACTTTTTTACACCTAATTGTTCATGCAAGATTATTTGTATTTGACTCATGCCAATGTCTAAAGTTGCCTGAATTTCGCGGTATGTCACATGTCGATCTTCCTCAATCAGCTTACGCACAGCATCAACGTTTTCTTGGGTGACTGCAGTTTTTGGACGACCTTGACGAGGATCGTCACTGAGCTTGACACGTCCACGTTGAAATTCAGCAAACCAGCGATAAATTGTGGTTTTGGATGGGGCTTCATCACCAAATGCAGAAATCATCCGGTCAACACACTGTTTTTGTGTTAAACCACTTCGAAAGTCATAATAAATCATCGCTCTTGAATTTTCTCGAGTCAATTCCATTTTCTCAACGACTAAACAAGTTTGACAAAACCTTGTGACAAGACCGTTTTTTTAAATAAATAAATGGTATTCGATTTGTAAAACCAAGGAGTTTTCAATTAAAAAGATTTCAATATGACAGGAACAGTGGAAATATTCCATTCCCGATACTTTTAGTGCAGCCTATGTATTCCGTCAATGAGAGATTGAATGATTGTGAGTAGTAAGTTGTAATACGAGTTTCTACTCGTATTACAACTATTACTAAGTATTACAACTATAACTATTACTATAATAGAAGGGCGCTGCTGCCTATCGTCCGGTTAATCCCATAGTAGCCTTTTATGACACCCACGTGACGAGATGGGCTGGTGCTATTCGGAGCCGGCACCACACGACGAAATGGTCACCAGGTCCTAATTTAACTAAGCCAAGCACACCACAAACACGCTCCGAAAGCGAAAGCGTCAATAAAAGTGTGCCGAACATTTCCCTATAGAAATAGGTTTGAACACTTTTGGCCAGCGGCAACACTTCAGAAGCCAGGTGTAAGCCAGAGTCGAAAGTAAAAACTTTTCCTTTGCATCATTAATCATTGCCAGAACTTCGCTCAACACCCGTTGAAGAAAATAACCGTTTCGCTGTATTGAGTTATTTATACTTTTAATTTTCAGCCGCTTGTGTAGTAGCAGTAGGCACGAGATACTTTTGGAAAAAAAGGTGTGTGGAAGCGGATAAAGGTGTTAGCTATGAAAACACATTTTGCTTATAAAAGGATTAAGTAAGCTGAAGTGGTAATTGCACATTGCTCGTAGAACTGATGGCCGTTGGGTCAAAAAGGTTCTCAAGTGGAGACCGCGCACCGGAAAACGCAGCACGGCCTTCCAACGAAATGAACGGACGACGTGATGAAGGTCGCTTGGAGTCGCTGGATGGGGGGGCATATAACCGGTCATTATGGAAATCTATAGGGTAGGCTTTTGTTCAACTGTGGACATCCTTTGGCTGATATGATGATCATGAGGTAATAAATGGTGAGCGGGTGCAGCCATTCAAGCGGAAACTTTTCCAAGCTCAGGTCCGCCAATGAGACTTCCCTAAAAGACCAGTAGACCAAGCTTCAGAGATACAAAATTGTTATAATCACCACAGTTATGGTTGCAGGATGGTGAACATTGATGCACAGTACTCATCGCGTAGGTGAGCGCACTATGGCTGCTGTTCCACAGAAGGACGTTGCTGCCCATCCTTCTGGTTTAGAGTCCCTTAGTCGCCTTATATGACATCCACGGGAGGAGATGGAGTGGTGCTATATTTTTAATCCGGACACGACACAGATCTGATATAATGAGTATAAATTATTTGTTGTAGGTACTAATTTTGTTGGTCGTTTGGTAACATTTTGATATGCTGTTAAATATTTTCATATATTTTTAGGGTTCGTTAACGTATATAACGACACCCAAAAACCCCGCAGGTACGTGAACTGGTTGATCCCCTACCAAAATCTTCCATCTAAACATTGGGCATAATTAATCTCACTACTCCATGACTTAAATGGAAAAGCGAGGAAACGCTGAAGTAGGAAACAAAAGTTTTGTTTCATGGTAGGGGAAGCAGGGCCAGCTGCGATATACCAGCGAGCCGCGCCCGGCCCGCTACGGACATAAAACTTTTTAAATTGCTTTCTTTTTCATTTAAATAAATGGTCGTTGTAAATAATTCGCGTATTTCTTTTTTGTGGCGGCACAGTGTACAGCGTTCCTTTTCTAAAGTTATTTTTAATAGTTGTTTTCTAGTTTTATGACAAATAGTTTTCATGCAACTGGATAGCATTCGTTTGGGTGTTTGCTGTTAGCAATAAAATTGTATTGTGAAATTAGCACTTTGCCTAAAGACGTGGCACCAAGTGGCGGCTCTAGTGTGATCTTACGAGGATCTTACCTGGAGGTCTAGGTCCCCCTTCGGTGCCGAAGATGACCGCTCCAGTGGTTTTAGCCGGTAGGGTCGCCATACCTCTTCGCCCGTCCCCGGGGCGAAGGAAGTTTCAACTGGACATAAATAAAAAAGGTGGATTGGTGAGCGCAAAATACTGCTGTTCCACAGAAGGGACACTACTGCCAACTGGTTTAGAGTACCGTTGTCGCCTTTTACGACATCCACGGGAGGAGATGGAGTGGTGCTATATTCTTCCGGACACCACACGCAATGCTACAACAGGATCTAACTGTCTGAAATCATCAACACGAAGTGAGCAAGTGATCAATGTTCATTCCATCTCCGTATGAGAAGAGGCTCTGCGGTGCAGTGGGACAATTACAGGATTATATTATAATACTAGCTGTGTCCGCGGTTTCACCCGCCGTTTAATTTAAAAGAAATCGGAATATTTATAAATAGTTATTATGTAATTAGTATATTTAATGGATTTCATGGCTTTTAATTTTTTTTCGCGGCGCCCCAATGCTTTTACTAAAATTAGAGTAGCCTAAGTTACTCCTTATAACATCAGCTATCTGCCAGTGAAAGTCCCGTCAACATTGGTCCAGCCAGATTCAGGATACAGTCCAGACAGCCGGAACTAATAAACAGAAAGACAGACAGACAAAGACATTAAAATTGTTATTTTGTTATAAGTACCATATATATTTTTATTTTCATTTAGTAAAAAGCTGTTATTTTGACTTTACAAACCGATTTATTTATTTGTATAGATTACTATATAGGTATTATTAAATAGGCACCTTTTTTTCGTGGGGAAATCCTCATGGGTTTCCGCCTTGGGAACGGTTGAGGGGCATGCTGGACTCTCACCGGCTAAAACCCCACTTACCTCTGCATCCATCACCATATTCAGCTATATGTGATATATATAATCCATTCGCAAATCTGTCTCAAATGTAAATAATTAAACAAAACTAATAACGCGTTTTCTACACACTAAATATATGGATAAACAGTCTAATGTGCCAACTGATGTAAGTTTCAAATTCGGCCCTGTATAGGCGTCCCGGTTTCAGGTGGCGGACGGAACTCTTCACCTTTGAACTTTCGCAATCTCTCGTCTCGCACCAAAGGCTCTTTTCTTCAATAACTTTTCACGGCGAGTCGAGTATGTAGGTAATCCGTTTGGGACTCGTGACCTGATTTCACGTCAACCCTAAACATTTTTGTTACCAGTACGGATGTAATATTTTCAAAGCATATATAAGCCGTAAGGAAATTTTCAAAGCTGCGTGAACAGTTTTCTTAATAAATAGATGGGTAATTTGTTTGTATCGCAAATTATACTACAGCAACAAATACGTTTTATGGTAACCCATCGGCGTCTTTGAGACGCCTTTTGGTCAATCAATTCAGCCTATTGTAGCCGACAGCTGGATGTAACACTCCCAAGGTCCCATAACACGCAGCCCTCCGCTTCCGCTTCCGACGGCAATTGCTCCGCGTAGAACAAAAATGATATAAACTCAATTTACATTCATGGCAAGAAATAAAACACTAGTTTATTCATGCGACATAATTAGTAAAGCAGATGTGGGTATACGCAATCGTCAAGGATACCTCCAGGTCAAAACGTTTCCAACACAAGCATCGTAATTAACGTGATCCATTCACAATCTCGAAGTCTTCGTGTCAGCAGTGAATGCTCGTAATCACAACGAGTAATAAAGGATCGTACAAGATAAGTCGTAATACGAGCCAATGTTTACCTAAAAAAGTTATAGAAGGTCAACACTTTTTTTTTTATTTACTAGCTGTGTCCCGCGGCTTCACCCCCCGTTTAATTGAAAAGTAATCGGATTCCTTATAAATAATTATTGTATAATTTATATATGTATTGGATTTAATTTTTTTCGCGGAACCCAAGTTTTTTTATAAAATAGTACTCCTTGTGACATCAGCTATCTGCCAGTGAAGTGGTGAAGTCTCGTCAAAATCGGTCCAGCCATTGCGAAGATTAGCCAGAACAAACAGACAGACAGATAAAACAAATTGTTATTTTGTTATATGTTACGTATATACTTTTATATGCATTTAGAAAGAAGCTTTTAGTTTGACATTACAAACAGACACTTCAATTTTATTTATTTGTATAGATACATATAATAAATAACAGTCTCATTCATAAATAAGATACGAGGAGGGATCAAAAAGTAGTGAGAATAATATAGAATATAATGATTTATGAATTACTTAATAATTTATTTTTCTACATAGTTTTCGAGTCTCTTTACACACCGAGTCCAGCGCTTTTCCAAGCCTTCAATCCCTTTCACAAAAAAAGTTTTGTCTTGGTCCTGCAAAAAGCTCTCCACGGCATCCATCACCTCATCATCGTCTTCCTACCTGTTCCCCCTTAAGTATTTTTTCAATTTGGGGAACAGATAAAAATCGCTAGCCGCCAGATCTGGTAAATAAAGGGGGTGGTCAACCAATTCGAAGCCAGCTTGCTGAATGGCAGCCATCGCAACTGCCGACCTGTACGCGGGTGCGTTGTCGTGATCGAACAGCACGCCCCTTCGAAGTTTCTCTCTCCTTTTCTCTTTGATGGCATTCCTCAACTTGGGAATTAAAGCTGCATAATATTGGCCTGTAATTGATTATATTATTATTAATTGATTACCTGGTTCGACGCTCCAGGTAATCAATCAACAATATCCCTTCTGAGTCGCAAAATATTGAGGCAATCACCTTGCCAGCCGATGCCACGACACGAAACTTCTTCGGGGTCGGTGATGATGGACGTTTCCATTGCGAAGATTGCTGTTTTGTCTCTGTATGACTACATTCAGAAAAAACAAAAGAGAATCGAAGATTTTTTTCTGTATTAATATTACAAATATGTACTGAGCTATGCCTGCCAGTATTTTTTTTTCTTACCAAGGAGTAGTTCTCACTACTTTTTGATCCCCCCTAGTAATACGTTGTTCTTACCTATTTTGCCTGAAATGATTTATGACCTTAACTTTCTTTGCGACCTTTGGTTTTGACAGCGTAACGTTGTCTAAGCAACGTAATGTTACTTCAGGAGCTAACAAGTCGCAATGTCGATATAAGAACTAAAATTGGCTTCGGAATGCAAAAATCACAGATGCCGTGCCCTCACGCCGCATGCATCCCCTACGTCCACGTATTACGAAGAACACTTCGGCATCCACCCGAATGTTAGTAAGTGATCGCTTATTTAAGGATGTCTTTCAATATTATCATCATATCAGCCATTTATACGTCCACTGCTGAACAAAGGCCTCCCCATAGATTTCGACAACTGTGTTGACATTTTGGGGGGTATTTGCCAATACTGACCACGCTTGGCAGGTGGGTTGGTGAGCGCAGTATGGCTACTGTTCCACAGAAGGGACGCTGCTGCCCGTTCCTCTGGTTTAGAGTCGCCTCTTACGACGTCCAACGGGAGGAGATGGAGTGGTGCTATATTCTTAATCCTGACACCTCCACCACCAATTATATGATGGTATTATGCTGTTTAACACGGTAAAGAATGATAAATAAATAAAAATCGAATCACGTGATTCATCACACAATCCCCAATCAATCCAAATACGCGTATTTGGGTGCAATAGGCACACCACATAAGACATCAGCCTACTTATCGCCGTCGTCAATGGGCGGTCAAACCTAGTGTTGTATAAAATTTGCCTTCTGTACTATTTTGTATGAAGACCTTTCGGTATCGCCTGTCTGGAGAGCTGGCAATGTCGGCTTGCAGATGCTTTGTGAACAATGAAAGCGAATGCATGCCTTGACAACTGAACGGAATGTAATGCAGTGTGCTAAAGAACGCGAGACTGTTTTATGGGAAAAATTGGCGCACAAATGACCGCGATAATTTTATAAAGTAATGTTTACACGAGTATTCAATTTACCTGTATTATATATTATATATTATAGTATTCTATCAGCGAGTTTATTGTTATATCAGGATGTTTTCTGCAACGAGTGAGCAAGTGAGCATTCATGGGGTGCAAAATGATAACCGGGTTATAAAGGGCCTGAGTTATATTAACGTATTGGAGAGTATTCATCAAGAAAACTTTAACAATAGGAATCAACTTGATAGAGTCACATACACGTAGAAGAAGAAAATGGAAAAACAATAAATAGCACAGTTTATGAAAGAGCAAAATTGGACTTCTGGACTTATGGAAGGCCGGGTGACCTAAAACACAGGCTTCGGCCTAGCTTAGGCACCAGTCTCCCACAATAAATTTGAATAATACTGTAACTGGGCAATATTGTATTCTGTTGCAACTTCTTTGTTTATTATTGTGGTGAGAAAATAAATAAATTACTTACTTACTTTCATCACCTGGTAAGGCAGGTTATATAGTAGACGCACTAAAGCGATAAATCTTAACATCAGACGAAGGAGTGTTATATGTCTGTTAGAAATAGTTTAATGCGGATCCTAAATTTAAACAGAACTGACATAGGCACATTGCTTCAAATTTTATCCCAACAAAATGTCGTTAATGCGAAGGCTCTGTTTGAATTCATGACTAACGTACATAATATATGTATTAACTGTTGTGTAATGTGTTTGTTTAGGTTACGATGGGGCTGGCATACGCTCTCCGTTTTAAAGTCAAAGTAAGTAAGTAAGTTGTAAAGTAAAAAGTTATCCAATGGTACCAGCATTGTGCTGCTAAATAATTGTAAAATCAGAAATCTTTTCAACGATTTAGTAAACTTCGCGTAAATTTGACGGCGCGGTTGGTGCAGTGGCTGATACAGTCGGCTGCTGCGCTCCGGGTCGTGGGTTTGATTCCCGCACGGAACAAATAGTTGTAAGATCTGCAGGTAGTTGTTCCGGATCTGGGTATATTGTATGTGGAATTCATGTCTGTAAACGCACCCACGACACAGGATAAATCCTAGTGTGGGACAAAGTTACTTTTTATTTTATTAAAACGTTTCCCCCAAGCGTGAAGATTATGGGCCGGTGTGACGCTTACCGGGATGACTTGCTCGTCTCTTCAGTATAAAGACACACACGCTAGATAAAAGAAAAGAAAAACACAAGGCGCCTTTTACGGCAACTACAGAAACAAAGGGGGTAGCAGATTTGTATCCGGGAACAACACGGCGGTAGTTCGCTATATTGCATTGAATGAACCTTCTTCCTCTATTTTGTGGTATGGTGGTGGTTGATACACTCAACACGGGGGATTTATTCTGGAGCACTGCGAACTGCACTTATGAAGGTGGAAATAGCGAGTTACTTTAATGTTGTCTATAGAGGCTGTGGTGGAACCGAATGAAAAATTACTCTGGTGCGGTCAACTTTGGGGACTAAGGCAACCTTTCTTATTCTTTCAACATACATTAGAAGAATACTCTTATCGAGAGAGGGATCGCGAGAGAGCCGAACGCGTAAAGAAGACTAGACGGCGGCGGGGTAACAACCGCCCCGACGCCCAGGTACAACACGCCTAAGTCCCCCGCTGTTATATGGTGGGGGGCTGTGGGGGGTGCAGGCGCGCGAATTTGGGAGTGCGTGCTCATGCCGAATGACCCCCGGGAAGATGGCAGTGCGCACGTGGTCAAGTGCCGCCGTGTGCGCAGCACAGCGCACAGCGAGGCTTCAGGGGAACCCTTCACAAACCCCCCGAGATGTGCTTGCAAGATGTGCCTACAGGCGTGGCACCAATGGGTGGCTCTACTGTGATCGTACGAGGACCTGAAGCATCCCTTCGGTGCCGAAGATGATCGCTCCTGTGGTTTTAGCCAGTAAGAGACCGCCATGCCCCTCCACCCTTCACCGGGACGGAGGACGCACATGATGTATTTCCACCGGGATAATAAAAAAGGTCTTTTATTGTTAAAGACGCGCTAGGTAGGTACCACCCTAGTGCCAAATATTCTGCCGCCAAGCAGTAGTGTTAAAACTGTTCCGGTTTGAAGGGCACTGTAGCTAGCGAAATTACTAGCGCAGCGTGGTGCTACGCAGGACTGGTCCTGGGTAGCATTACAATTGTTATGGGCAGGCATGACGCTTAACACCCGGCGAATGATTTGCTCGTCTCGATACAACATTGTATAAAAATTAAAGTTTTTTCTATCGCAATAAAACGCCAAAATATTAAGAAATCAGTTTATTACTTAAACATAATTCGCAGTCAATCATCAATAAGCTGACAAACTATTCCATCATGCACACTGGTTCACTTATATTAATAAAGGGTACAAAACAAATCAAGGCTGTGTTCACATAAAGGTTATCTTGGTCCGCACTTGGTTCACCTGCCACACGTTGAGGTTTTCATACTCCTCTATACACGCATCCACCTATAATGATAAAATATTAATTTAAAAACGGCGGTTTCTATATGAAAAAGATACGGCAAATGGTATTAGTAGTCTAACGGCCGAAATTAATAATCAATCTAATCCAAAATCTTCAGATTTAAGATTTTGAAATTCATCCGTTGTTGTGTTACGATCACATTTAACACAAACAGACATACCCGTAATCCGGAATCCAAAGATTTTGGATTAGATCGACTATTAATTTTGGCCTTAAGTAATATTAGTATATTATGAGATGGAATGTCTTCCGAGTCATCAACAAAACAAAATTAGATTGATGGCGCTTTTGACGCAGTGGCAAGTTTGGCTTTCTGCGCTACATGTCGCGGGTTCGACACGGAACAAATTTGTATCGCTTTCCGATAATTGTAACGGGTGTATGTGCATGTGAGATATGTCTGTGCACTGTTCACGCGACACAGAAAAATCACAATGTCGTCCAGGAATGGTGCGAATATTTTCAATTGCCGAACTTCTGCATTGATTGAAACATCAGTCATGTTTGCATTGCATTTTCATTCGATTGCAGAAATCATTTCGTATTTTATAGAAAGAATCCCAATTTAGAACTAAGTTTAAATATATGAAGCCCTCCAGTCCAGGGATAAACTGTGGATCCCTACAGAGACCTTCATGACGCATTTAAACGGTATACTATGTCCGACATAATCTATGTCTAAGCTAAATTTTATTAGAACCTGTTCATCAGTTTGAGAGCGATAGAGCATCAAACTTACAAAGTTTTTAATTGATACAATCCTTTCTTGCCAAGCGTGGCGATTATGGCAAAACCCTCCAATGAGCCCACAACACATCCATATCGGTGGTTGTGGTGATCTTTGGGGGAGGCCTGTGTCCAGCAGTGGACTTCATTCGGCCGAAATGATGAATCCTTTCTTGACGATCTGATATTGTTATCCCGTAGGAAGCAGTTCAGCTTGCCTAGCTAGTTGTCTATGGCGAAATCTGTTCAGCAATGAACTGTTATATTATATTAGCAAGTTACAAAGATTATGATGACTCACCTGATCGGGCTTGAACCCCTTGTCTACACAGCGTTCAATGACGTCAGCGATCTTGACGGTCTGGTTCGAGCCTGCAAGGTCGCGCACGATCGCGAAGATACGGTCCGTCGAGGTGATGCCCCTAAATGACCAATAAAGGTGATTAGATGTAAAAATATTTGATTTATATATATTTGTACTAGCTGACCGGGCAAACATTGTTATGCCATATTAATAATTCGCAACAAAATAATATTGCGATTATAAATTGAGATATAAACTATCCTATCTTTTAAGTTGGATAAAACTGCACATAGTATGCAAAATTTTCTTAAAATTGGTTAAGTAGTTTAGTTGTCCATGGCTGACAAACAACGTGACACGTAATTTATATATATTAAGATGTATCTACGGTACGTATCGCTGCACCTGTGAATAAGAAAGAAAGAAAGAAATGTTTTCTTTTCCACACCCAATCGAGCGCACAACATTTAAATTCATGTTTTAACTATAAGTAACAAAATATAATTAAAACTAAAAACATGATAAATTGACAACAGAATAAAATAAAATTATAAATAAAAATAAACTGGCAAACCTATAAAAGTAGTATATTTTGTGGTAGACACAGAAAGCACTCAACATCGTAAAAAAGTATTCTGGCCAAAAGACTTTTTTATCTGTGGTATTGTCGTAATTTATGGATTACCAGATAGTACGAGTAAACAACAAGACTTAGTAATAAACAATATTTCGATTATAATTATATTGAAGTCAAATTATACGTACTGTACGTAGTATGTGCGCGAAAACAGATTATTGCTCAGCATAAAAGCTGCGACTTCGGGCGGACTTAACGTCAACAGCGCTGGTTTTCAGTAATAACCAGTTATAACCAATAAGTTTAATAAGTAACTTCACAGAAATATATCAAGATAGAACGAAAAAGCCAGCGCGGGCACTCATACCAACACTAGGCAACATAGTGCCTACTATTTAAAACGCTTACTCTGACAGCCTAATGCATGCAATGCATTGAGTGCTTACTAAGGCCCGTATTACAGAACAAGAGTCAAAGTACAAGTAGAACTCAAGTCTAGATTGCGTTAAATAAGAACTATGTAATAAGTCCAATATTTATATTCAATTGATACAATCTCGACTCAAGTTCTACATAAGTTTTAATACTCGTTCAGTACGTTTTATAGGCCTTACGGTCGAATACTAGAACGCCACTAAAGTTCAAAACCGTCTCAACTAATTGAGACGCCCGATAAACAACCGACAACGGGCGTCTCAAATAGTTAAGGGGGTCTTCAATATTAAGCGGCGGTTCAGTATTCACACGTCACATGTGGCTTCGAGGAATCAACTACAGCCTGGACAGCTTATCCCATTTAAGATAACGATGTATCTAATAATCTCACATATAATCTTCATCTTTTCTAGACTTTTTCCAACTATGTTGAGATGTGATTTGGGAATGGGTGACTTTTCGTATCGACGATTATACAAATTCATATGACAGCCGGGACCGACACCTTAACGTGCTCTCCGAGGCACGAAGGTGTCTTGTGCAAAAAATGGGCTCCCATCTAAAGACCTGCCACGGCGGGCGTTGTTTAACCTCGCGTATCTACCATTCTGCGCGATAGCCATTTAGCTACAAGCCCTCATCTAACTAACAATACACAGTCAAATACACAAAGAAATTTAAAAGTAATATACCAAAACTACACATAAAAGTAATATAATAAATACCTCTGCACGTTCTCGTCGACGGGCGACAGTGACTGCTTCGACATTTCCACCAAACGTATCGCTTCCGACACATCTTCTTTCTCCACTACATCCGACAACCTGGCAACGAAATATAGGTATACGCTTATTATTTTGTACACTATTTCATCATCATCATATCAGCCACAGGACGTCCACTGCTGAACAAAGGCCTCCCCCTTAGATTTCCACAACGCCACATGCCACTCTCATCCAACGACTCCCAGCGACCTTCACCAGATCGTCTGTCCACCTCGTTGGAGGTCGTCCCACGCTGCGATTTCCGGTGCGCGGTCTCCATTCGAGAACATTTGTGCCCCAACTGCCATCGGTTCTACGAGCAATGTACCCCGCCCATTCATTGCCACTTCAGTTTACTAATCCTTTCAGCTATATCGACAACTTTAGTTCTTCTACGGATCTCCTCATTTCTGATTCGATCTCGTAGAGAAATACCAAGCATAGCTCTTTCCATAGCTCGCTGAGTGACCTTGAGCTTTCTTATGAGGTCCATTGTGTGTGACCACGTCTCTGTTCCAGATGTCATCACTCGTTCATATGTCCATATGTCATCACTGTCAGACTATTTATGTATAAGATATTATAATTTTAATTAATACTTCACTGTCGCTTTAGTATAAAATAAGCGAGTTCCAAATCGCTTGCCCGTTGTACTGTTATAGGTTTAGCGCGCGCTGCTACTCGTATTACCCGCGCGCGGTTTTGGACCGCCCAAAATGTAACGCATGGCTTTTTATACAAGCGCACGCACTAACTGTTTTTTCAGACCGGATTCAAAAACGTATCGGTGACACATTTTGACTTGCGTAGCGGATAGAAAACGCGCGAGATTTTGAATCATATCATTCACATGGTGGCGCACGCATTGCGTTTATCCGCGCGCGCTTTATAGATACAGGCCCAATTGCTTGGCTTGCAACAATTTACCAAACTACCGATCAAAGTTCGTAGTAGATAGTTAAGTCTTATCTGACTGCTCTTGTGTCGTTGTACAATTTGCAAAAAACCTTTCAAATGCGTTTAGTCAGTTAGTGGATGTACAAGAACTCACGGTGATGGCGTTGTTAACATAAGCTGAACCTCACAGTATATGCTACTCTCCAGAAATCCATGGTTATAACTGATTACAAAAATCTCTAAAATGTAAACCAAATTGTTTTCAGTGATTTCAAAACCTCGTGCATAACCAATGCACGGCTGTTAAGCCTTACGTTGCGTTCACGCGACGCGAAATGACGCCACAAGTCCTGACATACCACAACGGACGGTTTTTTGAAGTTGGACTACTGTGTATATACTATAGATTATCGCCATTTATAGACAACTCCAATCCTTGAATATAATAAAAACTCTCGTAACGTATAAAATCGTTCACTGGGAACTTGTAACATTATGTGATACCAAAATATAGGGTTGCTCAACAGACACCATTGACCGTCAGAAAAAAGAGATAACAGAAACATTGAAATTTAGATATTTATTGATAAAATAATGAATATATTTTTATCAGATACGCATAAAAGAAATTGTTGGTCAACCGGACCATTTCCAAACACATCATATCGGCCATTTATACGTCCACTGCTGAACAGAGGCCTCCCCCATAGATTCTACAACTGTATCATCATTTTGGAGGGAATTTGCCAATGCTCACCACGCCGGCGGGTTGGTGAGCGCATTATGGCTACCGTTTCACAGAAGGGACGCTGCTGCCCATCCCTCTGGTTTAGATTCCCTTAGTCGCCTTTAACGAAAACCACGGGATGAGATGGGAGTGGTGCTATGTTCTTAATCCGGACACCACACGGACGTTCCAAACACGTTTTAGTGTTATGTGTATAAAATGAAGGTTGATGTTATGTTTTTTCATTTGCTAAAACTAAATTAAACTAAATCTACAGGTTGCAATGAAGCCATTGCAACCTATAGATTTACCACCTAAAATATTTTCCATGACTAAAGTAGGTCTTACTTCTGTTAACAACATATACATTTTTATAAAATTGACACCAAGCAAAGCGGCGAACGACGTGCAATAGGAGCCGGCTTTACCCTCGTGTAGGCGCGCCATTAGATATTTCACAACAAAATCTTGAGCATTCGTACAATTTCCACATGACTTTCAGGGATTACAGACGGCGTAATACTTAAACTTCTCTACTCTTAAACTCTCAACTGACTGTCGTTCCCTCACGGCCACTATAATAATAATAAGTTTTTTATTAGCGACCAAATATGTTACAAAACAAATGAGCTCTGGCTGCTGGACTAGGTTGTAACCTGTATCCCAGAAGACAGTGCCTTCCCTAGTACTTAAATTTAGCTAGATATTCGGAAAGTACATCATAAAAATCATAAAAAATGCCATAAATAAAATAAAACGAAGCAAGTAGATTATAGTAATTAATTAAATGTTAAGAAATAAAGCCAGGCTGCATCAAATCCATATGTATGCATATGTGTGTATGTTTGGCAGGGGTGTGTAAGTTGTATGTGTGGGTATGTGTAGATGCCTTGTTAATAAGTTACTGTTGTTAACAAGGATTTTACTGAATATCACAATTGTTCACCGTACCTGAGTCGAGCGAGCGCGGTGGACAGTCGCAATATCGCGAGCAGGTTCCTCGCCGACGTGAACGTGACGTCACGAGCGTTGCGTGCCTCGCGACGCAGCTCCACGTACGATGCTGGGATTAAAGTAAAGCTTACTTGGTGGGACTTATTTGTTTTAAGAAAATATTTTAAGGTATATAATTCATTTTAAGTATCAACACACACTGGTGGGCTATTAAGCGACCACATTGTTGTTCTCTGGCTCAGAATACCACCACCCCATCTCCTCCCGCGGGTGTCGTAAAAGTCGACTAAGGGATTAGCCGGAGGATGGGCAGCAGCGTCTTTCGAGTACATTAACAACTCAACTGCGATCGCCAACCCGTCTGCCAAGCGTGGCGATTATGGCAAAACCCCCCAATGAGCCCACAACACACCCATATCGGTCGTTGTGGTGATCTTTGGGAGTGGCCTGTGTCCAGCAGTGGACTTTATTCGGCCGGAATGACGAAAAAAAAAAGATTGTTGTTCAATATGAAATCAAACACACATATGTACAGTGGAGCTCTTAATTCGCTCATTTTTATACAATAAACGCGATATATTTCCGTAAGCTATTTCGATTCAATTGATGGCATTCGCGTAAACTCTAGAAAATAAATAAATATTAAGTATATATATACTTTTTTTTAAATCCAATTTCTCTTGTATTGTGGGAGTTTCATACCAGCCAAATTAATTCCACTGTTGAACAAATGCCTCCCCCATAGATTTCCACAATTTGTCGTCAAAGACCTACCCCATTATCGTGTAGTGTGTATGTGTAGTATAGCATAGGATAGCATAGTGCATATTTCAGGATCTGCACAATAGCAGGTAGTCGTTTTAGAAAGCTGGGAGGTTTTCCAGTAGGTTTGCCTCTAAGGTCGTTTCCTCACTACTCCAATTCTATGTTGAAGAAGTAGCTATGGGAACTGTTTCAGAAGACCGGACGACGCCTCTCCACTTCATAGGAAACTTCATTAAACTATAGTAATATGAGTAATGTGGGCGTACAATCGATCTTTACGAGTCTCTTTAATAGTTAATAACGTCTAGCAATTTTATTATATAGAGCCTTTTCGGGAAGAACAAAGTGACAGCTTAGCTTTTAAAAGGAATAGGTTTAAAAAAAAATCGAGGGCTAATATACAATCCCGCTGTATAAAAAGTTGTTATAATAATTAAAGGTCTCAAATGCAACTACGGTATGTAATATATATACGTAAATAAATAACACATTCATGCTGTATTATTATTTATTTACTGAAGAATAAATAATTATTTCAAATGTCGCTTATGAAAGGCGTGTTTCGAAGGTAAAGACAAAACGGTTGTTTATCGGACCGATTAAAAATGGTTATAGAATCGACAAAAAATATTTATCGGGTGATTAAAAAAAGGTTATTGGTGTAGTGGACAAACGTGTATTTTCAAATGTCGCTCACGATGTTATTCCCAAAAAGGCTCGTATGTCCGAAGGCAAAGAAAAAGGTTAGTTTATCGGACCGATTAAAAATGGTTATTGGACCGATTAAAAATAGATATCGAAAGATTAAAAATGATTTTCGAACCGATAAAAAATTGTTATCAGAGTAGTGGACAAACGTGTACTAAACTATGGATTTTTACATCAGACCGATAATGATCGGCGGGCTGATTAGCTAAAAACAGCATAGCGCAGCTATCGCGCAGCCAAGGATCCACCGGTGGCAAGGCGTTAAAAGAATTGGTATTACGTAAGGCATCACCCGCCTGTCGCTACTTGTGGAGGATGCATAGTTACAAGCGCCAGTAGCGATAAAGTAGCCACCAGTGGAACTAAAAAGAATGAACGTTTTTAGTTCAGTGATTGTCCGACAGAGGCGCGTCAGAGATATTCGCCTGTTTAGTCGCTACCGGCAAATAGATAATACCAAATTGACGTCAACCAGCGGCGTTGGAGCGATTTACGCCTGTTGCAAAGCGTCTGCGACTTAGGTAATCAGCCCGCGGGTGTCGGATCGGAGTACTGGCGAAACGTCCTAATTTTTTAGGCACACTATACTTACAGACGATGTAGTCGGCGAGGTGATGAGGGACGGCGGGATTCTTCCTCTTGGTGAGCGCGACGTATCTTCGTATGAGTTTCATGGATAGCGCACGTATTTCGGTAGGTGGCTGTGTCGAGTGTTGATGGACGTACGCTATATGCTTCGCCAGCTCCAAGTCTTTTTCACTGTGCAAACAGAATTATTATTTTTACGCAACAATAATAACTATGAAAATTAAATAGATGTTTAACTGTAACAGCATTACGTCTGAGATCCAGACACGTACCATTAAACAAGTTTGCTTTTATGATGAGAAAATCTAACTCCCCAAATTGTAACTTGTGCGGTGTAGTGGAAGACGTGCATCACTTGTTGATGGAATGTGTCCATTATCAGACATACAGAGACTCCTTGATGAGGACTCTTAACCTGAACAGACTAAGTATAGGTATATTTCACGATTTGCTATCGACACCTTCATCTGAAGCATGAAAAAAATTGTTTGTTCTTTACATGGGGTCATTAAGCAAACAGTAGAATTAAGGTGTTTAGATATTATTTTGTTATTTTTATGTTAAGTTATGATGGAATTGGCATATACATATGTATAAAAAATCCTTAAATAAAGAGAGAAAAAACGATGAAAATTCCAGCTTGACGACCAAACATGCACATCAGCCCGTAGATGTCCACTGCTGTACATGGGTCTCGCAATGATCTCTACAATGAGTGGGCATAAAGAATATCGCCAATAAGCACCACGCTTGGCAAGCTAATTCGTGATCGCAGTGCAGTTGTCATTGGCAAACTGGATGCTGCTGTCCATCCTCTTGATATCAACCCTTATGGCTCATTTACACTGGGTTGTGTAGCGACTTCTTGCCGAAGGCGGCTCGGTTGGCGCGCGGAAGCGTTGCTTACACAGACGACTGCCGCCTTGGGCTTGCCTGCCGCAAAGGCAACAGGAACAATCGTAATCCCGCCAGTGCATTCGAAGTCGTCACCATAAATCGTCACATTGTGTTGCGAAAGGGATTCTAAACCAGAGGGATGGGCAGCAGCGTCCCTTCTTTAAACAGCAGCCATACTGCGCTCACCAACCCACCTGCTTGGCAGTGGTGAGTACTGGCAAATTCCCCCCATAACGATATAATTGTTGAAATCTGCGGGGGATGCCTTTGTTCAGCAGTGGATGTCTAATGGCTGATATGATGATTCAGATGAAGATACGACATATCGCGAGGCTTTGAGCTCTCTTTAAGGCGTAGGAAGCGTTCGTGTCGGTCAATGCCGAAATTCCTTGTCCTAGTCCGGTCTACCCAATGTAAGTAGGCTACAGGTAATTATTCTGGGTCTGGGTATTCGTGCTTGTGAAGTTTATGTCTGTAAACTGTACCCACAAAACATAGGAGAAACCCTAGTCTGGGGCAACATGTTTCAATTTCAAGTGTCCACTAAACGAGTCTCACATACCGATTAGGCTTATCCTGTATGAGCCATAGCAGGTCGAACCTGGAGAGTAGCGCGGCAGGCAGCTGGATGTTCTGTTCGATGGTCCTCTTGGGGTTGTAGCGACCGTACGCGGGGTTGGCCGCCGCTAAGATAGACACGCGAGCGTTCAGGCACGTCATGATACCGGCCTGTGGGAGTAAGAGTTACACGATGGTAATATAAAAATTGTGCTGTCAACCTTTGACCAGTCGATCCCTTCAAGTCCCAAGCTACTCACGACGTTCATTGACCGTCTCTCTTACGTGAACCGCGACGCCTACGCGAGACTACTCTTTTTAAGCATCGTATGTCAGTGTTCCCGACCGTGTCGGTGGTTCATCGGAAGTTCTGTTATGAGCGTGACCTTCACAGGTTTGGCGGTTAAAGTAAGCGTGAATAGGTATTTTCTAGTTGTGCTCTTTACATCGTAGGCCTCGTCCATCGCTTTCCATCAGGCGGGATTAAGTTACGTTTGGTATCGAGCACACCACTATTTTTAGTTCATATAGTTTTCAAGCTATTTTACCCTAAATGCCTATAAATACATTACTTATTTATTTTATATGTAGATTCAAATTCATTATTAACACGTATCTAGTGTATAATCTTCATCATCATCATATCAGCCAAAGGACGTCCACTGCTGAACAAAGATCTCCCTCACAGATTTCCACAAAGTCCGGTTACATGCCACATGCATCCAACGGCTCCTAGCGCCCTTCAGCAGATCGACCGTCCATCTCGTCTGAGGTCGTCCTACGCTGCGTTTTCCGGTGCGCGGTCTCCACTCCAGAACCTTTTTGCCCCAACAGCCATCAGTTCTACGAGCAATGTGCCCTGCCCATTGCCACTTCAGGTTACTTATCCTTTCAGCTATGTAGGCAACTTTAGTCCGTCTACAGATCTCCTGATTCCTGATTCGATCTCGGAGAGAAATACCAAGCATAGCTCTCTCCATAGCTTGCTGAGTGACCTTGAGCTTTCTTACGAGGCCCACGGTGAGTGACCACTTTACCAAGTTAACTAGTTATTATTACACACTAGACAGTGCTGATGATCACAGTGTCAGCCGCAGGTCATATTCAAGTCAAATTATAGTACTGTCATCAATACTTGATACATCTGCATAATTACAAGTCAATCGGATGTCTAGAAGTTGGTGAAAATTCAATTCCAAGATTCCATTACATTCAACCATACATATACGTCACTCATATCATCATCATCATTTCAGCCGAATAAAGTCCACTGCTGGACACAGGCCTCCCCCAAAGATCACCACAACGACCTATATAGGTGTGTTGTGTGTTCATTGTGGGTTGACGATCGCAGTTGAGTTGTTAATGTACTCGAAGGACGAGTTGTCTTTCACGACAGCCACGGGATGAGACACGTTGGTGCTACTCGTAGCCGGTACTACACGGCATGGCACGGAAGCTCATATAAAGAATGTAATAAGGAAGTAAACATTATTTTATTGGACTTAAGTTGTAATAACAATACCTTGGCGATACTGATAGTTTGCTGCTCCATGACCTCGTGGATGGCGGTGCGGTCGTTTTCAGCCATCTTGTCGAACTCATCGATGCAGCACACGCCTTGGTCGGCCAACACTAGAGCTCCGCCCTCCAACATCATCTCGCCAGTAAACGGGTCCTGTGTAAAACCACTGTGTAATAAACTTTAAACAGGGCGAATCCAGGATTTCCATCTGGGGGGTAGGCCTTAGGTCTCGATTCAAGATTTTCAGAGATGATTGCGTCTAAGGTCAACAGCATCCTAGTTTTGGGAGGGCCATAGCTAAACCCTACCCTGGATCCGCCCTTAACTTTAAGGTATTATTAGAGAATTCAGGTCTAACTTGAAGAAAAATGTCTATATTTCCTTCAATGAAGGAAATATAGACATCCCAACTGCAACATGCGTAGCATGTTGCGTATTCATAAATCCCGGCAGATTTTTTGTGTGGTTCGAATATGGTACAGTTAGTAAGACGATGTATGTGTACAATGTTTCAGAATTAGCTTACACTTTAAGCATCAAAACTCAATAATTACCTGTGGCCATTAATTAACCGGGTGGCCCCACCATTAGGTTACACATACCGGTAAACATCACAGAAACAAATTTACTGAACATGCTCATAGTACAAAATCTGGCTAAGTTTCAAATGTAAATTCTACTATTATGTTCACAAAATTTATTGTATTGTATATATATTTATATGTACAGGTTCCCTTCCCTTGCACTTCTAACGCGTTTGTGGGATTTATTGATTACTAGATTTTCAGGTTAAAGTAAGAAATACGGGTGATTCAGTTGGAAATTACTCCATGTGTTTATTTTAGGGCTATCTTGGGACTCTTGCCGTTCACTGTATGTCTTGTAAGCTTTTGAATGTTAGCCATATAGTCGTACCTTCAATACGGCGGCAGTAAGGCCGACTCCCGAGGAGCCTCGACCGGTGGTATACTGCGAGCGAGGCGCCAGTCGGTCGATGTACGAGAGCAGCTGGGACTTGGCCACGCCCGGATCGCCCATCAGGCAGATGTTGATGTTGCCACGGATCTTCATACCATTCGGACGTCTGTTGACACGAAGATTTAATTAATTACTTGTCTAAGTTTCAGGATACCGTATAGTGTTTCTCTCTTTCCTTGAGTGTAATTAAAAGCTAATAAGATTGTTATTTATTAAGATGTGCCGTGTGTTGGGCAAAGAGCAGCATCACCGCATCACATCGCGGGTCGTAAAAAGCGACTATGGGATTAGCCCAAGGATGGGCAGCAGCGTCCTTCAAGTACTTTTACAACTCAACTGCGATCGCCGACTCGCCTGCCAAGCGTGATTTTACCACCGACCGACAATGACCGGACATTGTGGCGATCTGAAATAATGAAGAAGATCCTCCTTCTTACACATACAAGTGGGTTCGAGTTGAGCAGGTCATTTGCCTGGTGCAAAGATTCGCGCCTGCTCGTAACAATTGTAATGCTACCCAAAACTAGTCCTGCGCAACACTACCCTTCGCTCGTCATCTTACTACATTAGTAATTTAGTCTTTCATGCCCAGTTATTTTACTATTTTTAGAATTCCACAATTGTGCCATCAATTTGGGGAGGATTTGCCAATACTCACCACGCTTGGCGGGCGGGTTGGTGAGCGCAGTATGGCTACTGTTACACAGATGGGCTACCCGTCCCTCTGGAGGAGGCTTTTGTCCAGCAGTGGACGTCTTTTGGCTGATCTGATGATTATGAATGGCTTATGTTCAGCAGTGCACATTTAGATGATCTTGTATAATCACTGCTGCTACTAATAAATGAGAGTTGCTAGTATTTGCTTCTAAAATCACTGAATAGACTTAAATTGCTCACTTAATTTCCACTTTTGGATAGTATGGTTACTAAAGTGCGGCCGCCGAAAGAATGCCTTCCTGATATCTGTGAGTTGGTCTAGTTTCTTTTAAGATTATATTTCAAATATAACATGATTTTAATGCAGTAACGTCAACACACAATATACTTTAATAGTTTAGTTAATTAAATCTATACAAATAAATAAAATTGAAGTGTGTCTTTGTAATGTCAAAATGACAGCTTTTTACTGAAAGCATATAAAATTAAAAATTTTAACTCATGAAATCCAATACATATACTAATTATGTAATGATTATTTATAAATAATCCAATTTTCCAATTCCAAGTATTTAATATAACAGAAACTAGACTAATAAACAGATGTCAGGAACGGATTCTCTCGGCAGCCACACTAGGTATGGTTTAAGACAATATTTTACCTTTTGAAAATATTGTTTCCTTCCACAACAACATTACATGTGTGTGTCGTAATTTTTGGGGGAATTTGCCAGTACTCACCACGTTTGGCAGGGGGTTGGTGATCGCAGAATGGCTACTGCTCCACAGAAGAGACGCTGCTGCCCATCCCTCTGGTTTGGAGTCCATTAATCGCCTTTTACGACATCCACGGTAGATGGGAGTGGTCCTATATTATTAAACCCAACACCACACGGAAAGTGGCAAGAGACAGTGTTTCAATAATAAAACATAGCCATACTTATCGACCCCACCGACGAGTAGCAGTAACAGCGCTTTCTTCACGTCCTCGTGCCCATAGATCTCCGGAGCGAGACTGCGAGCCATCCTCGAGTACAAGTCCTCTTCGGCCAGCTCCGCCATTTCCTCTTCTGTCAGCGCTTCCGCCAACTCGCTCTCGTCGGCTTGGTTCAAGCAGGTCACGGTCTAGTGAGAAATAGTTTCAGTTATAACTAGCTAGGACCCACGGTTTCACCCGCCGTTTAATTTAAAAGAAGTTGGATTACTTATAAATAATTTAGAGTAATTGAGCATAGACACTTGACATAGAGTACGTATATATATATAGGATTACATGGGTTTTAATTTTTTGCGCGGAACCCTAATTATTTTTCTCAAATGAAAGTAGCCTAAGTTATTCTTTATAACATCAACTATCTGTCAGTGAAAGTCCCGTAGATATCGGTCCAGCCGTTTCGGAGATTAGGGGGAACAAACAGACAGACAAAAAAAATTGTTGTAGGTACCGTATATACTTTCATATGCATTTAGTAAAAAGCTGTAATTTTTACATTACAAACGGACACTTCAATTTTATTTATTTGTATAGATGTATAGACTAGCTGCCCTCCCCAGCTTCGCACAGGCTGGTACATGCAAACCCGATTTCAGCGCCACCTACCGGGTGCAATTGTAAATTTAAAGCATCCAGGTACCCACTCAAACATACACAAAAAAAAAACATTAAAATCGGTCCAGCCGTTTAGGAGTTCAATGACATACACACGTACAGAAGAATTATATATAAATACGCGTTCGGAGTTTTAAACACAGCCACCATAACAAATAACAGCTTGGTGGACGTCAGATACAAACTTTCATTGTTCGCTATAGTCTTTAAAAAGTCAAATCTGAAACATTGCAATTTTGTTCCAAGTACAGTTAGCACCATCACAGTAAGGCCGGTGAACTGTCTCTGGACATAGGTCCAGATTTCGTCTAGTTTGATACGAATCACCTAAGTCCTGTGGCTAGGTTGACTCGCGTCAAAACCTTAGAATATAATACTTAGTCTGCATTGGTATATATTGACGCTCGGCTACATATCAAGCTCTATATTTCCATTATAAGCTGATCTCGAATTGCATGGGCTTTCGATTCAATGGTCAAACTAATCTAGATTTTTATAGCTTGATGTGTAGCCGTGTGTACTTTAAGCGTTTGCTCAGTGTTTTCAATATACAACAAAGTATACAACGTATGCAACTCACATGTGCCTCAAGGTATGTATCTGACAGTAACCCCTGTACGATCTGTCGAAAGCCACCGGAGAGCAGCGGAAGGAAAACGCCCGTAACTGCGATGTGATCTCCGGGTTGCGCGCGACGCGTTGTCTCACCACGACAATACACGGATAGCTGGCGCGGGATATGGCCCACCGGCACTTGGTCCGACTGCAAAAAACATGTTAAAGGGAACATGTGAGAATCTTGGCACAATAAAAAAGTTAGATGTGTGATGCCAGCTACTAATAGCCCCAACCCATTTCATCCCGTGGGTGTCGTAAAAGGTGACTATGAGATTAGATGGAGGCTGGGCAGCAGCGTCCTTGTCCATCAATGGTTGTGGCGATGTTCGGGAGAGGCCTGTGTCCAGCAGTGCACTTTATTCAGCTAATATGACATACTTGTGCTGATACATACGTGTTCCTGAATCTTTAACTCCTGAAACTTCTGGAAACGCGAGCCCCTAGTTTGCAAATGCAGTTGTCCAGCTGTCTTGTTAAGACGGCACTCGTCGGCGGTGCAAGCGGGTGGTGGGGTGAACTGCAACGACCGCACTGGCTGGTATGTCTCTGCGCCGCAAGCACTGCACGAGTATGTTGCAACTACTAGTAAGGGTTTCACGTCTGTGCATCGTGTAACTATGCCTATAACATAAAGATAAAAAAAACCATTTGTTTAGTTAATTAATGTATATTACTAATGCAAAAGATGATTTCCTCCAGAAAAAAACTTGGCAAACATGTGGGAAGAAGGATGACCCAAAATAGTTTTATTTACGATTATTTCAACTTATTAAACTATTCCTTACCTCTGATTGTAACCAGTTTCCCAATATGTTCAGCCTTCACTTCTCTTATCGGTAAAGACTTTGATGTGGACAAGTCTTTGAAATACACATCACTGCAACACAAACATATTTTTACAGGATAAAATAAGTACACACATCAACCCGTAAACGTGCGATGCTATATGTGGGCTCCCAATGACCCGATGCATGGTCCGTTCATTTTATTTTATTGGCGCCTAGTGGAAATTCATCATGAACTTCCTCCGCCCCGGGGAAGGGCGAAGGGCCAGACTCCTGCGGGCTAAAACCACTGGAGCGTTCATTTTGCACCGAAAGGGGCGCTCCAGGTACTCTTACAATCACACTAAAGCCCACCGGTGCCACGCCTATAGGCAAATCTCGGAGATTGTAGAAGATCCCCCTGAAGCCGCGCTGTGCGCTGTGCTGAGCATGCGGCGGAGCAGTATGAATGGTCCTGGGAGATATTTCCATAATCAACACGCTTGGGAGGCAGATTGGTGATCACAGTATGGTGTTATTAGCAAAAGGGAGGATGCTGCTCATCCTCTTGATATCTAGCCGTAGTCGCCGTTTACGACACCCATTGGTGGAGAAGGCTGTTCTTCTCTTTGCCAGGAACTCACAGAACTGTACACTGTACTGAACTGGTTTAAATATACCCTAATAAAACGAATATGATCAATTTTATAATTAAACAGAACTGATTTAAGTATGTGCATTTATAGAAACCAATGCAGCTTTAAATAAATGATAGCTTTGATGTAGATACGTTGTCCAAGTGACAGTGTCTTTAGTTACTGGCTACTGCACTGTGTCATTTGTAAGACAGTTGCAGTCCTTTGTTGCCTATTAGTGACTTTACCAATCCAATGGTTCTGACCAACTGTCAGTAATTATTTCAAGGATAATATAGTCTGTTTTAATACTGATCAGTGTATATACTGTACTAAAGTATGAGCGCCTTTGTCATTTAGGACTATAAAGATAAGATAGGTAGATAATAAAATATTATCAACACTTACAATCTCCTGATTAGTTCTGGAGGGTATCGGTTACGAGGATCCCTCATCTCTCCTGGGATCCTGTGACTTCTTGCTTCCAACAGGATTCTGTGCTCTATGTAGACATCTAATGCATCTTTGGCAGCCACCTTTAAACACAGTGAGACATGGTAAAGAAATAATAAGGCCTAAGTATAACGTAACAATAATAAATTCTCTGTAATGGACACCATAATAAAATAAAAGTATAATCATTTTGACCATATGAAAGAAACGGTACAATTGGCGGTCTTATCGCAATTCGGCGATCTCTTCGGGACAACCATGGATGGACTGGAATAATGTAATTCTTTACTTATATTATTACTTCTTTTAAAGAAAAAATCTGATAGTTATGATGATGATGATGATACATTGACATTGACAAAGAACCTAAGACACCAGCTAACCTTTGTTAATCGACGAATACGCCATCACTTACATACAAAATAGGCCATCATTTTCCGCGCAGCCGATGATCTTGTAGCTCGACAACTCAATGTTTGCCTCACTCTTTCGGAAGGTAATAATGCCCGGCAGGTTAGTACAGAATTTTACGAAATATTACAAATTTACTTGTAAGGGTTATGTATAATTTTTTGTAGCTGGTGATGGTACTTCTTTGGCAGTATTGCCATGTCTTCAACACAATCAATGTCTGATGCTAATATTGTGTATTTATTATTGGAAGACAAAAACACCTGTGCATTGGAGGAGTCGCTGATTGTGAAAATAAAACCATGTGGAAAATGATATTCAAGACAACCTGTCCAACCATGAGGGTTAGCCAACTAAATACTCATCCAGTTTACAGATCATGTGTGGAAGCCACAATTACCTGTTTTATTGAAAGAGGTAATATCTGCAGTTAGAACCATTGTTTAGGTCAAAAGCAAAGGGCGTACTTCAGGCAGAGCCACTGCAGTAAATATTGTATGTGTTGCCAGAAGACCAAACATACCGTAAGTTGTATGGTGGATCGTTATGATTTTACGAAGAAGCTGCATTCACAACTTGTAGAACCCTGGCTCAAATTTAGATAGAAAACTGCACAGTGGCAATTCATTCATTCATTTCGGCCCAATGAAGTCCACTGCTGGACACAGGCCTCCCCCAAAGATCACAACCACTGATATGGATGTGTTGTGGGCTCATTGGGGGGTTTTGCCATAATCGCCACGCTTGGCAGGCGGGTTGGCGATCGCAGTTAAGTTGTTAATGTACTCGAAGGACGCTGCTGCCCATCCTCCGGCTAATCCCTTAGTCGACTTTTACGACACCCATGGGAGGAGATGGGGTGGTGGCATTCTGAGCCGGCACCACAATAATCCACAATTGGAAAAGAGGTCTCTTGCCCAAAATAATTTGGGAATCCCTGAATTATTATTAGTATTACATTTTGATCAAGAAGAGTTTGTCATGTTTTAATATTTGGTTCCTCTGTTGGTTGAGGATCATTGACGTTGACTGACCTTCTATTTAACTTTGATCTTACTTTACAGCTAATATAATATCATGTGTGCATTGTGGTGCCGTGTGGTGCCGGCTCAGAATGCCACCACCCCATCTCCTCCCATGGGTGTCGTAAAAGTCGACTAAGGGATTAGCCGGAGGATGGGCAGCAGCGTCCTTCGAGTACTTTAACAACTCAACTGCGATCGCCAACCCGTCTGCCAAGCGTGGCGATTATGGCAAAAACCCCCCAATGAGCCCACAACACATCCATATCGGTCGTTGTGGACATCTTTGGGGGAGGCCTGTGTCCAGCAGTGGACTTCATTCAGCCGAAATGATTATTAATTTTTTATTTTTATAACTATTTGCCCCACACTAGGATTTCTCCTGTGTCATAGGTGCGTTTACAGACATGAATTCCACAAACAATACACCCAGACCAGGAACAACTTCCTGCAGATCATACAAATATTTGTTCCATACGGGAATCGAACCCAAGACCCGGAGCGCAGCAGTCGACTGTATCAGCCACTGCACCAACCGTGATGAATGTGAAATATATCAATATCAGTCCCAAAACATTAGAACAGCTTAATCCCAAGCATTTTTGTCATCCTTATACTCTAACTTTATAGAAGCCGTTAATATTACTTGTTGTGTTTCAACATACTTCATACAAAACATTGGAAATAATCAGTAGATCTAAAAAGAAAGATTTTTTTAATAGAGAATTACTAAGGACTGCAGATTTTAAAGCATCATAAAGTTATTGGGACTAGGGCAAGAAGATGATGACAGCAACAATTAAAATTACAGTCAGAGGAATATTAATACCTCTCTGTTTATAATCAGGCAACATTTCATACACAACATCTGAGACCATGTTGGTATACCGCTGTGTGTTATGTCTCACAAAGAAGATGATGACAGCAACAATCAATTTAAAATTAGAGTCAGAGGAATATTAATACCTCTCTGTGTTTATAATCAGGCAACATTTCATACACAACATCTGAGACCATGTTGGTATACCGCTGTGTGTTATGTCTCACAAAGAAGATGATGACAGCAACAATCAATTTAAAATTAGAGTCAGAGGAATATTAATACCTCTCTGTGTTTATAATCAGGCAACATTTCGTACACAACATCTGAGACCATGTTGGTATACCGCCGTGTGTTATGTCTCACAGCTTCCGTCAACTCTTCATGAGACTCGTGTAAGTCATCCAATTCCAAAACAAAGGCACTCTGCAACATTTATGTAACATACAATACATTAAAATAAGATATCATGTCATATCATTTTTTCAATATATTACAATTTATATAGTTAGTATAAAGTAAATTTGAGATGACAATTATTGAAATACATGAAAAACGGGAAGCGATAAAACAATTCAAGAGTTTCTAATACATACCTGTTCCCTGTGTGCAACCCTCGTGAGTTGTTCGGCGTATTTAAAATGCTTATTCCCTTCATCATCAGTTTGACAAAAATCCACAAAGAAATTTTTGAGAGATTCTGTAACAGCGATGTAAATGGTTAGGTTACATGAAAATTAGGAAGTGTTAAATCCAGAATAATAATATTTATACCTCTATCTACTGCATAATCACGCATAGCCATTTTGAATACAAATTAGAAAGCAGTAAATAGAAACTTAGCAAATATTTTCAATGTTTTCATCAACGCACAAACAAGCACCGGCGATGTTTCAGTTTGACTTTGACAGTTGACAGAAATTGGCGCGAAATCATTGTTTTTTCCTTCTCGTTTTCCCTTTCTAGGGAAGGCAAAGGGTTCTAGCTCATACAGCCTCGACATACAAAACGAAACCGTTGGACTTGACAGCTACGCTCACCGATTTTTTTAAATATCATTTGCCTTTAAATGAAAGTATGGACATATAAATAGTATTTCCTCTTAATCTAAAATGAATTAAAGGAAATATGAACTTACCCTATAGCCCATGCCAATTTATCGATCCTAGGAATGCACTTTACTGTCAAGGCATCTATACTTTTACTCATTTACTTGTACCGAAAGAAAGTATCAATAATAAACCATTACTTGATCAAAATGTATGGATACCTAACTTTATCAGTTAGTTTTTGTTGACAAGCTTGGATATTTCATCATCATCATCATCATCATATCAGCCACAGGACGTCCACTGCTGAACAAAGGCCTCCCCCTTAGATTTCCACAATGAGCGGTTACATGCCCTCATCCAATGACTCCCAGCGACCTTCACCAGGTCGTCTGTTCACCTCGTCGGAGGTCGTCCCACGCTGCGTTTTCCGGTGCGCGGACTCCATTCTAGAATCTTTGTGCCCCAGCGGCCATCAAATCTACGAGCAATGTGCCCTGCCCATTGCCACTTCAGTTTACTAATCCTTTCAGCTATGTCGACAACTTTAGTTCTTCTACGGATCTCCTCATTTCTGATTCGATCTCGTAGAGAAATACCAGGCAAGCTCTCTCCATAGCTCGCTGAGTGACCTTGAGCTTTTTTATGAGGCCCATTGTGAGTGACCACGTCTCTGTTCCATATGTCATCATTGGTCCTGGACTTGGATATTTGCAATCAAATAAAAACATGATATCTAATTGAGAAACTGATTGTTGTTTGTTAATGATGATGTAAAATACTGTTCATTAAAACAAATGACTTATAGATATTGTAACGCGTGACACTAGTTGCGCGCCTTCATCGCCAAATTCCCACGTAATAGCTGATTTTGAAAATCCCGCGATGTCGACGAGCGCCACCTATCGGGACGCTCGCCGAAAGATACGACGGTCGGCGCGTTACCGCAACTGATCGGATCGGACGCGATAATTTTAATATTAAGTAACTAAATGTATTGTACGTGCATTGTGAACTAAAAAAACGTGTGTCAATAAAAGTTATATCACTGTACAAGAGTTTTTAGTCAGAACTGAGCTAGTCGAGGCATACGTTAAACTGGCTGCCCAAGCGCGGGCCTGTGAAGTGTGAACATTGTGATACACAGTGAATCCGCGATATTAATAATGCCACGTACACGCCGACAATCGCGTCGCCAATCCGATTTTGAAGATGCCGTCGATGCCGAAGAAACGGCTTCCACACAGCCGATGTCAAGGCCAAGTTTTACCGCCAATGATATGGCGTCCATCATGGCGACTCTTCAGCAAAGTCAAACAGCAGCATTTGAGCGCCTTCTAAACCGTGTCCTCGAAAACGAGACTCGTCGCGAGTCGTTGTCAACGACGCTGGCAGCGCCTTCACCGCCCGCCGCGTCCGCGCCCGCTACCCTTCTTGGAAACTTCGCCAAATGTACGGCGCGGTTCAGCGGAGCACCTGGCGACTCGCTCGATGGTTTCGTCGACGCCATGGAGTCCTACAAAGAGTGTGCCCACGTAGGAGATGAAAACGCCCTACGAGGGTTATCAATGCTGTTAACTGGAGATGCAGCAGTCTGGTGGCAGGGCATCAAATCCACCATCTGTTCCTGGAATGAAGCTGTGACGTCACTACGAAGCGCCTTCGGTGACACTCGTCCACCGCATCGAATCTACCTAGAACTATTTAGTATGTCCCAAGGTTTTCGTGAGAAGACTGAAATATTCGTCGCCAAAGTACGAGCCCTACTTGCTCGACTCCCGGCCGGCGACGTCAGTGAAAAAGTACAATTAGATATGCTATACGGCCTCCTACACCATCGTGTTCGCGAACGCCTACGACGAGACGAAATAACGTCGTACGACATGTTACTACAAAAGGCGAGACACGTTGAAGACGCGACCGACGAGGGCTCCAACGAGTACCAGCGTCGACGCCTTAGGACGCCACAGTGGTCACCTACAATCGCGGGTGAAACGCCGTCCACGAAAACAACGCCATCGCCACGGTTCGCGCCGACGACGCCGCGGGAAACCCGCGGACAACATGCGTCGAGCGCCACCGCCGGCGTCCCACCTAGCAACAGCCATGCCGCGCCTAGCAACAGCTCCGGCGCCGCCGCACGTCCTGTTACGCGTGACTCCGCGACACGACCTGCGAGCGACGGCATCGCTTCATCAAACAAGAAGTTTTGTTCCTATTGCAAACGACATGGACACAATCGCGATGAGTGCTTCAAGTTAAAAACAAACGATAACGATATGCAAGCTATAATACCTACGTGTTACGGTTGTAACGCCAAAGGCGTAACAAGGTCTCAATGTTCTAAGTGTAATTCTGATTACTACGCTGTTGACGTCGTGGGGTTCTCTTCCGCGCCCGATCTTGCTACCGGACCCAGTGAGGTAAAATATAAAGTAAATTCTTTGCAATCCTCTCGACGTGATTCTCATAACGCAATAGTTACAGCCCCTCATAGTGTAGAGTCGTTACCCGTTTGTAAACAATGTAAACATGGTAGTGATACGTGCGACCATAGTTTTCTGCCTACACATTTTAAAGCTGTCGTACCAATGTTGTTTCACAATAAATACTCAAGTTATTCAGTAGATTACGTTCCAACCGATTTTACAGCGATTCTCCCTATGCGCTTTTTCGGTATTGTAAATCAGCCCAGTCATAATCATTCTAGGTCTAAGGTTAAGTCTAAACCTTGTAATAATAATAGCAACGCTAGGCCTATGACTTGCAATGTTCGTAACAAGATATCTATGCGTCATTTTGATCGTGCGGATTGCGATAAGTCACAGCCTACTGTGCTTAGTATGGTACCTACAATGATTAATGGTAGGGAGTCCATGGAAAATTCGAGACACAATTCCACTGATAACATTATTGATAAGAATTATTTACCCACACCAAGTAGGTTGACCACAACGATCGTTAATAGGGTGCCCATGGAAAATATGAGACAATTTTCCAGCGACAAATTTAATGATAACAATAATTTTCCCACATTAAGTAAGGTGACCTCGAGGGTCGAAAGTAGGGTGACCATGGAAAGCTTAGGACATTTTTCCACTGTTAATCCGAACGATAGAATTTATCCCCTGAGTGACTCTATGGAGCACCAGGTCAGGTTAAGGCCTACTTTAAGTGTCCAGATTTTAGGAGTTCGCGGAAAAGCCCTGTTGGATTCAGGCGCCAAGAGCAGTGTTGCCGGTGCTCTGCTATACCAATTGCTGCTGAAGCACGCGCACCCGTTCGAGGTGACATACCGACGGGTTCGGCTTGCAGACGGCTCCGCACGTACTCGACAAGTTCTGCTTACCACCCTGGAAGTAAGGATAACCCCTGAAAGGTCAGTAACACTTGAGTTTACTATTTTTCCTGATGCTCAAAATAATGAGACGCTATTTGGAATGGATTTTTTGGTTGCAGCCGGTATTGTGCTTGATTTTGCTTCATCTACCTGGCACTTCTCAGGTGACCATGTTTTGTATGACATTGAGTACGAGAGTCCAAAGCCATGCTCGAATATCTTTGCTGCTGACTTTTTGCGCGATGATGAAGGGCTTATGTTGAGTCCAGATGAAAGACAGCAGTTGTCTGATACATTGCAGCAGAACAGTGACATTTTCGCAGAAAAGGGAGGGCCTACTCCTTACGCGGAACACCACATAGACACGGGCGACCATCCTCCAATATCAGTTCCTCCGTATAGGCTCACACCCGCCAAGAAGGAGCTTATGAAGGCCGAGTTGGAGAAGATGCTCGACGAGGGTGTCATCGAGGAGTGCGAGTCCGCGTGGACTTCCCCAGCTGTGCTCGTGCCAAAGAAAGATGGCAAGGTAAGGTTCTGCGTGGATTATCGTAAATTAAACGCCGTAACGAAAACCGATGCTTACCCCATGCCGCGTATCGATGATTTAGTTCAGTCAACTAAGCGCAACTGCTACATGTCTACGCTTGATTTGCGGAGTGGCTTCTGGCAGGTGGTCGTAAGGGAGAGCGACAAAGATAAAACAGCCTTTCAAACACCTTTCGGTACTTATCGCTTTACACGTATGCCGTTCGGCCTTAAAAATGCACCTTCGACTTTCCAGCGGTTGATTGATAAGCTTCGCTCTACTTTGAACCGCGAGTTCTCTCAAATCAAGGGTGACAATGTTACGCTATTAGCTTACCAAGATGACCTACTGCTCATTACAGAAACATATTGCGGTCATATAATAGCACTGCGAGCCGTATTTGATAAGCTGCGATCTTTTAATTTGAGGGCGAATCGTGATAAGTGTGTTTTCTGTAGGAAAAAGGTAAAGTATCTCGGGCATGTTATCACACAGGATGGCGTATCTGCTGATAACGACAAGGTACAGGCTATAGTGGAGATGAAGCCACCACAAAATCTCAAACAGTTAAGAACTTACCTGCAGACGTGTTCTTGGTTCCGAAAGTTTGTGCCAAACTTCTCTGCTATTGCTGAGCCACTAACTCGTCTGACTAAGAAAAATCAGTCTTGGGTTTGGGAGTCAGAGCAAGCAAACGCTTTTGAGGAGTTGAAGAAGCGCCTCACTTCTTCCCCTATTTTGATACAGGTTGACTACTCTCAAGCCTTTATACTAAGAACGGATGCCAGCAGTTACGCTATAGGTGCAGTGCTCCTACAGGGCGAAGGCATTGAAGAACGCCCCATAGAGTATGCAAGTCGTCTATTGACCTCTGCGGAGAAAAACTACAGTACCACAGAACGGGAGGCTTTGGCCGTTGTATGGGCCGTTGAGCGCTTCAGAGGGTATATTGATGGGCACGAGGTGATAGTCAGGAGTGATCATCAGCCGCTGCGGTGGCTGCTCACCGTGAAGTCACCGTCAGGTAGGTTAGTGCGTTGGGCACTTAAACTCCAGTCATTTAATATTACCTATCAGTACTCACCAGGCAAGGTTAACGTAGTAGCGGACACGTTAAGCCGTCCACCATGTTCTGATGAAGAGGATATGGCAGAGTGTGGTTTGTGTCCTGTTGTCATAAACTTACCTTCTACCAGCCCAGCTGACCTGCGAGCTGCTCAACTAGCCGACTCTGACTTGCATAAAATTATTCAAGACTTGGAAGACCCCGACGAACTTACCTTTGGTCGATGGCTGGAGAGAGGGTACGTATTGTCGCACGGTGTTCTTTACCGGTATGACCCGGATTCTGATACTGAAGATGCTCAGCTGGTGGTACCGAGCTCCATGCGGGATGAAATTCTAACGGAGCTCCACGATTCCCCCACCGCCGGCCATCAGGGAGTAGAACGGACCCTTCAACGATTAAGGGAAAGATATTATTTCCCCGGCATGCGTAGGTATGTAACTGATTATTTGAAAAGGTGCGTTGAATGCCTACGGTACAAACCGTCTAATCAAAAACCCTCAGGCTTGTTACAAACTCCTGTACTTCAGCAGCGAGGCGAAGTCCTAGCTATTGATTTATTTGGTCCTTTACCACCTGGAGACCAGGGGGAGCGGTGGGTATTTCTGATTGAGGATGTAGCCACAAGGTGGGTAGAACTGTTTCCACTTATTGATGCTACCGCAGAAGCTTGCTCTCGTGTCCTCTTGGAAGATTATTTCCTCCGATATGGACTGCCGCGACGCGTCGTCTCAGATAATGGCACGCAATTTGTGTCTGCTGTCATGCAGCAGTGCATGCATCTGATGGGCGTTAAGCAGGAGCTTATACCGTTGTACCACCCAGAGGCTAATCCTGCTGAACGGAAAAATCGGGACCTTAAGGTACAGTTGTCCATGTTAGTCCAAACAACTCACACCGATTGGCCTAAGCATTTGGCGAGCGTCATGAATAGCGCCGCGTGCTCCACTACGGGTAAAACACCTGCGTATTTAACTTTTGCGCGAGAGTTACGAACCCCGTTCGATGTTCATCATGATTTACGCAGTATCTTGGATAAGGAAAATTTTGTTCCTCAGGTCACTCCTTACTTGCGAACTTTCATTTCATCTCTCTCTGATATTAGGGAACGTGTAGAGAAGTGCCAAGACGTTCGTAAACAAGTAGCAGATGGTTCCCGTCAAAAGGAACCCAAAATTAATGTAGGAGATTTAGTTCTGCTCAAGACGCACGATCTTAGTAACGCATCAAAAGGTATTACGCGGAAATTCATGCCTAGACGTGATGGTCCTTATCGAGTTAGGCAAATCACTAGCCCTACGACGTTTGTTCTTTCCGACCTCTCAAACAACGTCATAGGGAAGTATCATAGTTCAGACTTGACCCTTTTAACGTCTCCATTGGAATCAGCCGTTCCAATCATACCCAGAAAGCGCAGAGGGAGACCGCGCGGCCGTGTATTAAGTCCCAAGTTGGACTCGGGGCGCGTTCCGAACTTGGAGGGGGAGAGTGTAACGCGTGACACTAGTTGCGCGCCTTCATCGCCAAATTCCCACGTAATAGCTGATTTTGAAAATCCCGCGATGTCGACGAGCGCCACCTATCGGGACGCTCGCCGAAAGATACGACGGCCGGCGCGTTACCGCAACTGATCGGATCGGACGCGATAATTTTAATATTAAGTAACTAAATGTATTGTACGTGCATTGTGAACTAAAAAAACGTGTGTCAATAAAAGTTATATCACTGTACAAGAGTTTTTAGTCAGAACTGAGCTAGTCGAGGCATACGTTAAAATATAATATTTAAAAAAAATTACATGGTTCTTGATAAGCTGTTTCCCCAACCTCAGAGAATAATATATCGCAAGACATCGAGCTAGCAAAACAATACCAAACTCCTCGCTTGTTTGTATTCAGAGGTCCCTTGGCCCCTTCATCTATCAATAAATATAATCTCGGTAAACATACTGGGTTCGACAAAGAAAGTGATAGACGACCAAAGGGTTCATTTTTCAGATTGACATTTCCAGCACGATACCGGGAAAATCAATAACGGGTAGTGCATTCGTTTGTAGAGTTCGCTCCGTAAACGTCGTTGATGTTGCATGCCGCTTGTGCCGCGTTGCTGCCACGACGGTACTCAAATTCAATTATCCATGACGACGAAAATGACTCAAACGTGATGAAAACATAACACTAATCAATACATATGAGACTGAATTGAAATAATGAAAACTTGTTTATTAATTAAAATTAATTTGAATTTAGAATTCATAACCAAACAAAAAATATTTTTATTTGAAATGCCAGTACTTCATAACGGCAATATGATAGGTAAAGACCTATTCAATCTTTAGGATCTGAAGATATATATCACTTTATACATCTAGATCCCAACTCACTATGTAAATCAGAGCCGCTCAGACACTCTGTCGCTTTGTGGAAACCAAAGAGCTGGATACAAAGTTATGATCTATAGAGTGAGTAAAATTCGAATCAATCGCTTTCAGTTTGGTTGATGAGTATTAACCATGCGATGTAAAAAAAAAAGACGATGATTTTCAACACTTTTAATCTAGTTGATTATAATGATAATGGTAGGACTAATTTTATGTAGATATCAATAACCTTTCCACCCAGTCGCTCTTTCCAATAATTAGCTCAGACACAGATACAAAAGATTCAAAGGTATAGTTGAAATGAAAGTGAGCGAATGAGTAATTTGCTCTTTGGAAGAGATATATTACATTTATATCACTCGCTCGCTCGCAACTTATCTCTACTATGGTGGCCGTAGGATAACAGCTGCGATATTGAGTAATGAGTAATTTTATTCGCTACCTTACTTTGAACCCGCTATCTACTTGCTACGCAGTCCTAAAATACCGATACCAAAAATCTTTGCTGTCAAATTTAAAGTATCGATTAATTCCTTGTATTTACTCGTACCTAAAATAAAGCGAATCGACTAAGGCATCTCTATTTCCCGCCAAAACAAAATTCTGTCAAAAGTGCTCTCGAGTGCGGTTTGGTAATTTTTTAAGTTTTTACTTGTCGGTACTTATTATTACGTAAAATTAATAAGTTCGATAGTGAAATTAATAACGAATGATGGCAGATTCCTTAGGTATGCTCAAGGAAAGCAAAAGCTTTAATTTGGTAAAGCATATAAACCAAATGTAATATTGTTTAATGAAACTAACGTAACCTTTGTTTTCATTCAGCTGGTCAAAGAGCCAAGCGGCAAAAAATCGACAAGCACGGGCGTTTGTCGGCATTTGAAAGGTTGAAACAACTGAAAGGCAAAGGTGTGAAGAATAAATATGATGTGGATGAAATGGAGAATGTATACGATACCGTGGATGAGAAGGAATACACAGAACGTGTGATGCAACGTCAGGAAGATGACTGGATTGAAGACGATGGTAAGCACTAATACAATTCATTCTTTGACACACACTCATTAGGATTCTTAAAAGATAGTAGTTATTCTCCTAGCAAAAGAATAAGATGTCTTAAATGCTGCTTGTTTTTATATGATGTATTCTGTTAAAATATATTACATAGAAAATTTGTTAAGAAATTGAAGTTGTTGTAGGAAAGTGAAACACTCCACATCGTCCCATAAACTTCAACTGATAATAATCGGCCTTCAAATAAGTAACAACTGGTACAATGTAAATATGTTCTGATAATATTAAGTATGTTACTGTATAGTTTTGACCGATGTCTAATATATGATTAAGGGTGATTTTGGTTTCTGTAGATGGCATTGGGTATGTGGAGGATGGTAGAGAGATATTTGATGATGATGAAATTGAAGACTCTTATGTGGCATCCAACAATAAAGATTCTGGGCGAGGTCAGAAGAGAAAAGCTAGAGTTGCACCTCAAATCTCAGCTAAAGGAAACATTAGGAACCTCCTGGGATCTATGCCTACAAAGAAGAAAGAGGTTTGCTAAGTTTACATATTTAATTTTTAATGGATTTGTATTGAATGAGTTAATTTTACTTGCTGATACATCAATTACAATGTACATATTGCATATAAATATCGGACTACATTAGACTGAAATCATTATTATGGGTAAATTGAGATCTGTTACTACAGATAGCTATGCCATGGCATGATGTCTAGCTGTTGACTGAAATACAAAGAAGAATAATTCATGGAAACTGTACGACATTACTAACATATATTTAGATTTTTAAATTTTTTGTGAAATGTTTTATGGATATGTAAAGATTAATTAATCTAAACACTGTACAATATTGCCTTTATACTTGACATTGGCGAAATTGTGGAAGATACTCTACAGAAGCCATAATCTAAGGAGGAAGAAGATCAATTCATGCTGGCTACCTCAAATGATTGCACAAACCTTTAAAAGAATACAAGTTCTGAAGTACATATGTATATACAAAAAAAAAAACTGGACATTTAGAATAGTCTAAGCATATATTTCTAACAGTATTTAATTACAACTTTAGAACTTGATTTACTACACATGTGTGTTGATTGATAGTGATAGATAATGAAATCTATTGCAGGATGTTAAAATATCTGAAGACAATATTCTCTCAGACATAATGTCTGACTTAGATGGGACTGCATCAACTGCAGTGAAGCCAAAGCCTGTAGTAACTAAAGCCAGCATAGTAGAGTCAAGCAAGAGGGATGCACAGAATTACTTCAAAAGTCTTTCTACAGCTGTCAAGAAACCAACAACCACTATCCTGAGGAACGAACAACCAGTGTTGAAACAAGAAGATGTAAGTTATTGTCTCAATGAGTATTATGTGCAAATTAAATACATCTGCTAACATTTTCATGATTGCATACTAACTTTTGAAACATCATATTGCACAATTTTGAATTTATAATATAAAACAAAATTGTTTGCACCATTACATTCTTAGCAATAGCACTATTTGAGTGGCACAAATAGGGTGGTACCTAATTATTAATACCAGAGTACTATTTAAAACCAAGTTCATATCTACGGGGCTGTAAACCTATCTACTAGTAATGAAAAAAAAAACAATGATTAGTTTACCATAGTAAGCAGCAGACTTATTAAATATACATAAGCACCAGATAAGCATGAGTGCTAGGTACCAGGTTGTCGAGCACATGCCAAAGGCAAAGGAGGCCTCGTTGGTGTTTTTGTGATTATTTAGTTGTTCAATAAAGAACGACGACACGGTTGGTGCAGTGGCTGATACAGTCGACTGCTGCGCTCCGGATCGCGGGTTAGATTCCCGCACTGAACAAATACTTGCATGATATGCATGTTATTGTTCCGGGTCTGGGTGTATTGTGTGTGAAATGTATGTCTGTAAACGCACCCACAGGAGAAATCCTAGTGTGGGAAAAGTGTTTTTTAGAAAAAAAAAAGAAAAAACAACATTTTACTATGTGTTTTATTTGTGATCATTTTGTTTTTAGGATTAAACTGGAAAAATGGCAATTCTTATAGGTTCACATCTTTTGTTATAACAACACCATGTAATGCCTGACATTTGGTCAAATAATGTTCTTTCCTAATATTTTTTTTTACAGAAAGGAAAACTGGTAACTCATTTGAATCCTATTCAAGATGAAGAGACAGTAAGTTTGCTCATATTAGTTTATAATTTAGTATTTAAGTTAATTAATAGGTATTTACTAAATGTTTTCATGTATAAATGTTAAACCTTGCAACAACTATTAAGTTTTATCATTTTTAGATACAGAATGGTGAATCCTCGAAACATATAAGTGATAGACCAGTTTCAAAGAAACCTGAATGGAAGATAGACAAAGATATAAAACAAGAACTAGAAGACTCCGCCACACAAAACATAGAGGAGTTCCAAACGCAAGATCTAGACTTTGATGATGAGTTTAGCAATGACTCTGCGCCCAAACCAGCAGAAATCAAGAAAGAGATCTTACCAAATACTGGAGAGACAATCACAGATGTGGCTGAAGAGTTTTTGAATGAAGACTTTGACATATTCCCAGCTAAAAAAGAATCTCCTAAAGAATTGAAGCCTCTAACAAGTACCTGGTCAGAACAAATGGGTGACAACCAAGTGGCAGCCACTGTACAAGTAGATGGACAGTTGCCACTACAAACTAATGAGAATGGGGAGGAGATCTTAAAGTTCTACTGGCTAGATGCATGGGAGGACAGGTTTGTGAAGCCGGGAGTAGTGTATTTGTTTGGGAAGGTGTATGCCGATCCATCTAATAAGAAAGCTGGCTGCGTGTCCTGCTGTCTTGTCGTAAAGAATGTTAACCGACAGTTGTTCCTTTTACCCAGAGAATACGTAAGTACAGTCGACTTTGAAATTTTTATGCCATTTACTACAAAATTTATTGTAATAAAATGAATCGAATATATTTTTTGCACCTAGGTTAATTGAGTCATTAGCAGTGATAGTGTAGTGGTTGAACACTTGCCTTCCATACAGGAGATTCTGAGTTTGATCTCGGCCTACACTTCTGACTTTTCGGATTCATGTGCGGATCAGAATATGATTATCTGTATTTATTAAATAGTTTATATTTCCTTTAGAAACTAGACCCAGTGACTTTAGAGGCGACCGATCAAGAAGTAACGATGATGGACATGTATTCTGAGTTCAACAGTTCTGTGGCAAGTGAGCTTGGGCTCAAGGAGTTCAAATCGAGGAAAGTTACAAAGAACTATTGCTTTAACTTGCCAGACATACCTGCACAGTCTGACTATCTAGAAGTTAGATATTCTGTGAGTAACTCAATTATTTAACAAGTGATATTTCATTGTTGTCTTGGGACCTCCAACTCACAATGTAAAGTTGTATAAAGACTGCACATTCTGAATTTCAAAGCAAGCTATGCTTTTTGGACTTATTCACGTTTAGCTGATCCAACAATACGTGCAAACTTTATTTGAAGAGAGAAGACCTTCAGTTTTCATTGAAGCTTTTTATGATTTAATAGTCGGTGAAATTAAAGAAAATGCATAGCTGTGAAATTACGGAGCTGCACATTTTGCAATTATATCCCTCATGCATTACTCCCCCCATTGCCTGGTATAATTATGGCAGTATAATATCTGAATAGCTTATATGTTGATCCTCTTAACCTTCAAGAAAAACACTTCTTCATTACCAGCTACATAAACATTATGAAAAATATCTAACACTCATATCACCCACAGGCTTCATTTCCCCCGCCACCAAAGGACAAGCAGTACCTAACATTCTCCCACATCTTTGGGGCCACTACATCCTCTCTAGAAATATTCTTACTGGAGCGGAAGATCAAAGGGCCGTGCTGGCTGGAGGTGAAGCAGCCAGAACTGGTGCAGGCTAAAATGTCATGGTGCAAGCTGGAAGCTACCTGCGACAAGTTGGAACATATTTCTGTTATCAGAAATGATTCAGATTTGAAACCACCGCCAGTCGTTGTCGCCACTGTAAGTAGCAGATTGCACTGTTATATAGGATAAAATACTAGGAAATGACATTCCTTTTAGCAAGATATCAGTACTAGCACAATGCAATAGTGCAATAGCTAAGGATAATGCCGTCGGACTGGCGAGTCAGGGGTTGCGAGTTCGAAACCACATGTTATACTAATGTGCCACCCACGTACATAGCTGGTAGGGTTTCTACAACAACAAAAAACGATAAACCTCTATATAATATATTTTAAATCAACATAGAGAATCAGTAGGTTATACGGATCGCGTGACTTACAGAAAAAAATGGTTATTACATTATTTTTTTCTGGAATAAATAGTAATAATTATAACAATAAATAGTTGCTATTTTTGCACTAAAGAAAATGATTTTATCACAATTTTATTACAGTAGTGCGTGTAGAACAGATAGCTGCTGAGAATGAGAACAGCTCAAATATGGTATCAAACGGTCTATTACATAAAAAATTGACGCTCATTTGCACTATGATAGGCAACGCTGCAGAGATTTTATGAAATAGACTATTTGATACGAGGATCCCGATGTTCTCACGCTGCAATCATATCAGCCAAAGGACGTCCACTGCTGAACAAAGACCTCCCCCATAGATTGCTACAGTTGTATCGTAATTTTGGGAGGAATTTACCAGTATTCACCACCGCTTGGCAGGCGGGTTGGTGAGCACAGAATGGCTGCTGTTCCACACAAGGGATGCTGCTGCCCATCCCTATAGTTAAGTGCGCTGCAATCCATCATTCAAATCGAAAGCACTGTAACTGTACAAATTACTTGTTTTCATTCATTTCGGCTGAATGAAGTCCACTGCTGGACACAGGCCTCCCCCAAAGATCACCACAACGAACGATATGGGTGTGTTGTGGGCTCATTGGGGGGTTTTGCCATAATCGCCACGCTTAGCAGACGGGTTGGCGATCGCAGTTGAATTGTTAATTTACTCGAAGGACGCTGCTGCCCATCCTCCGGTTAATCCCTTAGTCGACTTTAACGACACCCACGGGCGAAGATGCGGTGGTGGTATTCTGAACCGGCACCACACGGCACAGCCGGCACCACACGGCATTTACTTGTTTTAGTAATCATTTAAAACAAAAACGTTTCAGATAAACATGAGAACAACAATGGATCCCAAAACAAGAAAGACAAAGATATTGATGCTGAGTTGTCTGTCCCACACCAACTTCCACATACACAAACCTCCCCCTAACCCACCATTTCAGCAACATTTCTGTGGTAAGCAATACTTTTCTCTATAACAAGACCACCCATCGTAATTCCAACATTATGTAGACATGAAATCATTGTTTGTTTTTCAGTAATGACAAAGTGCAATGAAATCTGGCCGCTCGATCTAAAACAGTCTCTACCGCAGTATAAAGCAACAAAACTAACTAAATGTGACACTGAGCGAGAACTGCTCAACTATTTTATGGTACAATTTTGGAAATTGGACCCAGATTTAGTAGTTGGGCATGACTTACAAGGATTCCAACAAGATTTGCTAATAGGCAATATCCTCGACCTCCATATACCTAACTGGTCTCGATTGGGAAGACTCAAGAGGTCTGTCGCTCCTCAGAAGAAGTATGCAGCAAAGGACGCGTTCCTAGGTCGCTTGGTTTGCGACATTAAAATATCTGCGATGGAATTAATCCGAGCCAGAAGTTTCGATCTTGACACTCTGTGTGTTAATGTACTGAAAATGAAAGAGGGTGAACGTGTAGACGTGGCACTTGAAGACGTGCCCCGTTATTATGAGAATAGTAGAGATTTGTTTCAACTGGTCTCACTAAGCATGCAGGATGCTTCGTTCATACTCAAAATGATGTGCGAATTGAACGTCATACCGCTAGCGTTACAAATCACTCAAATTGCCGGTAATATCATGTCCCGGACATTGCTCGGTGGCAGGTCGGAAAGAAACGAGTATCTTCTACTCCATGCTTTCACTGAAAAAAATTATATTGTACCCGATAAAGTTTATGGCAAGAGGACAGTAACTGACGATGATAACGACGATCAAGATGAAGGCACTAGTAATGTCTCCAAAAAACAAGGGAAGAAAAAAGCTGCTTATTCTGGAGGTCTCGTTTTAGATCCCAAGAAAGGATTCTATGATAAACTTATTCTTCTCATGGATTTTAATTCACTGTACCCTAGTATTATTCAAGAATACAACATTTGTTTCACCACTATCAAAAGGAAAGCTGCTGCGTCTTCTGACGACGATGTTGCTAACCTCATCTTGCCAACGACAAACATAGATCTCGGTGTTCTGCCGACACAAATTCGTAAACTTGTTGAGAGTAGGAGAGAAGTGAAAAAACTGATGAAGACTCCCGATTTGTCGCAAGACCAGTACATGCAATACAACATAAGACAAATGGCTTTAAAACTCACAGCCAATTCTATGTATGGTTGCCTTGGTTTTACTCACTCGAGGTTTTATGCAAAGCCCCTGGCTGCCCTCGTCACCATGAAAGGCAGAGAAATCCTCATGGACACCAAAGATATTGTGCAAAAATCTAATTATGATGTAGTTTACGGAGACACCGACAGTTTGATGATCAACACAAATTGTTTAGATTATGACAATGTTTTTAAAATCGGTGTTGATATTAAAAAAGAGATCAACAAAAAATATAGACAAATAGAGCTTGATATAGATGGAGTGTTCAGATATCTGCTTCTTTTGAAGAAAAAGAAGTATGCCGCTGTATTGATTAGCAAAAATAAAAATGGTGAGTTTGTCTTCACTCAAGAGCACAAAGGGTTGGATATCGTACGTCGTGATTGGTCTCAACTGGCCGCCGAAGCTGGAAAATTTATTTTAAGCCAAATTCTCTCGGAACAGTCCGCAGACGAGAGGCTCGAGAGCATACAGACGCATCTGAACAAACTAAAGGAGGATCTAATGAACGGAAAAATGCCGCTGTCAATGCTAACTATAACTAAACAGTTGACTAAGAATCCTAACGAATACGCCGATAAACATACCCAACCCCATGTACAAGTAGCTCTAAGACTGAACAATAAAAATACTAGGAGGTTTAAAAAAGGAGATGTAGTGCCATATATTATTTGTGAAGATGGCACTGCTAACTCTGCCACACAAAGAGCATACCATGTAGAGGAGCTGAAGAACTCTGAACATCTCAAAGTCGATTATAAATATTACTTAGCACATCAATTACATCCGGTAATATCCAGAATATGTGAGCCCATCGAAGGCATGGACCCAGCTCGAGTCGCCGACTGTTTAGGGCTGGACCCATCAGGATATAGGCAAATAACTAGGAGAGAAACTTCCAATACTGAAACATATGAAGTAGAAAACGAACAGGAAAAATATAGACAGAGCAAGGACTTCGTATTTGTGTGCGTCAACGAAAACTGTAAAACTGAAAATAAAATACGAGAAACAGTGGTGAAATTGGACAAAGAAAGTGTAACATTTTTAGATAAATGTCAAAACGATAAATGTACTCTGAGGCCTGTTGACTACTTGGCCAGTATTCAGAACCAGTTAAGTCTACAAGTTCGTCAATATCACGGTCAGTATTACGCTGGTTGGTTGTCATGTGAAGACCCAGCGTGTGGACACCGCACCGTACGGCTTCCGCAAACGTTCGCCGGAGGCTACCCCTTGTGTAGGCTATGCGAGAAGGGCGTTATGTTCAGAGAATACACTGAAAAGGACCTATACTTGCAGATAAACTTCTTTTTATTTTTATTTGATCTGGGCAAGAATACAAACTCAAGTACGTATGGCAATTTTGCGTTAATTTATTAATATTTTCCTTAACTTTATTGATTCATTCTTTGTTTCAGAAACTCGCATTACACCTCAAGTCACAAACGCTTTTCAGCAACTAAAAGAAATGGTTGTAGAAGACTGGCTGGCGCAGTCCGCTTACTCCATTATAAATCTATCGAAACTGTTCAGATTTTTCACTTTAGACTCTAAAACAGGCAACAAAGTGAAATCTGAACCAATAGAAATAGATATTTTACCAGAGACTGAGCATATAGATGCGTTGTTAGAGATGGGCACCTATTAATTTTTATTTATAAATTTATATATATTTATTTTATTTGTAAATTTTTATAGAATTGAGAATCATGTTAAATTATGATAGTTGTACTGTAAATAATAATAAAAATATGGTTATACTACTTATATTGTTTCATATATCACGTCACCTTCCCATGCGAAAGGGGAGAAACCTATGCTAGCTGATTACAGCTAATTGGAATTCCGTGCTCTGGCTAAGGATCCCGAGCCATGCCGAGGCAGTGCCGTAACTAGGCGTGAGCGGTGTGGACTTTCTCCCATAGCCACACGCGAAGCCGAGGCCGATCAGCATAAATGATTAAACTACGTTAAATAAGTACGCTAACATAATTACATTTTTACGTACAGCATTCTTCTGTTCGTAAAAATAACTGTTTTTATTTTATTCTGTTCGTGTTGTCCGAGTCCAAAATAAATATCTTTCTTTCTTTCTAATAAATGGCTTCCACTCTTGACTATTATATAGTACGGAAGTGTTATTCACAGAGTACATTATATATACGGAAGTGTTATTGGTTGAAACCGACCGAAGTTTCAGGTATGGCCAAACATACTGGTTTCAGCCAAAAATGGCCGAAACTTTAGCTCGGACGACCCCCACGACCACCGCTTCCCCCGGTAGGTGAATCTTCGGCCCTTCGTCTATCGAAAGACGGATGGCCAGCAGCCGACTGATGTATTAGAACCACCTTGCAAATGTCTCCAAGCCAGCCATTCCTAGGAATAACAAAGTATGGCTCGGTGACTACAGTGAAACTGTGTTGTTTCTGGGACAATGATCAACCATTCGACATGCTTTGGAGCAGGAGGTCCTGAGGCCTGGCGCGGTGGTTGATCTTTGCTTGAACGAGGCGAAACCATTTTTTGTTTATTGGCAGTCCATATTCTTTCCTCCTGAGGTTGCAAGGTGAGGTGTTACCCCCTGCGGCCGCTCCACCTTTTTTAGAACCCGGCGTTGTCGCAGGGCAGGCGTTCATGGGCGCTCGGCGCTCCGTTGTCTTGCCGGCCGCCACACAGTAGACCCAGTGCGGCGTGGTCTCACAGGAGGCTGTCTTGTGGCCAGGCTGACCGCAGCGGAAGCCGCGCCAGTCTATTGCAGAGGGGCACTCCTACGTGCCCACCTACCTGGCAACTGAAATCAGTGGTCTGAGCTGTAGAAGCTTGGCCTGCGTTTACACCCAGCCCACTAATTGCCGACTCACACCGATCGCACTAGACTTGACTGAGGATGGAGGGCAGGTTACGACCCTCACGATGGGCGGCGTCTACTAGTTCTTTGAGATGAAGTCGTTTAACTCGAGATACGCAGATCTGCGCACTTCGTGGGTCCGGACATCCCTATTTTCTCAGCCTTGAAGAAAGCCCTCAGCTTTTCCAAGTATACTTCGCATATCAGCATGCTTCGATAAGTCACGACATGCCACGGTGTGCTAAGGATAAAGTAATTATTCATTTAAACTTTAAAAAATACTTTGCCGTGCGGGACTATCGATGAAAGCCAATCCCCTTTTTTGCACCCGGTCAAAGAGTATAATAACTCACCCGGTGGAAGTACTATATGTACTTCCTCCGCCCTGAGAAGGGCAAAGAGGAATGTATTTCGGACCGGCAAAACACCCGAGTGCCTCCAGGATCTCGAGAACAATCATACCAGAACTGTCCATTGTGGCCGCGCCATTAGGCACATCAAAGAGGGGAGGCGACCGTAAAGTCACCCCCACATTTAGAGGGATTGTAAAGGTGTGCGCTGCCATATAGCGACGACAGGGGGGCTCAGGCGTTTGATATGGGCGCCTAGGTGGTTTTTACCCACCTGACGCCCTCACAGACCACTGCACACAAATTTTCATGCTATACCGGCATAGCCGACGCTACTGCTGCCAGAAGTCTTGCCCGTTCCGATCGACTAGAATCGGGCGTGGGCCTAATGGTAACGAGGCGTAGGCTCAGAAGCGGACGCTTATGGGATGAAGGCTTACTCTCTCATCTGTCATCAGCCATACATCGTCCACTGCTGAACACAGGCCTTCCCCATAGATTTCCACAACTGTGTCATCATATTGGGGGGAAATTGCCAGTACTCACGACGCTTGGCTGGCGGGTTGGCGAGCGCAGAAAATCTGCTGTTCCACAGAAGGGACGCTGCTGCCCATCCCTCTGGTTTAGTCTCTTAGTCGCCTTATACGACATCCACGGGAGGAATAAAGTGGTGCTATATTCTTAAACCGGACACCACACGGACAAGAAGAAGAAGATTTACACTAATCATACTCTATTATTCTTCAGATTTAAATACTAAACTTAAAGCTTCGAATATCTATACAAATAAATAAAATTGAAGTGTCTGTTTCTAATTTCAAAATAACAGCTTTTTACTAAATGCATATGAAAGTATATACGGTACCTATAACAAAAAAAACATTTTAAATTTTTTTGTCTGTCTGTTTGTTCCGGGTAATCTCCGAAACGGCTGGACCGATTTTGACGGGACTTTCGCTGGCAGATAGCTGATGTTATAAGGAATAACTTAGGCTACTTTTATTTTAGAAAAATAATTAGGGATCCGCGCAAAAAAATTAAACCCTTGAAATCCAGTATATATCATCATTTCGGCCAAATGAAGTCCACTGCTGGACAAAGGCCTCCCCAAAGATCACCACGACCACCGATATGGATGTGTTGTGGGCTCATTGGGGGGTTTTGCCATAATCGCCACGCTTGGCAGGCGGGTTGGCGATCGCAGTTGAGTTGTTAATGTACTCGAAGGACGCTGCTGCCCATCCTCCGGCTAATCCCTTAGTCGACTTTTACGACACCCATGGGAGGAGATGGGGTGGTGGCATTCTGAGCCGGCACCACACGGTATATATATGCCAGTATATATATTCTATGTCAAATGTCTATGTCGAAATATTCTAAATTTCTTTTAAATTAAACGCGGGTGAAACCGCTGGTCCCAGCTAGTCAGAAATAAAAAGAAAACATCAAATCAAAGACATACAATTATTTATTGAGAAAGTCTTATCATAAAGAAATACATTTGTGGTTCTTTATCATAACCGTAATTACGTGAAAATATCTAGTGCACGCGCAAGGGCGACCTGAATAAAAGATTACTTCTAAAAGAAAGTGGGTCAATAGTGACCGCGGCCGCGGCCTCTCATGTGCCCTCCGAAGTGTCCTCTGCCGCCTCCTCGGCCTCTGAAGTTGTTCTGGTTATTATCGTAGTTACCATACTGCTGGTTTATATTCTGGGGTCGAGTATCATAATTATCTTGCCCTCTGCCATTCATAAAGTTGTTTCTGGGACCCTGATTGTATGAAGTATTAGGGCCAAAATTATCTGGTCCCGATCCTCTGATTGGCGGACCACGGCTGTCCATCATATTATTAGATCGTTGATTCCACGGCCCTTGGTTGAAATGATCTTTGGTCTTGTTCCTGTTATCATTGAAATTTTGTTGCTGATTTTGTGGTTGCTGTTGAGGTTGATATTGTTGTTGAGGTGGTTGATAATTTTGTTGTTGAGGTGGTTGATAATTTTGTTGTTGAGGTGGTTGATAATTTTGTTGTTGAGTTGGTTGATAATTTTGTTGTTGTGGTGGCTGATAATTTTGTTGTTGAGGTGGTTGATGATTTTGTTGTTGGGGTGGTTGATAATTTTGTTGTTGTGGTTGATAATTTTCTTGTTGAGGTGGTTGATAATTTTCTTGTTGAGGTGGTTGATAATTCTGTTGTGTTGGCTGATAACTTTGCTGTTGCTGCTGATTAAACTGCTTTTGTGGGGGTTGATAACTTTGCTGTTGCTGCGTATTAAACTGCTGTTGTGGAGGTGTCTGATGCCGTATCGGAGGTCGTATCGAGCCTCCTTGTTGGTTGAGGAACGGAGCTGGACCCGAAGCTTGAAGTGGTTCTGGATTCAAAGGTGTATTTTGCATTGGTGTTTTCAATGGTTCTGGGTTAACCATAGGAGTTTCAGGTAGATCCCCAAAGGATCTGGGTTGAGTGTTACTGACTACGACATTCGGGGAGCGTGATAGTGGCGCAGGTGTTGGAGCAGGCGTCGGCTTCATGCTCGCTTGCACTAACGCGAATAGATCTGTGGCTGAAGACAAGTTCTTAGTAATATCTGCGAGTGAACTTTCTAGAGTCGTCTCGACCACTGGTTCTGGCTTCGTCTCCTTCAAAGATTTTTTTACAATTTCCATTTCTTGGCGTATTTGGTCTTCTTTTACTTTCTGTGTTGCTGACTGGAAAACCTGAGAATGAAACATATCGTATTACACATTTTGTGTGGAGTGTAGTATACTATAGCATTATTATGAAGAAAGGCAAACTAAAAACTTATGATAAAACATGAAACCCTAGTGGGATTCTTCTTCAGAGATAACTGTAGCTCCACAACTACTGGTTAGTACAACACATTAAATAAATTCTAATTTAGATAATATTTTCATTATGATATAGACTATAGACTGTATCGTGTTTGCATAAAACGAAAGCAACATAGTGAATTTTGATATGATTCAAAATGCTTTTTTGCTTTTTCGTTCAAATAAACGTTAATGCAACATTCAAATCATGAATTTTCTAGTATCTCATGTATAGCTTTACCTCTTCAACAGTGTAATCATCATCATCACTCTCAAGAACCACCGTTTTTTCTTCCTCCTGTTCCATCTCCTCGGGCTCTGGCTCGGGCTGGGCCTGTGGAGCAGTAGAAGCTGCATCACTGACGTATTGACGTAGTCGTTCTACGCGCTCCGGTTCCTTAGCTTCGAGCTTCTTCAAGTACGCTATGAGGCTATGCTGCTCTTCAGCTGACAGCTCATTAAAGTTTTTGAGTAAAGTTTCTAGATCAGAGTCTGAGAGGCCATCCATTGCGTCCGGGATATCTTCTTTCTCCATTCTGTTTAGATAAAATGGAACACATTAATGATCATTACTGATTTGGGTTTATATTATTTACTCGCTCTAATGAACCTTTGTATCAAATATATAGATTTCTGTAAGTACCTTGTTTACTGATACGTGAATTCAGAAAATATGGAATGTAATATTATCATTGCCTTTGCAACTTAAAAGCAAAGCAATACTTACTTCTTGTCATTCTCATCGTATGCGGACTGCAACATTTGCAACGCGGACGCAGTGCCGCTCAATTTAACACGCGCAGGCGCAGGCGCTGGTGCAGGTTTGACTGGTGCAACAGGAGGACGTTCAACTACTTTCTTGGTCTTTTCAGCCTCTCGTTTTTTGGCTTCGGCCATCCCGACCACGGCGTCCACTAGTTGGGCGAGCTCTTCGGAAGACACGTCGGTTTTACCTTGGGCTATTAGGGCTTCTGCCATTTGTTGCGCTATCTGTGAGCGGTCTACTTCGCCCACACCTGCTACCGGCACCGCTGCCGCCTTGCTGGGTGCAGCAATTTTCTGTAAAGTTACATTTATTATTTTAGTGTTTTCTTTGTTACTTCATTAGAATGCCGAGTAAGTATAAGAGCTATGAATCGAAACGAAAAACCATCCAATAGATAGAAGGCCAATTCTCGTAATTAAAAATGTTCTAAATATAGTTCCGATCTAGTCTCAGTGTCGTAAATCACAAATGGTATTATCTTAAAGTAACAAAGAAAGTCAAACGTGAACTTATACTGTGATGAGATCGAAAATGGATCGAAAGTTGATTGAAGCCAAAACGGAATTATGCTAATATTTTGAACTGACACATGTACCAAAATTTTCATGAAACAAACGTCAAAATTGACATTGAAATTAGACTGAATTGAGATCATACTGAAATCAGACTGAACTTTAAGAGGAGCAGAATACCAATTTTTATCAATTCATATAAGCACTCAGTCAGACGTCAGTTAATTAGGCATCATGACACATTTTCTTAAAATCGTATTTAATTTTTTAGATAAAGGTATTTGGTAGCTATTCTATGATGTAGAAGCATGTGATCATTACATTTTAGTGTTAAAATGTTTCTGTCTAAATTATTAAATTGATAAAGGCATCATTTGTTCAATAAAAGTTTGATTGGAGAAAGTAAAGCTGCTAAATTTGTTTTATTATTTAAGAATAGTTTCTTGTAACATAATGCCTTTATCTGTCGATGTCTTCAATTTAATCCCAGTTCGGTCAACCGTCATAGTGCAAATTAATTACGAGAATACGCTCTCTGGTACGAGAAGAATGTTTTTAGTCTTATGCTGGGCCACACTAAGGTTTAACGCCAATATATATTACGTAATGGACAGAAGACATAGACGTAGCTACAACTTAACGCACTAATTTTGTAATGGCATTCCTAATGCTTTAGTTGAGACGCTCATCTAATAATACAGCCTAGCAGCTTCAACAGCCATTTTGAAAATAATTTATTGATGACGCGGTTTATCCGTATTAAAACGTTAAATGCACGTGTGGCCACTCAATCTAACGCATTATTTTGTGAATTTTACACCTTAATTATTGCGATAATGTGCGTTAACGTTTTTTTTTAACACTTCCCCACACTAGGATTTCTTCTGTGTCGCGGGTGCGTTTACAGACATGAACTCCATATACAATACCCAGACCCGCAACAACTACCTGCAGATCATACAAATATTTGTTCCGTGCGGGAATCGAACCCACGACCCGGAGCGCAGCAGCCGACTGTATCAGCCACTGCAGCGACCGTGCCGCCAAACGTTAAGCCTTAGTACTAGCCCAGTATTAGAGGGAGCGGTGGGTGGTGCTGCACCTGCGCCTGCGCCTTCCTGCGCGCGGCGCGCGTGTCGGCCTCGTGCAGCGCGGCGGCGGCGCGCACCACGGCGCCGCGCACGGCGGCCAGCGCGGCGCCGCTCACGAGGCCGGCCTGCACGGCGCCCTTCAGCTTCTCCTTCGCCGTCTCGATCAGCACGATCGCGTTCTCTTGCTCCAGTAACTCCTCGGATGAGTTCGCCTTTTCCTATAAAATCGTTTTGTTACATGAGTACTCGTTAGTTATGGCTGATGTCCGTGTGGTGCGAGCCCAGAATAGCACCAACCCTAGGGTGTCGTAAAAGGCAACTATGGGATTAACCAGAGGATGAGCAGCAGCGTCCTAGGAGTTACAATTTACAATTTAACTGCGATTCCGAACCCGCCTTCCAAGCGTGGCGATTATGGCAAAAACCTCCAATCAGATCACGCAACACACCCAGACCAGTCATTGTAGCGATCTTTGGGCGAAGCTTGGGTCCAGCAGTGAACTTTGTTTGGCTGAAATGATGATATCTGATGTCTGTGATCGCACCATGGGAATATTAACAAGATATGTTGCTATTGATATTCAAACATAACTAATATTAGTTTTATTCATCAATTCAAATCAAGCATATCTGGGACATGCTTAAAAGAAAGATAAAACCACTTCCAACACACCACAAACTCTTTAATCAGCTCCGAAATTTAGCACTGGCCGCTTGGGATAACATACCGCAAGTCGATGTTAGATACATCATCCAAAGCATGCCAGACCGAATGCATGCATATATCAGTGCTACAGGAGGAAACTCCCCGTACTATCATCTAATAACAATAATAAAAAGTTACTTATCCTTCCATTCGCTAGTTTTTAAGTTGTAAGATGAGTGTTAAACTTTATTTATTGGTGTGGTAATCATTGCAAAGTACTAGAAACTTATTTTAAGTTCTTACTGAACACTCAGTGTATTTCTTGAAGAAAATATATTTAAAAGCAAGCTGTAGCAAAAGTAATTAGTGGCCACATCAAGCTATACAAAACCAGTTTACGCTGATTTCTCAACATACGAAAAGCCTATGCAATGCGAAATCAGCTTATACTGGGTATGAATGGCTTCATGTGTAGAGCCGTATGTACAACATTCGTTCGTTTACGGGAACTTATGAGATTGCGCTCAAAACTGAAGCGCGCTGGCCCCGCCCTCATAGTATTTCTAACTTTTAGATTTTTATTATGTGGTCGCAATAACAATGATGTTATTGTATGTATATGTTTCAAATTCTTATGAGATGAGGAACTAATTGCCAAAAAAGAGACTTAAACCCATATACGCTAACTCGATATCTGACGTACTTAAACAAAGCATGTATTTAGATGGATATTTGTTTTCGTTCTCATAAATTCTTAGCAAAATGAAATGAAACCACTGCTGGTTTCATTTACGATTTCCTTTTTTTTACCTAACTTTCAAAGTCCCACAAATGATTAATGTCCCCACATCCCAAAATGCGAAGACATAAATAATTACAAATGTTTCTTCACCTTTTCCATTTTAAGTGCAAGACCGAGGAGATCAACTACTCGTGGTCCTAAACTACCGAGGTAGTCTTCCAGGGCCACAAGCAATCTCAGCGTGGCCACCACATCATCAGCAGGCGCATCCACGGCGTGACTGGACGTACTGGTATGTGGGCGCCGAGCCCGCGAGCCCCGGGACACAACGCTGCCGGTGCGGGAGCGATCGGTGGGCACTTCGTGAGCCGATACTACGGAATCGATGTCGTTGTCAGAGTTCCATGGAGAGAGGCCGTCGTCCCTGTAGATATAGAATGTTGGTCAGAACTAATGAGTATCGATCGGTAGCAGTAGTAAACGTAAGAAGCAAAAATGTTGTACCCCCCTCTTTTGAAAGAGTCCCGCGAATATCCCTTCTCATATTCCCCCCATACGGTTTACAGCCTGAATCACGTGTTTTAAGCTACCAAATTTTACAGTGATGCCATCATAAGCAGTTCGTTAAAACTTTATTTGCACTAGTGAACAGACCGCAAATGACATAGCGTGATGATTGGCTTTTAATTTAGCTGGAATGCTCAGAGCTGCGGTTATGTGGCGTTGTTAACGATATAACATATGTGTAGTGTGGATAAATCCAATAAAAAACCGCGACCAGTCTCTAGGGACAACTCGGGGAGCTCTTTTAAGGGCAACCCAAAAAGCATAGCCTCTGTTGGGAATGCTAAGAGACCTGACGCTTCGGGCACCGCTGCAGCCTTTATTGGCAGCAGCTCCCAGAGCAGAGGGGCCTCTGGCAGTACCAACGTACAGGCGGGTAGGGGGGGAAAAGGCTCACGCCCAAACTCGGCTTGTGGACCAGTGGAAGGCGAGGGCTCTACGCAGCCTGACCCTGATGCAGGGAGACAGCTGGTCTGGGCAGGAGCAAAGGTGACCAACACACCTGCAGTTGGCGGGACTGGAGGCCCTGACGCTTCGGGCAACGCTGCAGCCATAACTGGTGGCAGCGTCCAAAGTAGAGGGGCAACTGACCGTGTCAGCGTGCAGATGGGGAGGGGGGTAAAAGGCTTGTCCCCGGACATGGTGGGTAGACCGGCAGGAGGCGAGGGCTCCACGCAGCCTGACCCGAATGCAGGGAGACCACCGGCCAGGGATGAAGCACGACAGGTGCGCAAGCACAAGAAGCTAAGTGGAGCCCAAAGGCGTCGCTTGGCCTTAATACGGCAAGGAGCGGGATCGGTGGAATCACTCCCACAGGACGAAGCCCGCATGCCAAAAAGACTGAGGACTGAGGGCAGCGGAGACTCAATTGAGGCCAATAATGTGCCCAAAAGGACTAAAGCAGGGTCCTTCCGGGATGCAGTGGCAAAAACTAGGATGGCCATCGTTGCGGAGGACCATCCTGTTCAGACCCTGAAGGCCGAGGATATAGAAGATATCCGGGACCTCTTATGGGATAAGATGGTGGAAACACCAGAACCCAAACCCATCTTCGTCCTAGGAAACGGACTCTCGGCAGGCGCGCTACAAGTAGTGTGTGATGGCGAAGCAGCTGTCACGTGGCTACGGACACTGCAAGGGAAAACAATCAGGGACGGGGCATTAAGTCTACGTGTAGTAGACGCGAAAGACCTGCCCAGACCTATAAAGATGGCATGGAAAAGGCGCATGCCATCTAGAAAGGCGACCCTAACGCAAGAGCTCGACATGCTCCGGTCGTTCAACAAAGACCTCACGACTGCGGAGTGGAAGGTGGTCGATCAGACAGTTGAAGGTGTAGTCGCCCGTAGCATTATCCTGATGGATAGGGCTTCGGCCGACTACATCAAAGAACAAGGCTACAATCTGCACGCGGGGATGGACCGGAGCTACTTTAAGCTCCTAGACGATGGGCTAAGGCGCCCCGTCTGTCCCCCCGTACAGATTGCGGATGTCGTACCGACCACCTCGGTTCTCGGAAATGTTGGAGAGCCAAACACGGACGGAGTGGACGGTGAGGAGACGAAGTCAGGTGACTCTGAACTACGGGGGGATGATCCGGTCTCATCGCCATTTTCGATGAGATCGGACTATCTCACGCTGGGTTTGGACGAACTGGGCCTTGCCTCTTCACCGGCCATTCAGGAAAGACATCGAGCTGCTGGCAGAGACGGGTGAAGGAGGCCAACAGCACTAGGCATCATCGAAACCACAAACCATCACGATGAGCAACTTAAGGTGCGTACAAATTAACCTGCATCACAGTAAGGCAGCCACGGCAATACTAAGCCGTCAGCTGAATAGGAACAAATATGATGTAGCCCTTATACAGGAACCATATGTATACAAGGGGGACATTAAGGGATTAAATACTGGCGGTGGACAACTGACATATAAATGTCCCACAAATAATATGAGGACTTGTATCTATACTAGACAAGGTATAGAAGCAATTCCTCTCTATGATTACTGTTCTAGGGATCTCACCACGGTGAAGATTAATGAAGGGATAGAGGGGAAAAGGAAATACATCATCCTATCCTCTGCCTATCTACCATATGAGGAAGCAGACCCGGTTAATGCCTTGTTACATAACCTGGTCAATAACTGCGCAAACGAAAATCTCATCATAGGATGCGACGCAAATGCGCACGATGTTGCCTGGGGCAGTACAGACAACAATAAAAGAGGTGAAGTGCTTATGGACTATCTGGTAAGTTCTCCCTTATTCATAATGAACAAAGGCAATAGACCAACTTTCGTAAATAAACGTAGGGCAGAGGTTATTGATATTACGCTAGCAACTAAAGGGGCCAGCAAGGCAACAAAAAATTGGCATGTGTCTGGTGAAATTAGCTTATCTGACCACAATTACATTTGCTTTAGGTACGAATCTACCCAAAACTTTGGTAAGGTACTCAGAAGAAATCCCAGGAAAACGAACTGGGCATCCTTCAAGGAGGACCTCAAAGTAGAACTTAGAGATCCCACAACTTGGCTTAACTCTATTATAGATATAGAATTTGAGGCGGATAGAATATCACAAGCAGTTAAAACCTGCTGGATAAAGAACTGTCCGGAACAAGAGGGGAAATCGCAAAGGGAACCATGGTGGTCACCTGCCTTAGAACATCTGAGACAGGACACCAGAAAAGTTTTTAACTATGCGAAGTCAACAAAAGACTTCACGATATATGCAAAAGCGCTAACGCACTATAGCAAACAAGTTCGCAAAGCAAAGAGAAGGGCGTGGAGGGATCATTGTCAGAACATAAGCAGCTATCCGGAAGGTATGAGACTGCCGAAGGCAATGAGCTCCGCGAAGGTCAATAAACTGTCATCCATAAGAAATGACCAAGGTAAACTCACAACAGATGGGAAGGAGACACTAGCAATCATGCTCAAGAAACACTTCCCAGACTCGGTAGAACTACATAATGTGAATGAAAATATTATCACAATGGAAGAACAGAATGCAAGAACTTCCAAGGACGACTGGCGGATAGCAAAGAAAGTCGTTGACGCGGACAAAATACGTTGGGCAATGGGGAGTTTCCGTCCATACAAATCCCCTGGACCTGACGGAATCTATCCCATCCTACTGCAAGAGGGCAAAAACATTCTCTTACCTCACCTCTGCAGACTGTACAGGGCCTGCATAGCCTTTGGGTATGTCCCAACAGTTTGGAGACAAGTTAAGGTAATCTTCATCCCGTTATCTGGGTACCTGGACACGAAGGTGTTGAAGGTAACGAGAAGGCAGATCAACTAGCAAGGGCTGGCTCAAATAAGCAGCTCATCGGCCCTGAGCCATTCGTAGGAATACCTCATGGTACCTACCAACAGGCAATACATGCATTTGCTGACAAAGAACATGTCAGAGAATGGAGGCAATCGAGAGGCCTAAACCATTCCAAGACCTTCTGCAGCACAAGATTAGACGGGTTTAAGAGACTAATAAATCTTACCAAAACCCAATTAAGGCACTACATAGGTGCAATGACAGGCCACTTCGGCACCAAGGAGCACCTACATAGGATGAAGCTTAGCACAACGGATACATGCACATTCTGCATGGATTATCAAGAGTCAATGCAGCACATTTTGTGCAGCTGTGACGCTCTGGGAAGACGTAGGGCAAAACATCTAGGAGTGGCTTATCCATTGCCTGATGATTTTGCACGGCTCCAGGCAGGTATGATTGCGAAGTACCTACAGGGACTTCTTGATTTGCCAGCGGAGGAGTAGTGCAGGGCTTTGGGCAGCACAATGGACCCAATAGGGTCGAAGTGCGTTCCGCTGATGCTGAGCCCGTTGTAGCCCCAATAGAATAGAATAGAATGTGTAGTGTGACTCACGGCTTTAGTTCGTCGTCGGAGATGAGTACGGTCTGCAGCGAAGGCGCCAGATGTTGTCTAGCGTGCTCGGGGCTGCGGTTCCGCGGCTGTTGTTCCCGCTGCGACAGCGGGCTGCGGCTGCTACGATGTATGGAGTCCAGAGATATGTGCGTCCGCGCCGGACTGCGTCTACAAAATTTTTCAATTATTGCACATAGTCACCTCATCATTTCGGCCGAATGAAGCCCACTGCTGGACACAGGCCTCCCCCAAAGATCACCACAACCGATATGGATATTTTGTGGGTTCATTGGGGGGTTTTGTAATCGCCACGCTTGGCAGTTGAGTTGTTAATGTACTCGAAGGACGCTGCAGCCCATCCTCCGGCTAATCCCTTAGTCGACTTTTACGACACCCATGGGAGGAGATGGGGTGGTGGCATTCTGAGCCGGCACCACACGGCAAACCGTAAAAAAAGCCGCCAAAACGTAGTCATGTTTTTACTTGCATTTACTTGCTAATACTGCGCTGACTGCAGCACAGCAAATTTTATTGGAATGTGGGCCACTATATGAGGTCAATGTAGAGTAAGCTGAATCGGTGGTCGGTGTCGGTGTCCGCTATGCTAGAAAAGCATAAAAATAATGAAAATAAAAATGTGTGGAGTAGTATAAGAATAATAAATAATACGAGTATAGAATGGAATCTCCTTTACTACTTCATGCCCAAAAACTAATGCGAGACGATAGTCTGATATCGTAACCTTGAACCCGTATGGTGCGAGTGTCACTTCTGTGCTATTATTATTATATTATAATTATTGTGTTTATTATTCTTATGGCAGTGGTCTGTGAGAGCGGCATGTTCCAGGAGACCGCAGAGCGGAATAGGGAGGGGCCGATCCCGCTCGGATAAGTAGGACAGTGCGCCGGGGTAACAACTGCCCAACGCCCATGTTTCTTGAGCCCCCTGCCATCGTTATATGGATTCTGCGTACTCATACCGAGCGATCTCCGAGAAGACAGTGGCGTAAACTGCAACTCAAGAGAGTGGCCTTTACAAAATGTGCCTGCAGTCGGCCTCTGCAGTCGCCTCCTCTCCGCTAGAGAGAAAGCTTTACAGTCATCCCTTCCTTCCCTTTGCCTAATTGCGAGGCACCAATGGATGGCTCTAGTGTGATCGCAGACGAGATTCTTCGGTGCCCAAAATAACCGCTCGTGGTTTTAACCGGTAGGGGTACGGCATGCCCCTCTGCCCTTCCCCGGGGCGGAGAAAGTACATACCGCACTTACACCGTGAAATAATCCGAATCTGTTACCTGTGCAGAGGACTTCTCGAGCGCGTGCGTTTGTTATAAGGCGGAGTGCGGCGACGCTCCAGCGAGCGGCGGCGTCCCGGTGAACGGCGGTAGTGAGGAGGAGGAGGAGAAGATCTACGATACAGAAAAAGAATGAGTTACTGACGTAGCTAACATTTTGAAGGATAGATTCAGGAACAAATTATCAAAATGTATTTTTGTATCTAGAAGCCACTCATCATAATGCAATATTTGGTAAGTAAGACACGCCAACAATTTCACAATTTTATAGAATTAGACATTTAGCAGAAGGTGTTATCTCACCTGCGATCCCGCTTAAAGTCAGGCGAGCGTCGTCTCGGCGGCGGCTCGCGCCCGCGCGGGTCGGGCCGCTCGGGGCGCTCGGGCCGCTCTGGGCGCTCGGGCCGCTCGGGCCTGTCAGGCACCGCCGGACGGCGCCGGTCCAGAGACCTCCGGCGCACCTCGGGCGAGCGCCGGCGCAGTTCCGGTGACCGGCGACGCGGTTCCGGTGACCGCCGGCGCGGTTCAGGTGACCGCCGGCGCGGCTCCACCAGTCGTCGGCTCGGTTCGGGTGCACGGCTCGGCTCGGCCGACTTGCGTGGCTCAGACGTTCGCTTGTTCATGTCGGGTGGCGACAAACACATCCGGCGGTAGAGCTCGTTCACCTGCACACGTAGCTCTTCCTCGTGAAGCTCCTTCATACGCCCCGTCCAGAACAATATCCATTCGGGCTTGAAGTCATGCTTCGATGGGTCTTTGCCCTCTGAAATAAGAATACAGGATTAGAAACCAAAACTGGAGTCAGCGTCAAAATTATTAGATTATGGTTTAAGGTTTCAAGAGCATAAGGTTAATTACATAATTAACTTTAAGCTCTTGCTTAAACATAGCTAACCATGCTTTATTACCGTGGTAAATTTAAAACAATAATTAGCTTCTATGATAATATAATCCAATACACGAATTGACTCATGAAGCATGTACTTCAAAAACAATTTATAAAGGGAAATTATGAAAGCAACTTCCTTATCGCTTTAATATTCGGAGTTCTAGTATTACCAACTTAAATTTCAACAGAATCGCAAAATGTGCTTAATTTCGACCCAGGTAGTAGGTAGCCTTTTATTTATTAACCCGGTCGAAATACATCATATATTTCATGGGCATCCCGGTCATCTTCGACACCGAATGGGAGCGCCAGGTCCTCGATATGATCACATTAGAGCCGCCCGTTGGTGCCACGCCTTTAGACACATCTCGGAGGAGTTAAGTGAATAGCGGTGTGGAGGCGACTGTAAAAAGCGAATTGTAAGGGATCCCTTCAAAGCCTATGCTATGCGCTGTACTACGCACACGGCAGCATGTGTTAGTTTTTGGCTGTGATTAAGATAAAAAGTAAGTACTCAATGCCTTGTGAAGAACGAGACTTTTAATCCTATGATTGATAAAACAATGTCCGTGTGGGGATGCCGCATGGACATCATCTAATTTATCGAAATCTTTAGATTCTACAGAATTAAATTAAATTAAGCTTTGATGATTGTTTTGCCGTTTAGGGCCACATGTATCCCGGCCGTAGGCAATTTATTAAGGGTTTACAATATCGTAATCCATTACATTTTAAGGGCGCAAAAATCAATAATATTCGTTACCGTCAATGTAAATTATTTAAGTAGAAATAATTAAAAATGGTGCCCCATACTAGGATGTCTCCTGTGTCGTGGTAGAGTTTACGACTAAACAACTATCTATTGGTGTATAAATATTTTTCCGAGCGGGGAACGAACCAGCGACACGTAGCGCAGAAAGCCAATCGCTTAGCCACTGCGAGAACCGTGCCGAAAATATGAATGCTAAATAAAATATATCGAAAGGTAAAACCGTTAACATAAAATATTCTTGTTCAACTTACGTGCTGTAACACCTTTTAAAAACACTATATAGAAAAAAGCGTGGCGGACGCTGTGCACAAAAAGAATGTTAAGTTAGCGCTTCGTTCTCAGTTGCCCTGAAAGAACGTCGTCTGTTAGAGGCCTAACGAGCATTTCCTCTAAGCAAGACATAATAAATTAGTATGTATTATTATGGTTCTTTTTTTTTTTTGAACATTGCCCCACACTAGGATTTCTCCTGTGGCGTGGGTGCGTTTACAGACACAAATTCCACACACAATACACCCAGACCCGGAACAACTATCTGCAGATCATACAAATATTTGTTCCGTGCGGGAATCGAACCCACGACCCGGGGCGCAGCATACCAACCGTGTATATTTGGATAATTACGAGTATATAATGTATTATTTTTTCTCATAATGTCTTTATATATGTAGCTAATATGGTATGTATTTTAATGAACACACGGCTATATGTCAAGCTATACATATCCAGTTTACGCAGATCTCACATCATACGAAAGCTTATACAACGCGAGATCAGCTTATACTAGAAATGTTTACCTTGATATGTAGCCGTGCGTACCTACTTTTTTATTTATTTATATTTAGTCATGCTTTATTCTTGTTGTACACTTCCTGTGTCGGTATACATACATGTTTATTGGAGGTTGTGTCTTGTTAACTAGGGCATATGTGCACCCCCTCACCGAGATGTGCCTATGGGCTTGGCACCAGTGAGTAGCTCTAGTGTGATCATACGAGGTCCTGAAGCCGCCCTTAGGTGCCGAAGATAACCGCCCCAGTGGTTTTAGCCGGGAGGAGCCAGGAGGAAGGCATACCTCTTCGCCCTTCCCCAGGGCGGAGACAGTTCATGAAGAATTTCCACTGGGCCCAATAAAAAAAGCACGCACGCCTTTTTTTTAAGGAGAGAATTAAAAAGCTCCTAAGTTACACCATCAAAGATCCAAAATCCTAACGCAATTTTTCTTAAAAGACACGACTTTATACTTCCGGTTAGGGGACAACTGTCGCGCGGGGCCCAATGTGACGCAGGCAGATGCGTCAGCATTGCCACTACATACTTAATTTGTCCTCATATAACACATAACTCTATCACTCAAAAGTTTGCTGTAAGAGAACTCAATATTGAGTTAAGCTCGCCTACCTAAACTATTTCTATTTATTATAATGTGTAAATATTATGTAAAAGTTTGCTGTAAGAGAGCTCAATATTGAGTTAAGCTCGCCTACCTAAACTATTTCTATTTATTATAATGTGTAAATAATATGTGCAATATAATATTATAATATTTAATGCTTTTAAATAAATAATATTGTTTAAACTTACCGGCCTGAATCTCTTTGTAGCGTTTGTTCCAGAACTTCTTCCATTCCTCAGGGTACAGCGGGTGTTTCTCTGGATTCTTCTCATGGTAAGCAAGGGTCTTCTTTGCCGATTCCTCTGCTGCTAAGCGTTTTTCTTCGGCCAGTTTCACCTTATACTCGTAGTTGGGAGGCCTTTGCTGCTGCAATATAAATGACGCACCTTATAAGCGAAACACTTTTTTTACAAAAAGATTGAAAAGTATTATTTGTATAATACAAGTACAATAAAACGGTGATTAATATTACTAGGCCTTTACATGTTATGCGAATGGCAATTTTGTTTTATGAGTACATTCAGTTTAGCTCAATAATTCGTAGTCAACCGGTGTGTCTAACTTCACGAAATTCGTCGTTGGCCGGTGTCTAACCGCACTAAAACTAAAGCAAATTTTAGCAAAATTGCTGGCAGTATTCGTGATGATATATGCAAGGTCTAACGTCGTGTCAGACAGAAGTGTAATTATCGTTCTCAGTAATCAAGAAGTAGTTTTATAACTTGCTAGTTTAAACTTATATTGAGCCTAAAAACCTACCTCCTGAGTCTTCCCAGCGTTGTTGGACTGGTTACGTGCAGGGAATCGACTGTGGAAGGGCGAGTGTGCGCGACGTTTGTCTGGATACGGTTCGTAACGAGGTTTGTGATACGGTTCATGTCTGTCCCTGAAACAAAATCACTTCCTTATTATGAGGGAAAGTAAAGTTTATACACAATATTTTTTTTGTGGCTACGAAATGAAGCCCCAAGTATCATCCACAACTGGGCGAACCGGATTTCCTGATGTATTTATTTTTATTATATATATAGAATACATAGATATGATACTAGGCATGCCTTTTAAGTTTTGTCGTTTCCATATTTCCCGGCAATTTTGAATTTGGAACTGTTCTATATTCGAATGTGTTTAAATTTTGAATCTCAAAACAGTTGAAAGTACTAGGATTAATGCTATTGTTTAGTCACAGCGTCGATTGGAATCTCTCAGGTTACGTACGAAAACGAATCTTTCTAAGGAAAATGTTCGTAAAAATAATAAGGCCTGACACGGCTTCTGTTTTTTGAAGAGCTAACATCTGTATTCAGTGATGAAGCCCCATGTCTGCGGACTGTCGAACGCTGGTATTAAGAATTCCAGCGTGGACATACTAGTGTTAGTGACAAATCTCGCGAAGGACGCTCAAAATCCGCCTTCACTGAAGATAACATCATTGCTGTGAGACAACTAATTCACTTATTTTACTTCACTGAAATTGCAATTTGCGTTGCTTATACCAGGGACGGTCGTGGAGCATCATTACCATAATAGACCGCGCTTGGCTAACAAAGTGATGATTTACGACACCCCAAGGAAGAGTGAGTGAGCTAGTTTCACCAGAAATGATACCCACATTGCTTATAAGTTCCTCAAATAAATCAAGACATACCTCGAAGGGAACTTGTCGATCTTGGCTGGTTCCCGTCGATGCTCCTGGTCAGTGTCGTCACTGATGTCGGACAGCGACTCCACGGAACCGACGCGCCGCTCCTGCCGACCCGCCGGCCGCTAAAGTTTCATTATCGCGTCATTTTTAATATAAAACAATCTTACTACGTACTTACATCCGGTCATACATCGCCTTGATATCTACGGACCTTAAAACATACTAATACAACAAGCATTGCCTGCTACAAAAATAAAAACGAAGTGAATGTCCAGTATATGACTGCATTCAAAATTAGAACGTGCAAGCATATCGTGTTCAGAGCTGCAATAAGGCAGCTAGGGACATTAACGCCACCCATTTCATGTTGCAATCTCAGCGCGATCATACAATAGTACAACAGTGATCACCGAACATGTAAATAAGGGTACAGTCAGTACCAATCTGACTAAATAACTTCTTCATAAAGAAGTCCATCGCCTTTTAACATTGCTAGCTGTGAAGGGCAGCTTGGAAAGCTCATTTATGATAACTCGAGATACTAACGCCGTCCTAAAGCTATCTACTGGGTATGAAGTAAAAAGGAACCGAGTGCTCATTTGAATTCGTCAAGGACCCAACGACTTTCGTTGGACGATTACCGTCGCGCCAATACAAATAATAGCTTTACCTATGAAATTGCCGTTCTGCAGTACTGGTCATTTCAAATAAATATATGTTTTGTTTAGCTATGAATTCTAATTTCATATTTATTTTATAAGCATGGTTTTCAAAATCAGTCTTATGTGTTGATTAGTGTAGTGTTTTCATCACGTTCGAATCTTTTTCGTCGTCATGGATACGTTGAAAATTCGAGTAAATAAGGGGCCTACTCAAAGCCCTGCCTGTAGGGCCCTGCACGTAGCTCCTGCCGCAGGGTGTTTTGCTCCACATGACCCTGCATGTGATTATACATCGAACGTCCTAAAGGTGTAAACGTGTCCGCTAGATTATAAATGTGAATGTAAGTTTGTTTGTTACGCTTTCACGCGAAAACTACTTAACCGATCATCATGAAACTTTGTACACATATTGTTGGAGGTATTAGAAGTAACATAGGATACTTTTTATAGAAAAATAAAAATACGGGTTACACTCCGGGAGTGCCGACAAAAGTGAAAACTTATTTTTTATTATTTATCTAGACGCGTTCGCGGTCTGCTATATGTACATGCATATATGCACACACTATATCTACGTCTCGTGACGGTGTCGCGAGTCCAGAGATTTTATCTCATCAAAAAATATGCGTACCGCGCTAAAAGAAGTTTTCACTTCAAAAGGCCTTCCCGTAGATTTTAAGAATTGTGACGTCATTCTGGGGGAGATTTGCTATTACTCATCACGCTTGGCAGGCAGGTTAGTGAGCGCAATTTGAACACAGTTCCATACAAGGTACGCTGCTGCCCATTCCTCCAGTCAAGTCCCTTAGTTGCCTTTTAGGACATCCATGGGTGGAGACGATGTGGTGTTATATTCTCAATCCGGAGGCCACACGGAACGACGAAGATAAAGTCCTAAAGTTTCCTTACCTACAGCTCGGAAAAGAAATATTTGTAGTAGAATGAGTCAGTTCGTTCTGCAGAGAAACGAGCCTCACGGACCCGCCACGTGACGCATTGCAGTGAAAATATCAAGATAACTTTATAAATACTTTGAACGAAAATTATGTTGAACAATATTAACGTTATCAAGATTTTTCGAAAATTGTCTGTTTTTAATAGCAGATCTAGACCTACTAGTGCATTCTGAATTGCAATGAGGGTAAATGGGTTTTTACTTTACAACCCTGACAAAAGAAAAGATTACTATTTCCCGAGTAGATGTGTGTACGACACGCACACGGTTTTTCTTTTAAATATAATTGTCTGCATTATTTACTTGTCGTCCACAAGAGGTGCCTAGGGCAGTATAATTGATTTTCGCGTATTAAAACATTACATTGTAAAGTGAACAGCATGTTCCTTATATAAATAAAAAATCAAATGTTGACCCTTACATCAGTAGTTTTAGATTCAGAAACAACAGGCAATGATATATCTTTGCCGGTTGATATATTATTGCCAGTTGTGCTTGTTGTTGAAACTCCCGGCTGTTGAGCGGCCGCGTGTGGACGGCGCCGCCCACGCTTCCGCACCAGAGGCCGCGTGCGCTTGCGCTTGGCCGGTGGGGCATCCGCATCGACTACCTGTGCACAGGGCAAGGAGTATCTCATGGTGATAGATGCGTCTATTGTAAAAACTCTAGAGAGCAGACCTGTGTCGATCACGATTGATTGAATGAATCACTATGTATCGATCATAAGCCGATCGAAAGTGATCGAGTCTAGAAGCGCTAAAAAAATCGATTATTGGTGTACCTATTATCGTAACACGATTTGGACTCTATGTTCTTAAGTTTGGAGCATACTTTACTATTTAAAGAATCCACAAAATCGTTTTATCTACGTATGCTGTTATGAATGTGTACGATTATTTCTATCGAAAACAGAAAGGCATGACGCGATCGGTGCTGCCTGGGTACATGCGTTCGAAAATATAGGTCTTTACCTATGAAATTGCCGTTTTGTACCAAATAAACCATAGTAAATGCGTTCGAAAATATAGGAAAATATAGTCATTACCTATGAAATTGCCGTTTTGTACCAAATAAACCATAGTAATTATTTTCCATCTTTTTTATTAAGTTTCATTAAAGTAATCACCCATGCAATCGATGCATCTTTGCCAACGCACTAGCAGTTTATCGATGCCCTTCTTGAATAAACCAGATGGACGAGAGGCGACAAGCTTTTCAAAGGCATTTTGTACTGCCTTTCAGGGTATTAAATTTTTTCCCGAAAAATAGAGAAGTCTGTAGGCGCAAGGTTTGGTAAATAAGGTGGATGACGGGGAACTTCCAACTCCAGCTCTTGTAGCTTAGAGACCGTCTGTTGTGTAGTATGGGGTCATGCGCTCTTGTGCAGTAGCAGCGGGGACGAGCGATTGATCAAAGCTGGTTGCAGATGTGCAAGCTTCTCCATCTTTGCCAAGGCAGTGGCAGCAGCCGATGCCCTTCTTGAAGAAACCAGATGGACGGGAAGCGGCAAACTCTTTCAAAGACATTTTGTAGTGCCTCTCGGGTTTAGAATTTTCTTCCCGCCAAAAAGTTATCCTAATTCTGGATAAAGTAGAAGCCTGTAGGCGGAAGGTCTGGGGAATACGTCGTATGACGGAGAGCTTCCAACCTCAGCTCTTTTAGCAGCACCGATTGATCGAAGCTGGTTGTAGATGTGCGAGCTTCATCATCAGCGTTTAATGATTCACAGTACACATCTGCAGTAATGCTCATCCCGTTTGGTAAGAAGCTGTGATGAATCACACCGGCACTAGACCACCAAACAGTGACCATCATATTTCTAGGGGTTTCGTTTAGGGCATTGATTAGGTGCTGAACCAAGATCTAACCAACTCGCTGAGCGCTTGCGATTGACGCAAATGGACCAATATTGTTTTGATACTAACGTCGAAAGCTGCTGCAAATTCAGCCGTAAGTTGAGTATCATCAAGGAAGGTACAAAGGGTAGCCTGCATGGGTATCACTGGAGCCTTTAAAGCCACGCCTACTATGGCACTCGAGTGGATGTTGAACATTAAACCACTTCATATTGACATACAAACAGAGGCAAGAAAATCTCATTATAGACTTGCAAGGGCAGGCGCGTGGAATCGATACAAGCCCTGCACAAAACACACATCAATGGATCCTTTGAAAGAACTGGATGACTTAATGGACATGACATGTGATGCTGACAATCCAGTCTATATGTTCAATAGGAGATACAATGTACATATACCCACAAGGGAAGAGTAGCAGAGAGGACTCAAGCCCATAAATGACACTGCTCATCTCATTTGGTATACTGATGGGTCTAAAATGAAATCAGGTACGGGAACAGGAATTTGGTCAAATGACTGCAATATCAGTCAATCCATGGGGCAATCTGGATCTTTGGCGTCAATATACATCGGTTTTCCAGTCGGAGTCCTATGCTATCTTGCCAGCATTAGAGAAATGCTAAGGAGGAATGTGAAGGATAAAACCGTATACAAATTCAGCGACAGTCAAGCAGCTCTAAAGGCACTAATCTCCTTTAAAGTAAATTCGAAACTAGTCAAGGAAGGTGTTATCCTACTAAACAATCTAGGAAAACACAATATCGTAAAGCTTATCTGGGTACCTAGACACGAAGGTGTTGAAGTTAACGAGAAGGCGGATCAACTAGCAAGGGCCGGCTCGAGTAAGCAGCTCATTGGCCCTGAGCCATACCTGAGGAATACCTCATGGTACCTACCAACTGGCATTACATGCATTTGCTGATAAAGAACATGTCAGAGAATGGAGGCAAGCGAGAGGCCTAAACCATTCCAAGACTTTCTGCAGAACATCTAGGAATGGCTTATCCATTACCTGCAGGGACTTCTTGATTTGCCAGCGGAGGAGTAGTGCAGGGCTTTGGGCAGCACAATGGACCCAATAGGGTCGAAGTGCGTTCGGCTGATGCTGAGCCCGTGGGAGCCAACAATAGAATAGAACCATCAGCTTCCACAAAAGCCTTAAATTCGTCATTGGCGAGTCAAGTCGTCAAGTTTTCTGACGAACACGGGGTGCAATATTTCTAGATATGAGCAAAGCGTTCGATTTTGTCGTTCATGATTTGCTTATTTTCAAATTGGAAAAATATGGTATCAGAGGAAAGGCGAACAACTGGATAGAAAGCTATCTTGCCGATAGATCACAATGTGTCGAAATAACAAAAATAATGAAGGGTAATAAAGTCACAAGTAGATCAATATTTCAAACTAATAAATTTGGAGTCCCACAGGGAAGCGTTTTGGGACCTTTTTTATTTCTCATCTATATAAATGATCTTCCCAACGTCACTAACCACCAAACTGTTTTATTTGCAGACGATACAACAGTCATTATCAAAGGTGATAATAAATATATATATGAAAATGAAATCAATTTAGCACTAAATAACATAATTAATTGGCTGGATAGCAATAATCTGAAAATAAACGTGGAAAAATCTAAAATGATTCAGTTCCAAAACTATAAGAAACAACCTATTAATCTTAACATACAATATAAAAGTAATAAAATAGAGGAGGTCAGTTCCACAAGGTTTTTGGGATTAATGGTAGATAAAAACTGCGACTGGAAGACGCATGTAGGTTATGTGTGTGACAAGCTTGATAGATTTGTATTTGCTATTAAAAACATAAGGACAACTGTATCTACTGAGGCTGCCCTTTGTGCATACCATGGATATGTGTCTACAGTGCTCTCATACGGTCTCTTATTGTGGGGAAACTCAGTTGAAATTGGTAAAGCGTTTCGAGTCCAAAAAAAGTGCGTGAGAGCCATTTGTGGTGCCTGGTCCACGGACAGTTGCAAACCACTATTTAAAAAATATAATATTTTGCCACTAGCTTGTATGTACATTAAGGAGCTTTGTGTATTTGTAAAACAGCTTCCTAAGTATTTCGACGTGCACTGGAAAGTAACAAGTAGAAATGCCACTCCGAGAAATAAATTTAAGCTTTACCAACCTCAGTGCAGACTAGAGTTATATAAAAGAAATGCATATATAAATGCCATCAAGGTATATAATAAATTACCTAACACATTTAAAGAGCTGCCTTTGACTATGTTCAAAAGACAATTAACTAAATGGCTTTCTAAAAACAGTTTTTATGAGTTGAAAGAATATATGGCATATATAGGGTAATAAACAAATTTCAGTAAAATTTACTGTAATTTGTAAATGTTAACATATTTTTAAAAAAAAAAATTTTTTTTAAATACCTCTCTTTGACATTAAGACATTTCATACAATTTAAACAAATTAGTAACAATAACAAACTTAATTCATTAAATTTGACATTTTATTTTTTATTTTAGCTAACTAGGATTTTAACATTAATTTAATTATAAGAATGACTGCATGCACATTAATCATTATTTAACTTATGTATTTTAGAATCGAACGATTGCACACCATTGTTATGGTAGAATGTAAGATCTATTTATAATTATTACCACCTTTATGTACTGCATTCTTGCAATAAACATTTTTAATCTTTTAATCTTTTAATCTTCATTTTATTGATTTTTGAATTTTCAAAACGGAAGCGGGCAAACTAATAACGTGTTGTGCGTTTGTTTATAGTGTTTGCCCCGTAAACGTCGTTGATGGTGCAATCCGCTTGTGCCGCATTGCTGCCACGACGATACTCAAATTCAATAATTACTCGAATTTTCAACGTATCCATTAACGACGAAAAAGACTCAAACGTGATGAAAACATAACACTAATCAATACACATAAGACTGATTTTGAATAATGAAAACCAGGTTTATAAAATAAAATAAATTTGAAATTAGAATTGCGATATAACACAACCAAACAAAAAAAATGTTTTTAGAAATGGCCAGTACTTCAGAACGGAAATTTCATAGGTAGACCTATTATAATCATTCAAATCGATCATATGTTCCGTGATATTACGACCCGCGATCTGCGACATTTGTTGGTGAATATTGCTCTAAATTAATGCATACATTTGTGTTTGATGGTGTTTAATTTGTGTTACAAGGTCTTTTTCTGAACTACAACTTATTTTTTTTGTTAATGTACTCAATTACGATTCAAACATTTTGTTGTTTCAATTTTATTTGAGTCCCAATTTTTCGTTTTACAACTTAATACGCACAATAACTCAATACATAATATTGCAATATATTTCGGTGTATAGAATTTGTAAAAAGTCGATAATATACATAGCTAAACAACATAGTAACCTCGCTTTTAAATTTGCCGTTATCAAGTAAAAAAGGATTACTATACCAATGGGTCGCGATCGACCCGTATCAGAAGAAATGATCGATCGACACAGGTCTACTAGAGAGCATCATAACGAATATCGGCCAGTTAACAACAACAAGTAATGATATATTATTAGCTACATGTATTTAAATAGTACATTGCTGCCCAGGCCTGAAATAAAACAATTGAGGGCCTAGTAATATTGAATGGACGAGGCGATGCCGAGTACTTCCAAGTGATTTTAAAAGGACGGGGCGCCAGCAGGTTCCACTTTAACTAAACGGGGCCGTAAATTGCTACTTCGGCCCAGAGTTGTATCATACTGTTCTCTTATTTGCGAGGAAACAATAAACAAATTTATTCAAGAAACAACCGGTGTGAGCGGCTAGGGGTGTAGAGGTGCGGCACCGGTTTCACCATCGCGCGTCTCGTAGACTCGGAGCGGGTTTCCCCGTAATTACGCCATTAGACACTTCCACCCCCGAGCATATAGCTCTGGCGGCCCCCCTCTGATCGGCCAACTACGGCAAGCCAGAGTTGAAAATCCTACGGGCACTCATGGGGTACCACTCCAACCAACCAATAAAGGCAAGCCGAAGATGAGGCCCTAACCGACTCTCTGGAGCATTCGGGTACGCAGTGTCGCCACTCACATTCAGCTCGCCACACACTGCCCTGCCTTATTATTATTATAGTTACCGTAACCTTTGAACGTTTGCAACAGGGTCTCACTCGCGCGTTGCCGACCCATTAAAAATCTTTTCAACCCTTTTGAAGAGCGGATACTGTAGTCTCTTGGAAAAACCTCGGTAGGGAGCTGATTCAACATGAGCGTGCGCGGGAGGAAGTTCCTCTGAAACCGTACGGTACGAGATCATTTTGACACTAGGGTATCCCCACCGATGGCGAGAGGGGCTATAGTAGAAAGTAGCCGTTGGCACCATAGCGAACAATTATTTAGAACACTGTACCTTGTACAAGCGGTAAAATACGCACAGGCAGGCAGTCTATACTCAGACATATAAATTCTAGACTGTTTGTGAACTTGGGAACTACAACAATCCAAACGATTTATAAAGTACCAGTCCTTGGCCCCGATGATAAGTACCGCCTTGCCCTGTTGAGCACATCGAGTTTTTTGACGCCAACTTGACTTTATCATATAAGTGCGTGCGGAACTGGACGCCGCTGGAAATGTGGATACCAAGGATCCCAATGCTGTTGCTACTGTTAAGGACCTGTTCAGGAGTTGTGAAGCTACAGAGTATGGGGTTTTCTTAGCGGTGAACGCGCAGACTTATGTCTTGGCGGGAGTAATGTGGACTAAGTTTAGTCGTCCCCAATCGGAGACTTTCAAGAGTGCCCTCGATTTCCGACACAAGTTGTCTGCGGCTTTCGTCCACTACGATACGAGAGATGTTAGCACCGTCCGTGGAATCCGTCCGTCCGTCTGCATAACAATGAATACCGTCGATATGATGGGGACAGCATGGAGCCTTGTGGGACGTCAGCCTTAATGACCAAGCTATCGAAGCAACTGCCATCGACCACGGTCTTATGTTTCCATTGGACAGAAAGCTGGCAATCCAGTTGCACAATCCCTCAAATAGTCCGTATGATGGTAATTTAGACAGAAGATCGGGGTGCCATACCCGATCGAATGCCTTCGCTACATCTAGGCTAACAGCCAATATCTCACCTTGACTCTCAATGGCTAGAGCTTAACTGTGAGTTAGATACACTAGATCACTTGATCGGTCGCTTAACAAATCGTGATCCGATGATGAAGACGGAACTATTCTAGTGGAGTATGAAAGCGCTAAAAGGCACGTCAATATAGGATACAACCCAGGAGCACACTGCTTCAGTACCACTGCGGGTGTGCCGTCTGGCCCACTCGACTTATGAAAATCCTGAGAAAGCAGCTCCCGCCGGACCTAAGATAATCTGTTATGTGGATTTCCAGCATGGAGTTGCCACATATTTACCAAAAACATATAATTAGTTTAACGAAAGCAAAACAAATAGGTAGTAGATACGAGGGCGGCACTGAAAATTTCGGGAATCTAGGAAGTAACACAACATTACTATTTAAAAATGTATTTATTGCTTTTCGAAGTATTCTCCGCGAAATTTGACACATTTTTCCATACGATGGAACCAATCATTGAAGCAACCATTCCATTCGGAAGTTGGGGTCTCCAAAATGGCCGTTTTGTAGGCGTCCACAGCTTCTTTAGGTGATGAAAATCTCTGTCCACGCAATTTATTCTTTATTTTAGGGAAAGTATAGAAATCATTAGGGCTTAGGTCGGGGCTGTACGGCGGATGGTCTAATAATTCTATGTTTTCTTGCTCTAAAAACTCTTTTGTTCTGTGTGCGGTGTGAGAACTCGCATTGTCGTGATGGAGGATGATGCGGCGGTTGCAGTTCTCTCTACGGAGTTCAGAAACGACCTGTGGCAAACAAATGCTAGCATACCATTCTGCATTAACCGTTCTTTGTCCCTCAAGAGGAATAGTCGTAACATGGCCGGTTTTGGAGACAAACGTGGCCACCATTTTTTTTGCAACACACCGTGAACGAACAATTTTTGTTGGCTTTAACTTATTTTCGAACACCCAAACTCGTGACTGGTTTTTTGTTTCGGGTTCGTACGCATATATCCAGGATTCGTCACCTGATACGATGTTGTATACAGCATTTGAGGATCCTGCGTGGAATCTTTCGAGAGTTCTGACGCACCAAGTAACGCGAGCCGCTTTTTGCTCTTCACATAGCAAATGCGGTATCCATCGGGAAAACAACTTTTTTACACCTAATTGTTCATGCAAGATTATTTGTATTTGACTCATGCCAATGTCTAAAGTTGCCTGAATTTCGCGGTATGTCACATGACGATCTTCCTCAATCAGCTTACGCACAGCATCAACGTTTTCTTGGGTGACTGCAGTTTTTGGACGACCTTGACGAAGATCATCACTGAGCTTGACACGTCCACGTTGAAATTCAGCAAACCAGCGATAAATTGTGGTTTTGGATGGGGCTTCATCACCAAATGCAGAAATCATCCGGTCAACACACTGTTTTTGTGTTAAACCACTTCGAAAGTCATAATAAATCATCGCTCTTGAATTTTCTCGAGTCAATTCCATTTTCTCAACGACTAAACAAGTTTGACAAAACGTTGTGACAAGACCGTGAATCTTTTTTTAAATAAATAAATGGTATTCGATTTGTAAAACCAAGGAGTTTTCAATTAAAAAGATTTTAATATGACAGGAACAGTGGAAATATTCCATTCCCGATACTTTTAGTGCAGCCTATGTATTGTGTAGTTTGGTAAAAGGAATAGACTCAGCAATATTGGCAGTGCGCAGTGACAAAACCACGCACTGGTCATCGCTAATTTTCAGACCGTCCCCTAATGCCCGTCATATGATTTGGCCTAAGTTATACGAAAAATGGTACACATTAAGATATGATGCAATGTTCATTTGCTAGTTACGGCTTTGTATTTTGGTTGTGTCGTATATCGTCTCGTGATACATTATGATCATTTTTGTAACATCGCGTTGCGACTGTCACTCGAGTAGGATGAGGGGACATCTCCAGTGTTATCCTGGAGCCCCCTTCGGTGCCGAAAATGTGCGCTCCGGTGGCTTTAGCCGTTAGGAACACGGTATGCCCTTTCGACCTTCCCCGGGACGGCAAAAGTACGGTCAGCAACAAAAGAAGCAGCACATTTTTGTTTTAAACATGGCATTATCAGGAAAAGTAATTCTTTCTTCATCGTATTACCAACCATGTGTGAGAGTGGTTTAAGCTGCCTAAAGGCCTCCAACTTGGCTTAAAGACTGCCGTCTAATAACAACCGGGACCTACGATTTTACGTGCCCTCCGAAGCACGGAGACGCTCAGCTCAAGTACCACTATGCGGTCACCTATCCACAGACTGACTGTGCCAAGCGTTGCTTAACCTCAACTACCGTTTACCGATCAGTGAGTGCAACTAGATAGGACTCTCGGAAAAGTAAATGACCCACAATAAAAAATTAAATTATCCTAGGAACTGCATTTGGATTATTTTAAAACATCAATATTGTGTGTCAATTTGATTGTAAATAATTCCATACAGCTACTTTTGTTGCTGTAGTCAGCAGGATATATTTGCCCCATGCAAATAAAATAAATAAATAAAAGAGTGAGCGGTTAGCTTAATCCAAAACTTTATTTTTAGCTATTCCAATGTTAATGCAAACTTGTTTGACGGCTAATAACCGTCATAGATTCGAATGACACACAAGAGCCAATAAGATTTCGGTGTTTAATTAACAGTTAATCTTATAAGATTAATGCCCGTTTGCACTAAACTAAGTTTCTAGGCAGTTACCGCAGTTACCTAGGGGTACGAGTTTATTTTCACAATCAAAACGTAATAGTAAAGAAGTACACGATAACCGCGTTCGGCGATGCGATTGGCCCGCTCCAAACTCTTGAACCAATCGGAACGCCGAACGCGGTAAATTTGTAGTTTAATTATTAAGTTTTGAAAAGAAACACGAACTAGTGGTACTGGTATCAACCTGTCTAGAAAACTCTTAGACCCGTATTACATACAGATCGAGAATCAAAACTCAAGTAGAACTTCCAGTCGAGATCGAATCAATCGAATATAAATGCTGGACCCATCACGTAGAGTTCAGATTTGATTAACGCAATCTCTACTCAAGTTCTACTTGGGTTTTGATTCTCGATCTGTAATACGGGCCTTGTGATTCAAATGGGAGAGAGGATTTGCAATGACTTAGGATCTGTCGAACTTTAGTGCAAACAACCATTAACCTCGAACATGCTGTGTGTCTTTGTGGGAATATATGTGTGATGATATGTTTTTACATCTTGATTTAAGATATAAATACACAAATTAACCGCATTATCCTGTGTTATGCATGCGAAATAATAATTTTAAAAAATGACGACTTACAGAGAAATTATTGAACAGTGGTTTTGACGGTGCAGCAACTGTCGGCGGCGAAGGTTCTTTTTTATTAGTGCTTCTGAAATAATTAAAAAGGCAAGTGATGACACAAGACATACAGGATAACTGCTGAGCCTTAGGTTATACGAGAGAAAAAGGCTACGGGTATGATATATTTACTGTGAATGATGAGAGCAGTTTCCATTTTACAAGCAACTAATAGTCCGTGTGGTGTCCGGATTAAGAATATAGCACTACTCCATGTCTCCCCGTGGATGTCGTAAAAGGCGACTAAGGGAATCTAAACCAGGGGGATGGGCAGCAGCGTCCCTTCTGTGAAACGGTAGCCATACTGCGCTCACCAACCCGCCTGCCAAGCGTAGTGAGTATTGGCAAATCCCCCCAAAATGATGATACAGTTGTGGCAATCTATGGCGGAGGCCTTTGTTCAGCATTATTTTACTATTTTCAATTCTATTCAATTATTTATTGCATTCCATATGTAAAGTTAACAACAGATGGTAGTGTCTTTGGTTTTCGCGATTATTACTCATTATAATAAAACAATTCAGGAAAAACAAATATGTATAATATACGCGATGTAATCCGTTTAAAATGTAGGTTTAAATCTATGGATCATGGACCCTTTAGGCACAGCATTCTTTAGTAGGAGAGAGAGAGAGCTGCTGATTTACTTTAATTTCATATTTTATTACTTATTATTCCACTGCTTGCAGGTTCCTATCATATATTTTTGATAGCATGCAGCCAAGCATACCCATTTCCCATACCTTCCTGTATGCATAAGTATTGCACGGGAAGTCAGCATCCAGAGCAACAGTTACCTACAGAAACACAGTTACCTTCACAGCACGATCACTGCTGCACAAAGGTCTCCCTCGTAGATTTCCACAACAACCGATACCAAGACGATGAATAGTCTTTAGTTCTTTTAATTGGGGGGGGGAATTTGTCAATACTCACAGCGGTGGGCAAGGGAGTTAATGAACACAGATTGGCTGCTATTCCACAGAAAGGATGCTGCTGCCCATCCCTAGGATTTAAAACTCCTTAGGCACCTTTTACGACATCCACGGGGACACATGGACTAGTGCTATATTCTAAATCAGGTCACCACATGGAGAAAATGCTTGGTAAGTAAGGAAGTTAAATTTAAAAGATTAATGAAACTACTGAAACGTCGGCATTTTTAAATGTTTTTTTCTATCCGTTAAATATAGATGATATATTATGCTATAGCTGGCTACATTTAAACGCTAATCGTATACAGCCGATAAATAAAAATGCATTTACCACGCCCACGACGGCAATAGACGGATAAAAACAACAGTTCCAAAATACAGAATAAATATAATATATAAATAATTACGTCTTTTCCTTTTCCTCTGTATGTAGTAAACATGATCCATTTATTTTTCTAGCCAAATGTATAAGTATGTGTTCCAGCTGATATGTAGCAATGATACCTATATCAACCATTACCACCCCTAACGTTTGTTTTGATTTGATTTTGTATAAAGCAGTAATTAAAAATAAAATGACAGAGACGTGTTGCTGGGGAGTCTGTTGCACCGCTACGTCTCCCCAGCTTAAACATTAAGGCCCGTATTACGGATTGCGAATCAAAACTCAAGTAGAACTTGAGCCTAGATTGCATCAATTGGATATAAATGCTGGAGCTATTACGTAGGGTCCATATTTGACTAACGCAACCTCGACTCAAGCTCTACTTGAGTTTTGATTCTCGATCTGTAATATGGGCATAAGAAGCGATAAAGGGTAATTCGTTTTTCGGGGCTGTCTTATGTTGACGTTAAAAAGTACTATTTTTAGTCTATTCTGAATAAACCTTATTTCATTTTGAGGCGCCATTACGCTCATACAGCTCAACTGATTCTAATAAAATTTTGCACAGAACCTTTCCGTTACGTTTTCAAATGTTCTTAAGCTTAAAAAGCAGTACCCTCGCGGACGAAGGCTAAAAGTATGAATGAGTTGATAAATAAAATAAAATCTTACTTTGCAGTAGTCTTGGCCTTAGAGTCTTCACCTGTAACAAACAGCAGAATTAGATATATGTGCAAAACTTAATGACGCTAGAAACTAGTTACTCACTGTAACAATGAAATCGGGGGCCAATTCTCGTAATTAAATATGTTCAAAATATAGTACTGATGTAGTCTCAGTGTCGTAAATGTCACAAATGGTATTCTCCGGAACTAGCAAACAACGTGAAATGTCAACTTATATTGTGATGAGATTGAAAGTCGATCGAAGCCGAAACGGTATTCTGCTAACATTTTGAACTGACACAGGTACTAAAATTGTCATTTAATAAACGTCAAAATTTACATTGAAATGAGACTGGATTGAGATCATACTGAGATTGGACTAAACTTTATGAGGAGCAGAATAATTTTTTTTTGTCAATTTATATTCAATCTCAGTTTAGTCAACTTTCAGTCATAGTGTAAATTAAGTACGAGGCTCTCTGAATCCACAATCGTTCACTATCCTCAACCCAACCCTGTACATAGGGATCTTCCAAGCTGATAATAATAGTTACATTTTCCAACAATATAAACAGGTTTAGAAACGTAAGACTTGTTTCCGACCAGGCAGTCACAACAGTTCACACCAAAGGTTCACATTTTTATAACTTGTTTGGCCGTTATTAATCTATATATGTAAAAATTAATGTTTCCTTGTTCCTTGGTTCTCTATGTGCTCCTATACCATTCATCCGATTGAGTTGAAACTTTTAAAACTTGTTGTTGGCCCATGGGAAGATGTTCCCAAGGAACATAATAGTTAAAAAAAACACGCTTTTGTAGATAACCGAACTAAAAAGTTAAAAATAATTTTCAATAAGTTTAAAATAACAACAGAGTGATTAACAAAGACATTGCGAAGAAATGAGGAGATCCTTAGAACAACTAAAGTTGTCGACATAGCTGAAAGGATTAGGATAATTAAATGGGCAGGGCATATTGCTCGTAGAACTGATGGCCTTTGGGGCACAAAGGTTCTCGAATGGAGACCGCGCACCGGAAAACGCAGCGTGGGACGACCTCCAACGAGGTGGACAGACGACCTGGTGAAGGTCGCTGGGAGTCGTTGGATGAGAGCGGCATGTGACCGCTCGTTGTGGAAATCTGAGGAGGAGGCCTTTGTTCAGCAGTGGACGACCTTTGGCTGATATGATGATTACAAAAAAAAAAAAACATTTATATAAAAAAGCGTGGGGCGCTTTATCAGATATTTTCATGATGACAGTATTTTTACAAATATTTACCACAAAGACCTGGAGCCCCGCTTCGGTGCCGAAGATGACCGCACCAATGGTTTTGGCTGGTAGGAGAACGGCATACCCCTTCGTCCTTTCCCGGGGCGAAGGAAATTCATGTAGAATTTCCACAAGAGACCAATAAAAAAATGTGTAATCAAATAATAACTTACTAGATTTGAACAAGGAGTCAATGAGTCCAGTGTCAACCACCTCGGAGAATGTTATGCCATCCTTTTCAGAGCAGTGATATCCCTTGAAAATCCACTGGTGGATTGCCTCCCTATAAATAGCACATAAATATTAAATAAAAGCCGAAAAAGAAAGTAGTGACGTTTAATGGATATGTATATATTTGACAAAAATATTATTGTCTTGCTTCTGAATCGCACATTATAATTCCGAACAAAGGTTATGAACTTTGATTATGTTTAGATAAATACAAGACACCACACGGAACTAAGCTCTTACTGTGCTTCTATTGGTGAAGTCAGTCACCCACCAGAGGACTTCGCTAATTTGACGGCCCAGTTGACGCAATGGTTAAGCGATTGGCTTTCCGCGCTACGCGTCGCAGGTTGGATTCTGGCACGGAACAAATATTTCGACGACACGGTTGGTGCAGTGGCTGATAAAGTCGACTGCTACGCACTAGGTCGCGGGTTGGATTCCCGCACGGAACAAATATTTATATGATCTGCAGGTAGTTGTTCCGGTTCTGTGTGTATTGCGTGTGGAATTTGTGTCTGTAAACGCACCCACGACACAAGAAAAGTGGGGCCACTTGAAAAAAAAAAGATATTTGTATGATCTACGTTGATACGACAGTACGAGATTTATGTCTGTAAACTATAATCACTGTAAAGGAGATAAACCCTAGCGCGGCGATAAGTGTAAACTTACTTGTCTTTTTCATATTCCTCTTTATCGATGTTGACAGGCCGCATACGTCCGTACTTGTCCTCGATGCGCTGGGCCAACCGGTTCATTATGACACTGACACCTTCGCGGTACTTCGGCTGAGCGCGGTACGGGGTCAGCGCGGCGCATGCTGTCGAGAAGTGACGGACCTGTAACAGACGATGGAGAATGATTATGAATGAACTTTGCTATAAAAATGTAGGTATTTAACGGTGAAGGTTTAAACCGAAATTCTAACTAGTTCCTAATCCAAATCTTGAAACATTATTTCAGCTGATTTTGGATTATTTTTATATTGGGACTAGCCCGCCACGCATTCCCAACCACTGAAACCCCTGTAAGCCAGGATCTACAATGGCGACCACCGAAACGAACACCGACCAATGAAGGTTGGTGTGTCCCAGAGAAATGAAGAACTGTCTTGAACCCCCAACGATGTTAATCAGAAAAAAAAATTGAGGAGTAGGAAAGAATATACGTTCCATTTCTCTCCGTAGCAAGCAGGAGACAGAGAAAATACTTAAAAAAATACTTGAAAGTATTTGGATCTGATGAAGATACTTGGATATGAGAATTAGCAAAACCCATAGTAATATTATCCGCAGATTTGCACGTTGTAGCATTCAGGTAAAAATTACACTCTTTAGAGCTTATTGCCAGTCATTCTACACGTGCAGTCTATGGGTTAGGTATACGCATAGGTCATACAACGCCCTGCGTGTGCAGTATAATAATGCGTTCAGGATGCTGGCGGGGCTTCCGCGTTATTGTAGCGCTTCGGGGATGTTTGCTGATGCGAGGATTGACGGCTTTCAAGCCATCATCCGGAAGCGGTGTGCCTCGGTCCTTCACAGAATGCGTGCCAGCTCCCATAGCATTCTGAGCACGTTATGCAGTAGGTTGGATTGTCCGATGCTGCGTCATTGGATCGAACTTCATACGTCTACGAGTACGTGCTACATGCTACGTGGATAGTGTGTGGTTCGAGATTATATTAACATTAGTTCAGATTATATTGACATTAGTTTAATTTTATTTTTTATTTACTAACACTATGGATCTCTGTAATCTGAAATAAACGATTAATATTATTATCATTAATAACTTCAACCATTGTTTTCCTTAATGACAAGCTGACCACTAATCTGTTGATATTCGAGATGCAGCTTACTGTTGGCTGACGAGACTGTGACGACCACAGAAAAGTAAAAAACTAGTAGAAATGCTTTGAGGCGTAGCCGGTGTCGCTACTAACTGCCCACATAATCAGCTCATTATTGTCCCACTGCTGGACACGAGTCTTTTCTCACTATAAAAAAGGTTAATCCAACACGCTGGCCTAGTGCGGTTGGCGGACTAGACACATCATTGAGAACATTTTGGAGGTGTGCCTCTCAGGTTTCCTTACGATGTGTTCCTTCACCATTAACGCAAGTGATAATCAAATTCTGATCCGCACATGAATTCGAAAAGTCTGAGGTGCGGGCCGGGCCTAAATCAGACCCTCCTGTAGACTGTACTATCACTGCTTACTAACTACCCACAGGAGAGCTTATATGTCCGTTCACATGGAGCAGCTCGGAGGGCATCGGATTGTATTTTACAATAGACCGAACGCTCTTGGCGACGTTTGCATAGGCGACCGGGCCGTTCAAATATACCAGCTGGCACGGCATGGGCTAAGCGGCAGCTTCGGATGAAGCCGAGCGTATAATCTCAGAGCCGGAGTCTTACTCTTGGAAATTGGGAATATTCTCTCTGAAACCAGAGGGCCAATTATCGTAATTAATTTACACTATGACTGAAACTTGACCGAAGTGAGATTCAATTATGAGTTGACCGAAAAAATAGTATTCTGCTACTCATAAAGTTCAGTCAGATTTCACTATAAACTCGATCTAGTCTCATTTAAATCTCAACTTTGACGTTTATTTAATGACAATTTAGTACATGTGACAGTTCGAAATGTTAGCAGAATTTTGTTTTGACTTCGATCAACTTTCGGTCCGTTTTCGATGTCATCATAGTGTACGTTCACGTTTGACGTTGTTTGTTAGTTTAGGAGATTACCATTTGTGACATTTATGACACTGAGACTAGATCGGAACTATATTTTGAACATTTTTTAATTACGAGAATTGGCCCTCTGCACGTGACAGTATTTTTTTAATGGGCTCTATTATTTGCAACATGCACTTAGATAGTTCCGATGAACAATTATATTTGATTGCTGCATTGTTTGAAGATAGACAAACGGCGCACGAGCGAGCAGTAAACAGAGCCAGTCGGCTGCGCTAGCGCGACGGGGCGCAGAAACTGGGGGGGAGCCGATCGGCTGCGCTTGCTAATTCACACTGAGCATTTGAATCAGAAATGACGTGATCTGTTGAACTAAATTTGCTGAAATAGCTGAAAGAGTGAGTAAGCTGAATTGGCAAAGAGCGGGGTACATTGCATTTCTCGTAGGACTAAAGGCCATTGGATGTGGGCGGCATGTAACCGGTCTTTGTGGAAATCGAGCGGTGGACGTCATTCTCTTAATATCAAGGGCGGACAGCGGGGCAGATGTAGCACAAATATCTGTGCAAATTTATATGAAAAAATTGTTTTTATATTATAATTTTGTCTGTCTGTCTGTTTGTTTCAGCAAATCTCCGAAGCAGCTGGGCCGATTTTGATGGAATTTTCAATAGCAGATAGCTGATGTTATAAGGCGTAATTATATAATTTAGAAAAAGAAATTTAATTAGGGTTTCGCGCAAAAAGTTAAACCCATGAAATGTCGAAGTAATCCGATTTCTTTTAAATTAAACGGCGGGTGAAACCACGGCTTGTTATTGAAATATATAGGGCGTATTTATTCTAAAGTCGCTATTTTAGGACTTACCGTTAAACCGTAACAAAAAAGTAAAATGGTAAAAAAAGGATATTTGTTTATAGTTTGACCGGCAATGTATTCAATAATTATGTAATATTATTGTAATGGAAATTACAACTTGCTAATTATTAATAAACGCGATCGCTTTAATAGACCTACTGATTCCTTGAAATATAGTTCACTATTTTTGTAGCACCTATATAAATACTCCTTTTGGGTCGGACAAGGTTTAAAATACACATTGTACAGTTTCTTTCGATAGTTTTACTAGCCGTTTATTAATTAGCTATTGCCTTGCCTAAATGTTACCAATAAGGAACTTAAATAAATTTCATGTTTAGTATGTGTGTGGCATTTCTACTAGATTTTATTATTTTTGAAGTGTCGGAAAGATATCAACAGCCACCCTAGTGGGAAACAAGAGTATCATTGGCTTATATCCCACTTGGGAGAAGCTTATCTCTAGAAGCAGGCTGAGATATTCAATACTAACGAGATAGTTGTATCGGTGCCAGAAGCAGGTCATGTGGTTTATGATGGTGCGAGGATGTCCCTGCTTGGAACACAGCGTGCATATGTACGAGGGCTCGTAGCGCTCCTGCTCCGGAGGATGCTCGACGAGATACTCCACGCCCAACAGCGGAGCCCTAGAACACACAAACATTCGTGTCGTTAGTGTTGCATACAATTTAATGCAATAAACCTGTATAATTTTTAAGCACTTTCTTTCTGGTTCGTAAAATATTATATAGGTACACTCACTTGACGGCATCAAGAGAGTCCTGAATGTGACAGGTAACCTTCCTGTACTTGTCGTACTTCAAATCCAGCTCTGATGGGTTACTGTTGTGGAGATCTACCTCTTTCGCCATTTTCTGAAGAACTTTTACAGTCGCTGCAAAGAAAAAATTATCATGTTGAATTAGTTTATTTTTATTTATTTACCTTACCTACCTAACAGAGCAACTAAAAAATATATATACCGCATGCCAATAATTCATGTCAGTAGGAAAAAAAAATAGAATGATCAGAGAAAGGTATCTATAAATACCGTTATTAATAATGGTATGATTTGAACATAATGATGATTTTATTTTTATACAGTTAAACATGAAATTATTGATTAATCTTATAAGCAAATCAAATCAATTTCAAATTAATTATTAGTTAGTAAAATAAATATGCACTTTTAATTATCAACTGTCAACTTCATGCATTATGCGCGCGCAGCATCCAATTTTACTTTCATCAAACATCTTTGACGGCCAACTTCATACCGTCGGACTTTCGTGACAGAATGCGCGCGGAACTCACAATTTTACGCGCCATAAGAAATATAACTTCAAAACTTTAATTCTAAGTAAATATTTTTAACAATTATTTTAGATGGAATGGAATTTTACAAATAGCATAAGTTCAATGTTTGGATGTTCGTTATCTAATTAGGGCAGTTGAGCTTTAGGAATTTAGACAGGAGAGGTAGAATTGAAACTAGTTAAGAGATGCACTTACCCGTAGCAGACTTGTTAGTGTTCTGATTGAACGGATGATCGTCGAATATGCTCATGGGCCAAACATTTCGAATACTCAACCTGATCTTGTGTTTCTTCCCCGATATATGAGTCTAGGATAAAGAAATTCATGGTGGTGAGAAGTGGATAGAGAACAACAACATAATCCCATCAGTCACTTTTTAAAACTACATTTTAGGTTGCATCTGTAATCAATCGCATTATTAAAGGTCATAAAGCGTAAAGTCAACTACAAAACTGATATTCCCTCGCACCATTATAACTTTTTAATTTAATATCACACATAACTTTATGGACTATGCTGGTCTCTTTGGAGAAGTGTGAGTCACATAATAACGCTGCCCATGAGAACATACAGAAAATGCGAATCGCACAAAATACGTTAAGCTTTCCATTCCAAGTACAAAACTAGGTAACGAGAAGATGATAATGTAGACGTACGGCGGTCGATGGAGTTTATGTAGTCAATACCCTCATCTAGAAGCAGCGGCGGCCCTAGGGTGTAGCGAGCGGTAGCAATAATACCATGCGCAAACAAAAAATCGGAGCATATATTCGATCGTCTGCAAATCGCGGCGCTGATATTCTAAACAAACCATCAAATCAAATAACATATTTTATCCTTGACTAGAATATTTGTCGTTCCTTCTACCAAGTACTACATAATAATGCAAATGCAAAAATTCTCTTGTTGGGATGTCTGAATATGGCTTAGCCGCTAAGAGCTCAATTTACATAATTTAACCATAATTATAGAAGCGCAAACAGGAGATCGTGCAACACCTAGAAAATGATCTGGGACCATCGCCGTCTAGAAGAAATGATGGACGATGTGGTCTAATAGATAAGGTACATACGAACCCAACTGCGTAACACACTCGAAGCCTTAATCATTCGCATTAAGGCCACCAGCAGGCTCACCGACAGGACAGTACCTACAGCACGGCACGGCAAAGGATTTTATTAAGCTGACTTTAAATCTTATGTTAATACCGTTAGCACTCGTATTTCGTTGATATCATCAGAAGAAGACTAGCATGCCGCAGCGGCTTCGGCAGGCCGCGATATGTCTAAGCATGCCGCGTTATACTTCAGGACGGAGCAGGACACGCTTTTTCTCGGAGCACGTCAATATTTGTTCTTCTACAGCAAGAATTGCTATTAACACGAAACCCGTCTACCATATCCACAAAAAATAAAACTCTCGAGTAGTTGCCAAACCGAATAATGTTATCAAAGGTTGCACGCATTCCGTGACATCCTTCGGCATGCCGCGGCATTTTTCGATATGCCACAGGATCCTTCGCACGCCACGGCATCCCACGGCATTCCAATGAATACTTTGCTGTGCCGATGCCGTGTCGTGCACTCCTATCGATGGGCCTTTAGGCAGCTCATTGTTACAATTGTTAAGAGAAAATATGTTACACGTAAGGGGCAATGGCATTGTTGAGCTGTCACTGTGTTACGCAACTGGGTTATGCCTGACATTGGAGTGCAGTGATCTCCTTCTTTGAGAGCGCCATGGCCAGGAGACCGCAGAGCGGGATTGAGTGATGCCGATTTCGCTCTAAGAAGAAAGATAGGTCGCCGAGATAACCTTCGGGGAAGACGGAGGAAGTCCATGAGGGTTACCACCGTAGTCAAAATAAGAATAAAAAGGATGTGCCAGACCATGATAGAGCTAATACCTAGCAGGGTGGATTAAGATCGAAAAATTCTGTGCAATACTTGAAAACTTGAATGATTACCTGCAGTATACTTTCGCCACTGCACACAGCCGCGCACGGGTAGCATAAGTATATCCACTTCCCCGATATGTCACGCCCGCGCCGGTCCACCATGCACCGCGTGCTGCCATCTTCAAGCTTGATCTTCAAACTGTTCAGGTGTTCCTGGAACTCTTGTTCCGCCTACAAAATAACAAAAAGCATATAAACACAAAACACATTCATCACAAGATATTACAGCATGTTACAACCTCTGAAAACAATAAGAAAACGTACAATCAAAAATCCGCCCTAACAACATTTTGTTACTCGATGGGATAATTCAAAACAAATAAAACAGTTTAGAATATTATTTTTATTCGTTTATTAAACGTATTTTTATTTTAAATTAGGACTCACTATTTCATACTTACCTGTGAAACGCGACACGTCGCAAGAAAATATTAACGTTTCACACAAAATATTATTTTGTGCGATACTTTAACGAGACCGGAACGAAACACAAAACGCGTAAAACTTTATGATAATCCTAAATCTAATTAATCCGTCTCCCGAAATAACTATACTCCGAAGCTTTTTAACATTAGAAGTGGTATGTTCATAGAAGCACCGTTCAGTTACGTTGATGAAGATTTAGATCCCAGATAAATATGGAAGATAGTGACTACAGCAGTGTCGTGATATTATATAATTTCACTCACTTCATTCCCATCAATGCTTAAAAGGAGACAAAGTAATTTCGAAAAAGAAGGCTCGATATAATCCACCTTTGATCGAGCATCATACTATGGTCAACAGATTATCTTTGCCAATCAAGTAAGATATACAACACCCGCCGCTATGAAAATGATATATGAGATACGCCGTTATGAAAAAGATATATTATAAGATACGCCGTTATTATCAAATAATGTATAAGATCAAATTTTAATAAATATCAGCCATATACAATATAATACTAATCGCCTTAATTCGACAAAGTGTACTTATTGTGTGTGGGGATGTCAGAGATAATGCTATCATAAAATCTAATCTAATCATCGCTAAATAAATGAATAGTTTCATTCATCATCATCATCATATCGGCCATTCATAGTCCACTGCTGAACAAAGGCCTCCCCCATAGATTTTCACAACTGTGTCACCATTTTGGGGGGTATTTGCCAATACTCACCACGCTTGGCAGGCGGGTTGGTGAGCGCAGTAGGGCTACCGTTTCACAGAAGGGACGCTGCTGCCGGGCTGGTTTAGATTCCCTTAGTCGCCTTTTACGACATCCACGGGAGAAGATGGGAGTGGTGCTATATTCTTAGTCCGGACACCACACGGATAGTTTCATTAATCAACGCCAAACATCCAGTGTTACGTAAATTACTGCAAACTTTCGACGCCACAATTCAAGCTCGTATAAAGACAAGTGTCATATTTCAATAATAGTAGTGGAAATATTATCTAGAGTTTTGCAGTTATGGTTTATATACCTCGACATTTATAAGTAGGCGTGTGTACGTATCCTAGTGCGTAGCTACTTACCAAGTATGTTATATATTTTTTATTGTGTACCTAAATAAAACTTTCCGGATTTTTATGTAGTATTTACAGGCACCTTCAACAGGATTCTTTATTACTTAGTTACCAGTATTCAGGTAAGACAGCCATCTATGCTTAAAACGTGCGTGGATTTTGTAAAAGATTTCTAAGGAATTGTGACATGAAGAAGATTACTCATCTTTATTAGCATTCTCGAGGGCGATAATAACACGATACTGCAATCGCCAAACGGAAATATTCCCTCATGACCCATTCATCTTAGAAGACTGTTAGGAAATCTGTTAAACTACTGTTTAACTGTACTGTTTGTTTAATACGACAGTGAGGCCGAGCAGTGGTTCGTGATGAAGAACTTATTAATTTGTCACATGAATTTTATTGTAATGTTTCTTTGTTTTAAATTAATATTGTTGACACATAACAACTTCACAGGTTTGTATCTATTCACCAAAACAACCAACCCCTATGATGACACATACTTTGGAATTTTATTTTTGCAGTTAAGTTGACTTTAATTTTAGTCTGTTCCATATAATGTTTTATGTCAAAAAATCTTTTATTAATATGTTATATGTACAGTACTGAAAACAGACTTCCTTTTACTGTTACACACTGTGTCTAACTTTAGTCTCGTCTTTTGCTCTCCTGCACCAGGTATTCTATGACAAGTTCCTTTTTGAAATAAGATTGCCTTAGTACTCAGAAGTGTTTTATAGAAAAGAAAAAAAAACTATTTTTGTATATACATAAATAAACAAATAGACTTTTTGTTCCCATTCCTTTAATGGTTCCAAATGTGCATAACTATGTATACTATGTAAAGTATTGAACCTGCCAAATTACATTTTTAACTCAATTAAAAATATATGTAATCCGTTTACATATATTTTTATATTCCATAATAAAAAATCACCTATCTGCTGTATAATAAGGATAATACATTTTCAATTATAAAACCAAATTCAATTTTGCGGGTTTAATACTTTACGTAGGGGAATAAAATTCTGTTCTAAAATATCAAGCCATATTTCTGGGTTAGAAATATAATTAGAATTAATTATGACACTATGACTTATAAAATAAATAGTAATATTTATATAGGTACCTAATAATTGTATTAAACTTGTGTGGTTATACATATTTTAATTCTCTCAATATATTATGTAGGTATAACATGAGCATTTGGGTACTTTTGATACTGATCACTGTCATGACCTTCTTTTAATATTGTTGTAGTTTCCATACAGAAAAACAAAAAGTTGGATATACTTTAACTTGGTATACTTTACGCCAAACGTCTAGTTCCATCTGAAGTTGCTTCGAGTAGCATCACAATGCCAATAAACAGGTGTTCCAGGGAACGTGGAGAGTGGGAGCGGTACCATTGCACCAACTATAGCAACTTCAGAGAGAACTAGAAGTTTGATGCAAAGTGGTACCTATACTTTGCATCTTACTACAACAAACGGTGTGGTCAATGGGATTATTCTTTTTTTTATGCGTATTGTGTGAACTTATGTTATATATTTTGTAACCAACCAGAAACCTTAATATCATAGTTATGTTTATGTTTTTCAAGGTAATTGTAATAAATGTCATTCAGAACTAATAACCAAGGATTATACGAGGGAAAAGGAATTGCATTGATCAATGTTAAGCTCTTAAAACTGTAGCAATAGAGTTCTCAGATCTCAGTATTAAGGATAATAAACAGTTTACAATCAAACTAAGATTTATTTGTAAATTACTTAAGAATTAAATTTTTCTAATAAGTTAAATGTTATATTTACCTTAGTACAAGACGGTTCCTCTAGTTCAGGTTTCTTAGGTACTTCAGTGACAGAGTCCTGATATCCCTCTGCGCCCGGAGGGCAATCTGGAAGGTCCATCTTGAAGCACTACACTTGGTAGTTTATGACCAGAAAACGGTCATAAACTTTTGTCACAATTCTTAAGAAATTCTTCTTTATCTTCAGTCACGTGCAACTGTAATACAAACCATTTGATATAAAAATAACTGGCCAGCAATATTCACTGCTATTTAAATATGTTGATTAGAAATAAATAGATACTTACAACCATCCAACATAACTCATACTTACTTACAAGTGATGTACTGATTCCTAATCACACAGTGGAACTGCACACCTCAAATGTGCAAAGTTATGGCTGATATAATATTATTCAAATGAACTACCAGAAAATCACACAATAATTAAATTATTTCATTGTTAGAATAATGTATGCATATAATGCATCACTCCTTTAAGTTTACATATAAAGGCCACCATATCTGTAGGTACTTGCAGTGTCAGGAGATTGTTGAAACTTGTATACATGCTGTCTGATTAAGTTCTGACACCATATGAATCAAAATGTACGTCACTAATTATTAATGTCATATTCAGAATAAAACTGTTTTTAGTTTCCTAAATAACATTATAGAGTTTTAAACATGCTCTTAACCTGTTATGAATTAAAAGATATAACTAGTATATATTCTTATGATGTAGGTATTTGATACTAAATCTCAATAAAAAAAAAGTAGAGCCTTGATAATCCAAACCCCCAAAAAAATAATGAGTACAGATAGCAAGATGCTCCTAGTATAGAATGGAATATCAAGGTTTTATATCAATAGAATAGCTTAGTTTATCAAATCAAACTTTAAATCCTATAGTACATTGGCACTAATGGCTCGATTTTGATGCCAATTACCATATAAAAAAAAGAAGAAATCCTATAGTAAAACAAAAAGGAATACAAGTTTTGTTTTATAATGCAGCATGCGGTAACATTTGTAGCATCCTATTCATAATACCTTGGGTAACTGACAAAAAACAGGTGAAATGCAGAAGAGCAGGGTGCAGTCTATCAATTGGATTACCATGACCATCAGATTAAGCATCACTTAGATTATGAAGGATCTACCATCATAAACATATTCAATAAATTTAGAAAATGAACTAAATATTGATTCAAATGAACAAGATATTGCTAAATAACTGGGGTATGAAATGTCCCCAGATTTTATCATTTCTTATTTATCAATTAATGTGTAATAGAAAATTACAAAAAGTTCACTTACCGTTTTTTACGCAATGCTATAATTAGCAACCAGTCTTAAAGTAAACTATAAATAATATGATATTTTAGGATGATGTACTTAGTGATCATGTAATTGCCTCAATGTTGGTTATACCAGCAGGTTTACAGAATTTGATCGTTCCTATTATATTCATAACACACTTTTACGGCAAGGCAATTAAGCTCATTGTGATAGGAAGAGAATTAAATCAAGCTAACAATGCCGAATCTGACACCATGAAAATATTTTTATTTTCTTGTGTATTCTATAAATCTTGAGAATCTTAAGATGAAGTTAAATTCGTATTTTATATAAAACTTAACAAATAAATATACTGACCTTTAAAGATGAAACCACGATTCTGCTCAATAAGTTCCAAGAGATCAGAATCTATTTTAGCGTTCTCGAAACTAAATACATTGGGTGATCATTATGGGTTAATCTTCACAAAGCTAAACTTCTGATCGATAGCGGTGTGCGTTGCAAACCGTAAACAGTTATTGAAACTATGTATCGCGTCCAATACCTAAAACTATGTATTGGTCTCTTCTGAAACTATTTATCGGGCGAAACACTTTATTCACACAGCATTGGATCGTCGATAAACATTTACCGAAACTAGCCGAATGACTCCGACCGAGTTATTCCGAAGTAAATCCGACCGATACCGATGATCGCACGAACAAGAAGCGAGATCGCGCATTTATGAATTTTAGTCATTCTAAATAATAATAATAAAAATCATTTTATTCTATTTTATTAGGAATCATTTTTATGCTGCTATCAAATCTTTGACACGTTATTTAGGTATATCCATCCTATATTGGCACGAGTATAAATTACATATTAGAACTTTGCATAAGACTATAATTTATTGTGTCAAATTATTGTATTTTACCAGTCATAATAATCATTTACCACAGACAAAGAACAAAAAACCAAAGTATAAAATTTTCAGTTGATAGCGAATTTTAATTTGTTTACTATTGATTACAAGTTTCGAAGCAAATACCTAAACCGACACGAAAACGTTTATCATTTCATAAACACTTTATACGCATATCGTCCAATAAATAGTTTTTGAAAATACATAGTTTTGAAACACTTTATACGCATCTCGTCCAATAAATAGTTACCGTAAATACATAGTTTTGTGTTGATAGCATGTTTCAAAGCAAATACCTGAACCGACACGAAAACGTTTATCATTTCATAAACACTTTATCGTCCAATAAATAGTTTTTGAAAATACATAGTTTTGAAACACTTTATCGGATACCAATACATAGTTTCGGTTCGGTTCACGCAAAAAGCTTTATTACCCACTTCTGTGATCGACGTTATGTTTATATATTAAAGATTTATAGTTACATACACCGGTATAATTGTAAAACGAATGATATTGATGCTTAAATCCTTCCTGCTGCGGCAATCAAATATCACGTTATAACTTAAAAATGTTGCTTCATGACACGATCGAATGAATAGGCAATATAAAACTTAAGCATGGAAATTGAGATAAAACATTTTTAGTTGAGACATACGGTGACCACACGATTCAGTCGGATATTAGCATCAAGTGGAATTATATATTAGCCAACACACTGAGCAAAGATTATAGATGGTGTGTCTATGATTCTATAAAATGTAATTTCCGGTAGTTTCCAAGACAGAGTGCATCTTTTAGATTTAGATGATTGGGCTTCGGCAGAGATGGCAGTAACGGCTACATTTCAATAATGAATTACACTGCTGTGTTATTATACAACAACTGTTATCGTAAACTGCTGTAAGTTATCCTGTTATCCAGCTGTTGAGTCGTTTTGCAACATTACAATGAATTATGTGTAGCTTTTTTATATACAGTACATTACTTAAAATAATTTAAAACACTTACTATATACTATACTAAAATGATTTGGTAATTACAATAATCTAAAACTCCAAGCTAAACTTTTCAACTATCACCGGACAGTGACAGCGGATAATGACAATCGTGTTCGTGATCGCAATGACAACAATAACGATAACATTCACATTAGTCGCAACTCGCATAACATTATTGTCTCACTGTTGTGAAATTTTCGTTATCCATTGTTTGGTTATTGCCTCAGTTAAATATTATAATCGACATTATTCCAATTGAATATAGCATAAAATCGTAAAATAAAACATGTGACTCACTACATTAAGATAACAGACAACGATAAAAATAAAAGTGAACTTTATGACGTGCACTTAAGGACTATAATCGTATGATTTGTAATTCTTTAGCAATGTGAAGTACGTCATATTGGAATAACACCATATCTCTCACGCCTATTGGTTGCGCATAATGCTTTCTTATTCGCCACGTAGCCGTGCGATGTTAGCTGCGTGTGTGCGCGCACTGGCTGTTGTCAATAACAATAACGAAAAACGACAACAGGATAATTCGTTGTTCAATAATGTGTTATACATTGCGTAAGAATAATGCATTACATTATCCGTGATTGAAATAATGACCACCTCTGGACTTCGGAGGCGGCTATGTCCACGACTGGTAATAATCGCAGATTGATTTTAATGCGTATGAAACTCTATTTATTCTGTATCCATTACGTGACGATTCTCGTCCCTCCTGGCCTCTTTTATCTTTGGTCCCTCCAACCCGTAGACTGAGTATTAACCTCCAACCCGACAGACTACAGTTTAATAGAGAGGGATCCAACCCCATTTAATTCCTTTGTTTGACCCTTTGACAGCTATGATTTGACGTCCGTTGTTACCATCTGCAACTTTGTAGGCGTAAAGCGCAAATTTCTGTGTATTACTGTAATTAGTTAGTGATTTTTGTTATCAATAACTATATTAGTGTCGTCTTACGAAAAAAGACGTTATTAATTCAGTACAAATTTACGCAAGGACGTTTTTACATTAGTACTAAGTTACGACAGGACGTTTTCATTATTTTATAGTGGAGTTGTTCATGTACCGGAAATAATAAGGATATCGACATTTTTTACTATTATAGGCTTGGATATCGATATTTTTTACTATTATAGGTTAATCTGTTACTTGTACTCTCTTACGTATTTTATAGTTAGAAAGGGCGTTTTCGTTCAAAACCAAATAACCAGAAAGTAGATTTAAATTAGTAATATAATAATAATGCTGACAAGAAGTAAAGCCAGACGATTGGAAAGCGCACGCCCACCAACTCAGTTCCGCCTCGCAGCCGTCGGAATCCAGCCTCCCTATCTATGCTGTGACACCGACTGCTGCAGTTGCGTCGAGCTCGAGTGACGAGTATTTCTCACCACCATCTGCACGTCGGCGTGGAAGAGGACGACCACCGGCCAGCTTGGGACTTCGACGTCCACCTGCCTCTAACAGGGTCCCCGCTTCCGGTGGAAGTGTGCAGCGCATGCGATGGACTCAACCCATCAATGAAAACGTCATGCGCGCATACTTTGGGGCGACAGAGGGGGGAACTAACCTGACTGCGTACCGTGGTCGGATGCTCTGTCTGTTTCAGGTATTAATATCTATGCTTTTGTATGTGCTATGCTATTCAAAAAACATTGGGATGATACGGCGGGACAGTCCTACTTTTGTTTATTTTGTTGTATGCGCACTGGCAATATTTGTGTTAAAATGTTATAAACCATTATTTGGCATATATTTTTTCATGAATATTAGTATATTTGAGAGAGTCTGTAAAGGACCTGTCAGCCGATGAATGGTACAATATTACGAACCATAGTTTAAGGATATTGGTTTTTTACTTTAAAGGAGACTTTAGAGGAGTCATTTTTGTATGGGACTCCGGCCATAACATGTATACTTTAGAAAACCTGGAAAACGAACCCCTGAATAGAATCAAGTAACAATTTTTTCATAATATCTAATATATTTTAGGCACATAATAAAAATTGAACTTCTTTGACATTTGTCTTGAGAGTTATTACTATGACAGCAATGATAGTTTGGGAGAGGCCTGGATGATGTTTACCTAACCACATGATTGATAATGATTATTGTTAGCCAGAACTGTGATTGAATTCCATACATATTAAAGTTTTAACACTCTGTTTAATAAAACACTTAAGAAAAGTGGCCCACCGAGGCACGATCAAATCTGTTGAAAAGTAGGGTTTAATTTGTCAAAACAATTATTTTTAATTTTTCATTTAGAAGTCATCATATCAGCCACAGGAACAAAGGCCTCCCCCTTAGATTTCCACAATGAGCGGTCACATGCCGCTCTTATCCAACGACTTCCAGCGACCTTCACTAGGTCGTCTGTCCACCTCGTTGCAGGTCGTCCCACGCTGCGTTTTCCGGTGCGCGGTCTCCATTCGAGAACCTTTGTGCCCCAACGGCCATCAGTTCTACGAGCAATGTACCCTGCCCATTGCCACTTCAGTTTACTAATCCTTTCAGCTATGTCGACAACTTTAGTTCTCCTACGGATCTCCTTATTTCTGATTCGATCTCGTAGAGAAATACCAAGCATAGCTCTCTCCATAGCTCGCTGAGTGACCTTGACCTTCTTATGAGGCCATTGTGAGTGACCACGTCTCTGTTCCATTTGTCATCAGTAGTCATCACTGGTAACACACACTGTTTAAAGACTTTCGTCTTGAGGCATTGCGGTATTGTTGACGAAAAGACGTTGCGAATTTTCCCAAACGCTGCCCAGCTGAGTCGGATTCGTAGTCTATAATAGCGAACAAAATAACAGAAATGATGAGATCCTCATGTACCACATGGGAAGATACATCAACAGTAACAAAGCAGCGTGGAGGATTTTTAGTTTTCCCACACACGAACGCGAATCAGCTGTGCAACATCTAGCAGTACATTTGGAGAATGGACAGAGAGTTTACTTCACAAAAGACTCGGCTAGAAAAATTGCAAGCGAACCACCTCAGAACACAACATTAACAGCTTTTTTCCAACTGTGCCAAACGGATCCATTCGCAAAGACATTACTGTATGTCGACGTCCCTATTTATTATACGTGGGACAAAAAAAAAATTCAACGACGGAAACAAGGAATGCCAGAGGAGGGTCATCCAGAAATCATGAAAACTAACGCAATAGGTCAAGTATACACTCTACATCCAAACAATGCCGAATGTTTCTATCTCCGGATGTTGATATACGAAATACGGGGACCAACAAGTTTCACAGATCTCAGGACCATTGACGGCTACCTATGCCAGACGTACAGAGAAGCATGTCAACGCTTAGGATTATTGGAAAACAATAACCACTTGGAATTAACACTACAAGAAGCCACACCCACAGCTTCAGCTGAACAAATTCGAGAGTTATTCGCCATAATTCTAACAACATGTAACCCATCAAACCCAAAACAGCTATGGGAAGCTTTCAAAAAGAGTATGAGTGATGATATATTGTACCAAATACGACACACTAATCCAGAACTGACTATAGAATTCAATGACGACATCATCAATGAAACACTCATTCGCTTAGTTAGAAGATAAATGTTTAGCAATAAATAACCAGGCCTTAGTAGAACTTGGAATGCCAGCACCACAAAGAAATGCTTTCAGTGTGCTAAACTACGAAATTACAAAGGAAAAAAGCTACAACGTCAATGAACTACTTGAATACATTGCTCACAACAAACCACTCCTCAATGACAATAAAAAAAAAGTTTACAACGTTATAATGAACCGGATAAATAACAACACTGGTGGAATTATTTACTTGGACGCACCAGGAGGCACCGGTAAAACGTTTCTAATAAATCTAATACTGGTGGGAATACGTGCTCAAAAACAAATCGCACTGGCTCTAGCATCATCCGGCATCGTAGCCACACTTATGGAAGGAGGAGGAACTGCCCATTCTGCCTTACAACTACCGTTGAATATAGCCGAACAACAATTCCCGGTATGTAAAATCTCAGGAAAATCTGGACGGGGTCATCTTCTAAAACAAGCTAAAATTATCTTGTGGGATGAATGCACCATGGCCCATAAAAAATCACTAGAAGTCATGGACAGAACATTACAAGAATTGTAAAAATACTCTGAAATAATGGGAGGATTTTCGACAAACACTTCCAGTTATTCCCAAGTCAACACCAGCAGACGAGATTAATGCATGCTTAAAAAAGTCACATCTCTGGCCACAAGTACAAATACTGCAATTAACAAAAAACATGGGAGTTGAATTATCAAAAGATGAAACAACAGCACATTTTGCTAAAATACTTTTACAAATAGGCGAAGGTACATATCCTACTGACCATACGACCGGCCTCGTTGAACTCAATAGTGATTTCTGTAACATAGCCACTACTGAAAACGAACTAATCGACAAAATTTATCCAAATATTATTCAGAACTATACCAACGTAGAGTGATTATTTCAAAGAGCAATTTTGGCCACTAAAAATAACATTGTTGACGATATCAATTTTAATATTCTAAAGAAAATACCTTGTGAAGAGAAAATATATAAATCGATCGACACGATGGTATCCATTCAAGAAAGTTAGAACTTCCCTACTGAATTTCTAAACTCTTTACAATTACCAGGAATGCCATTACACTGCCTTCGTCTGAAAATTGGATCTCCAATCATACTACTCAGAAATCTCAACTCCCCAAAACTATGTAATGGAACGAGGATGATCGTAAAACAGCTATCAAATAATATCATTGAAGCTGAACTTATTTCTGGAAAGAACAAAGGGCACACAGTATTTATACCTAGAATACCACTGATCTCTTCTGAATTGCCATTTCAATTTAAAATATTGCAGTTTCCAATTAAATTAGCCTTTAGTTTTACAGTTAACAAAGCGCAGGGGCAAACTTTAAAATATTGTGGCATCAACCTCAAAGAATCTTGCTTCTCTCACGGTCAGCTATGTGTAGCTTGCTCAAGAGTAGGAAATTCGAAAAATGTAATAAATATACCCCGGACGGATAGCGAAGCCGGGTATCATAGCTAGTTGTTGATATAAAAATGTAGCAACTAAAATATATCCCCAAATAACTAAAAACAATCCAATAAAAGCTATACAATCTCTCCTTTCTCCTCTTCTCTCCTTTCTCCTCTTCTCTTCTCTGTTTTTATAAACGCCGTCACTACAGTTATAGCTTCAAATTATCATCTCTATGCAGATGACTTGCAACTTTATCGGCATTTTAAAATTGAAGACCTTCAAGAAGCCATTGATGCTATTAATAATGATCTGCAGAATATCAACCAGTGGGCTAAATCATTTGGCCTCTTAGTCAATCCAACAAAATCACAAGCAATCATTATTGGCAGCAGATACTTCTACGGTCTATTGGATCACCAGTCTCTCCCACCAGTGTTGTACAACTCTGTCACCATAGCCTACTCGAGAAGTGCAAAAAATTTGGGTGTCTATATAGACTGTCACCTGTCTTGGAATATCCACATTGCGGAGGTTAGCAGGCGGGTTTATTGCTCGTTCCAGTCACTCAAACGTCTCCAGAAGTTCCTGCCATTTCAAACAAAAATTACTCTTGCCCAATCTCTTCTTCTCCCACTTCTAGACTATGCTGATGTCTGCTTTCTTGATGCAACGGAGGATCTTCTAAATAAACTCGAACGTCTGCAGAATTTGTGTATCCGCTTCATTTTCGGCCTTCGAAAATACGACCATGTGTCCGAATTCCGGACGCGATTGAAGTGGCTACCCGTTCGGCGACGTCGAGATACTCACATACTTTCTTTTCTCTTTTCTGTTCTTCACAATCCTAATTCTCCTGCATATCTTCGGGATCGCTTTGAGTACCTTGTCCCCAGAGGGAAACCTTGCCGCACGGCCTCTTCTCTTCTCCTTCATACTCCTCGTCACACTTCAGCTTGTTATGATGAGTCATTCACTGTACGTGCAGTGCGCCTTTGGAATTCGCTTCCTCATTCCTTGCGTGATAGCCCTTCGTCTGATGTTTTCAAGAAAAGAATTAAGGAACATTTTCTTTCAATATGACTTAGTAGTATATATGTATTATTAGATATTGGTATATGTATGTATGTATGTATTATTATTATTGTTGTATATTTTTGTTTGTGACTTATTTTCTAAGTATATCTTTATTTATATACCTAATATGTTATGCATTTTAATGTACTTTTATTTTATAAATATCTGGTATTGCTTCATTCTTGTTGTACACTTCATTAGATCCTCATATTAATATTACTCTGTCACTCAAAGGTTTGCTGTAAGAGAACTCAATAGTGAGTTAAGCTCGCCTATGTACATCAACTTTTCTTTAGTATTGTTTAAATCTGTAAATATTGTGTGCAATAAAGAATAATAAATAATAATAATAATACAAGTGCAGCGTAAACTGAAGGTTAATTTTTGACAACGAAACATGAAAATAAATGTCAAATGAAAGTTCATAATACCGTATTGCCTGGCAAAATCCGGGCAGAAGTCAGACAAGTGTCACGTGACCGCTGACTGGCTGGTATTAAGAGTTCATAGTACGCAATTGCAAGGCAGGTCATGATAAAAACGAAATACAGAAATCGACTTGATACCGAGTCAGAATTAAGGTTAAAGTTGTCCATAATTACTCCTAAAATTGATTCAATTTGCGACAAGAAACAAGCCCACCCACCACACTAATATTAAAAAGATATTTGGCACTGATTTTGTTACCTTTTATTGTGTGGTTCCGGCTACGAAGAGCACCAAGCCATCTCATCCCATGGGTGTTGTAAAAGACGACTAAGGAATTAGCCGGAGGATGGGCAGCAGCGTCCTTCGAATACATTACCAACTCAACTGCGATCGCCAACCTGACTGCCAAGCGTGGCGATTATGGCAGAACCCCCCAATAAGCACACAACACACCGATATCACTCGTTGTGGTGATCTTTGAGGGAGGCCTGTGTCCAGCAGTGGACTTTATTCGGCCTAAATGATATTGAAATAAAAACCTTATTTTCTTTAACAGTCAATTTTATTATTGTCTTTGAGGGTTGGCGGGGTTAATTAGCTATGGGGTTCACTGTAATCTGGAAACTTTAACAGTGGTGCTTGGAGCCAAAAGTATGAGAAACCCTGATCTAAGGTATAGAGTTATAAATAATGCCTTTTGGGTTCTGTTAGGAACCTAAACACTCTGGGTTTTTAAATTTCATGTAGTCTCCGTGCTTTCCTTCCTACTTTTTTTGGTTAGCTAAATTCCACGTGGCAAAGTCGTACTTGATATCATAAAATTATACTTTCATGATTATCTTAAAATCAAATGGCCCGTCCCGCTCTCCCACACTCAAGCATTGCGGTTGTTTTTAATTTTAACGAAAATATTAAGTGGATAGCTATATAGATTTAATACTGTACAAATTGGCACATAATTTGTCTTCATCGATATTTAATCATGATAAATTTTGAGCGATATAAATTACCATGGGTCACAGTCACAGATTGCCTTGTCTCGCTCGTAGGTAACACCGTTAAAAGATTAAGTATCCCCACATCAAGTAAAACCGGTTAATAAAGCGGTTAATTGACATAAAAAGTGGTCCATACTATAATATCACTTTTGATTTAAAAATAACTAATTTTAAGGCCCAGCCGTACGTGCGTGCATAAATTAATGAATAAGTCTAGCCGTAACCTGTCATCATAGTGTTCGGTATAAACCACGCAAAAGATAGTTTTGAGTGAGGATCTGATTCGGAGCTATTTTCTGTTCTAGTAATCTCGGCTTTCTGAGTTACATCTACAAAACCCGCCAATAAGCACACAACACACCGATATCGACTGTGTGGTGGTCTTTGAGGGAAGCCTGTGTCCAGCAGTGGACTTTATTCGGCCGAAATTATGATGAATGCCAAAAAAAAGGTCCAATAATAATTCGTGATTCTTAAATCCCGGGAAGAAAACGTTATTTATTTATTTATTTTTATTTATTTATTTTACTTTAATTACAAAGGTCTTGGACCAATTACAATAATTAAAGATAGACAACATAGCTATAACACAAGACAATGAACATAAAACAGCAAGGAACTCGTCTTTCATAAATTCCTCTCAAAATGCTTCTGACATACTAACAATATCTTCTTCTAATCATCCGCAAACAAATCACAACTCTGATGAGAATCCAAGAGTTCATTGAGTACAATGATTATTATTCCGGGATTTCAGAGAGAGGTATTGTTAGTGCTACTTCCTTCCTTGAAATTTAGGTTAATATACTAGCGGTAGACCTATTACGATCTCTGATAATAACTATGTACTGATTGATGTCGCGCACGCATAAGCGTCTAAATGAGAATAACTTACATATTGTTCCGTGTCGTGCTGTCGTATATATAGTACGTATCAAATTTCAGAAAGCAGACATCTGATATACATTTGTACCATGATGAGCAGATGTGCTGGATTGTTAAAAATGTATATCCGCGCATACGGATACGGACAACAACTTTGTACTCTGTCAATGCTAGGACATGGATACCGATATTCGGTATTACCGAAAAACCGGAACACCGGAATTTTTCTCCACTTTTTAATACCGGTATTGTAGTCGCCAATTCGGATGTTTCGGTATTTTGGCTTCAATATAAAAAAATCTCGACCGCGCGTTCCTGGGACTAGCCGAGACGTGTCCTTGCTTGTAGCAAACATTGAAACACACAGTTAGCATTCCGTTGCGACGACCCGCGCCGTTTAACTTTCTTTATCACACACCATTTTTTTATCGTGTGGAAGTCCTCATGGACTTCCGCCTTGGGAAGGGACTTAAACCGGCTAAAACCCCACGGTGTCCTTCCTCTTACCTCTAGCTGGGGGTGGGGTATACGCTTTGTCTGCAATAGACCGCGCCCCTGGAAGGTGTCAGCCTGTCACTGTTTGACGGGCCCCTTCTCTGTGTGACCTAGCTGACCGCACTTATCCTACTGAGAGGTGCGCTTGGAACACACGTGTCGTCATCTCGGGCCTGTTTCTGTACGGGCGACGAACCGCCTCTAGTTCGTCGCCCGCAGGCCGCTCCTCATGGTGACCGGAGATCGTTCAGCGCCCTCCTCCGGCGCCCGCACCCGGTGCGTTTTCTGCGGTGGGGATCAGAGGTGGTCTCCACCCGTCCCCGCTCTGCCACCTCTTTTGCTTGCATCACGTCTCCGAAAAAGGTAGCGACGGCATCCCACTCGCTCTCGCTCCGGACGATGAACTGAACCACGGCCGCGAGCGAGAGGTCACCCCCTTCGACCGCTGCGATGAGATCACGGCGCTGAGTTGCCCTCCTGCTGGGCACTCCTCCAACGTGTGCTGCGCCTGCGCCGTGTCCTCCGGGCAGTCTCCACAGTAATGACAATGGAGCGTCCTTTCTCGGCTTATTCAACGCAGATACTTCCCGAAACACCCATGGTTCGAGAGTACCTGCGTCATCCGCAAGGTCAGGGCGCCATGCCATCTCTCAAGCCATTCCTCCACGACGGGTCTTACATGATCATGAAAACAGAATTTAAATAACGGTGAATAACCAATTTGGTATTCGCTAAGGCATGATTGAAGCTATTTAAGGAGACGTTGCAGGTGAGCCATGAGGATGAGTCTTACCGAACACCAAATTCGATTGTTATTTCGAATCTGTTTTCAAGGGTGTTTGAGCTTAGGGAATTGCACTGCTGATCGGACAATCTGTGAGGTTGAATAGCGCTAACCGCAGGCCTGCCTTATCCGAATGGGTTATCTTTCTATGTATATCGATAGCCTCCGTGCTTCGGAGAGCAAGGGTTTCCGTTTGTATACTATAGGACAAATATGGACATTCGTTATCAGCAGTCAACTATTTTCGGACCTGAGACTGGTAAAGTGATAAGTGGTGTATCGGATATCGGTGTTACCCGGCATTTGGAGAATACTTATCTAATAGTAGCCGGTTTATATACAATTCCATTATTCTAATTTAGGTATTCTAAATTCATATATTCAGGCGTATTTTTTTATTATTTACTTTATTTCAGATAATAATAATCCATAATTTGTTATTAAAATTTAACCTATGTTAGTAATCTATAATAACTTATTTAAAATTAAACAATCTATAAAATATATAATAATCTATAATAACTTATTTAATATTAAACATAGGTGTCCTAGACGCCATATGCAAGGCGTTCCAATGGCACACCACGGGACAATCAGTTCTGCACAGTATGGTGTTTAGGAGGCTGCTAGCACTGTCCCGGACGCGCTGCATAAGGGAGGCAACTCTCTTTCTTAGCACTGCATGAAAGCAGTCTGTATTTGCCACAGTAAACATACCTGATGCGCTACAATATCGAGACAGCCCCATCAGCATCCTAAAACCATTATTATACTGTACTCGTAGGGCATCCAGCGATCTGCGAGTACATAGGCTGCACTAAAAGTATCGGGAATGGAATATTTCCACTGTTCCTGTCATATTAAAATCTTTTTAATTGAAAACTCCTTGGTTTTACAAATCGAATACCATTTATTTATTTAAAAAAAGATTCACGGTCTTGTCACAAGGTTTTGTCAAACTTGTTTAGTCGTTGAGAAAATGGAATTGGAAAAAAAAAACATTTTTGTGAACTATTTTATTCAATATGTAAAGATTAATTGATCTAAACACCGTACAACGTTGCCTTATACTTGACATTGGCGAAATTGTGAAGGATTCTCTACAGAAGCCATAATCTAAGAGAAGAAGAAGAAGAAAATGGAATTGACTCGAGAAAATTCAAGAGCGATGATTTATTATGACTTTCGAAGTGGTTTAACACAAAAACAGTGTGTTGACCGGATGATTTCTGCATTTGGTGATGAAGCCCCATCTAAAACCACAATTTATCGCTGGTTTGCTGAATTTCAACGTGGACGTGTCAAGCTCAGTGATGATCCTCGTCAAGGTCGTCCAAAAACTGCAGTCACCCAAGAAAACGTTGATGCTGTGCGTAAGCTGATTGAGGAAGATCGACATGTGACATACCGCGAAATTAAGGCAACTTTAGACATTGGCATGAGTCAAATACAAATAATCTTGCATGAACAATTAGGTGTAAAAAAGTTGTTTTCCCGATGGATACCGCATCTGCTATGTGAAGAGCAAAAAGCGGCTCGCGTTACTTGGTGCGTCAGAACTCTCGAAAGATTCCACGCAGGATCCTCAAATGCTGTATACAACATCGTATCAGGTGACGAATCCTGGATATATGCGTACGAACCCGAAAAAAAAACCAGTCACGAGTTTGGGTGTTCGAAAATGAGTTAAAGCCAACAAAAATTGTTCGTTCACGGAGTGTTGCAAAAAAAATGGTGGCCACGTTTGTCTCCAAAACCGGCCATGTTACGACTATTCCTCTTGAGGGACAAAGAACGGTTAATACAGAATGGTATGCTAGCATTTGTTTGCCACAGGTCGTTTCTGAACTCCGTAGAGAGAACTGCAACCGCCGCATCATCCTCCATCACGACAATGCGAGTTCTCACACCGCGCACAGAACAAAAGAGTTTTTAGAGCAAGAAAACATGGAATTATTAGACCATCCGCCGTACAGCCCCGACCTAAGCCCTAATTATTTCTATACTTTCCCTAAAATAAAGAATAAATTGCGTGGACAGAGATTTTCATCACCTAAAGAAGCTGTGGACGCCTACAAAACGGCCATTTTGGAGACCCCAACTTCCGAATGGAATGGTTGCTTCAATGATTGGTTCCATCGTATGGAAAAATGCGTCAAATTTCGCGGAGAATACTTCGAAAAGCAATAAATACATTTTTAAATAGTAATGTTGTGTCACTTCCTTGATTCCCGAAATTTTCAATGCCGCCCTCGTATATCTGACCCATAGGCTGCAGGTGTAAAAAACTTGACAATAAGCTTTGAATAAAGTAATTTTAACCTCTTTGGTGCATCTTGCAAACCTACGAGCCAGCATATTGCATCTCACTGCCAATGCCCTACGTTCCCGCTCTATGTCTAGGTCATCCGAAAGGACTTCAGCAACCCAATGACCAAGGTATTTGACTTTAGTGACAATTTTAACCGGAATTAATTAATTTTAGTTAGACTACAAACCGACCACAACGTTGGGAAAGGCTTATACTAGTGACTAGTGACGTAACGAGTACGTCATTCACCTGGTGGAGCGTCATGCCTGCCTATTACAATTGTTATGCTACCTAGGACTAATCCTGCGTGGCACCACATAGCGCTTGGCACATCGACACATTAGTTATTTAGTCTCTTAAGGCCAGTAATTTTACTAGCTACAGTGCCCTTGATGATGATCAAAAGGAATGCCTTCCCGGAAGTTCTATATGGAGGTATAGGTATCATTCATTCATCATTTTCGGCCGAATGAAGTCCACTGCTGGACACAGGCCTCCCCCAAAGATCACCACAACGACCGATATGGGTGTGTTGTGGGCTCATTGGGGGGTTTTGCCATAATCGCCACGCTTGGCAGACGGGTTGGCGATCGCAGTTGAGTTGTTAATGTACTCTAAGGACGCTGCTGCCCATCCTCCGGTTAATCCCTTAGTCGACTTTTACGACACCCACGGGAGGAGATGGGGTGGTGGTATTCTGAGCCGGCACCACACGGCAAAGCCGGCACCACACGGTATAAACTTATAATATAGTAAATAAGCATGTGCGGTCTTTGATAAGCAAATCATTAAAAAAACACTAGTATTTATACCCATTTCCTATCCTAAGCTACATTATAAGAAGTTCAGAATTGTATAATCTATCACTAATTACTACATGGGTATAGTGTAGTAATAGTTATCTACAACATGTAACTGAAACTAAAAAAAGCAACTCAAACGTCAAACTATATGAAATGCTTTTAAATTTTATTAAAATCCGCAGGAAGTACTATTCATACTGCAACAATCTTTCACTCAAGGAAACATCAGTAATTAAATGAATTCTAAAGGTGGTCGGTCAAGAATCTCATTAGTGTATGTAGGTACGAACAACAATGCAATACAAAACATTTTGCACAAATTCGCGGAGGGCATTCACCGAAAAGTTCGGGGTCTCAATGCTAAAATATAATGGCTACGAAGATAACTCAAACCACCTCGATGGACCCGTAGTTCGCGGTCAGTGAAGCGCGTTCACAACCGCGAACACCATGCGGGCATTCGGACGCGTTCCGTGTTTTCATTCGGCTGCGGTAATCTTGCGCTCCGTTTACATTTACGCGTGTATCGTAGTTACTGCTTCTTTAGAGTACAATGTTCCCATTGAAATAAAATTATGGGATACTGGAAGAACACCTTTAGCTCATATGGTGGATGTTACGAACGAGTTTGGTTTGAAAGTGCTTGCCGAACATAACTTTTTAAATGATAACAACATAGCGTTCTCGCCGTATGGACTGATGGGGATCTTGGTGGCGTTGTCCGAGGGTGTGGATGGAGAGTCATCGTATCAGATACAACGGGGGATGCAGCTGCCGTGGAACAGGAACGTCATGAGGATAGGTTTTAGAGATATACATCGCACGTTGAAAGTAAGTCCTATTGAAAATCAGTACTCATACGAGTATTTGCCCGCGAATTAAGAGCCCGTTTACTGCCGTATTTAAAAATGATCTATGGATAAATAAATAATTAATTCTTTAAAGGTCCCGCTGCTATAAGTTAAAGACGTAGGTACAAAGAGTACGGGCAAAATTTGTGTCCTGTTTAAATATGGACATCTCAGTTTATGCACATCAATTTCCCTAGATCAGCCGTTTAAATAAATGCCTCAAACGTGAGTGAGTAAATTACTTACCTAATTTGTCAGTCTCACCTTCGTTATTGTTTAGTTTACTAATTTATCGTTCTATGACAAAATGTGATGGTTAGAAAGTTTCCAACTTTTACAAAGGAACTACGGCATTGTAAACTGCTTTGATCGCCTAATGTCCTATCCTAATATGAGTTGTTTAAATAAATCCAGGTAAATGTCCCGGCCTTTTAAATTCATACAAAAATCTTCTTTTTTTTATTTTCTTACGTACAATTTGAACATTGATGAGAAATAATATGGCAGTGAATATTGGCTACATTAATTTTATACTTACATGTATTTATTCCGCTTTAATAATATTTTAAGTTAATTAATTGATATATTTTATTACTTACTAAGTACTTATAATAAAACAGTTTCTAAGGGATTCAATCATTTCGGCCGAATCAGGTCCATTGCTGGACACAGGCCTCCCCCAGAGATCACCACAACGACCGATGTGTTGCGTGATCATTGGAAAGTTTTGCCATAGTCGCCACGCTTGGCAGGCGAGTTGGCGATCGCAGTTGAGTTGTTAATGTACTCGAAGGATGCTGCTGCCAATCCTCCGGCTGATCCCATAGTCGCCTTTTACGACACCCACGGGATGAGTTGGGTTGGTGCTATTCGTAGCCGGCACCACACGGCCCTTTAAGGGAGTACATCGTATATTTTTGTTTCTCCAAACGCTTCGAAATCTTTGCAGTGTTCGTGCTCGCAGGATGACAGTCAATGTCATCCGTAAAAAAGTGTTTTATTATAATGAAATAATAATCGCGAAAACCTTTGTCTTAGGTTTTCGCGATACTATACTTACTAAGTAATAAAAATATCATGTTGTAACTTATATATATAGGTATTTAAAACAACGAAACGTTTCATGCAAAATTATGGAATTCGAATAATGGGTGGTAATAACATATGGCTCATCGATTAAATAACCCATCGGTTAAATGGCTCTACGATTATTTGGCGTTGTAAAAATGAGTACCTACAGAATCCGATTATAAGATGTTTCTAGCAGATGTTTTTGCTAAAATCATGAAAAGCTTTTTAAAAGTGATACTTCCACAGTTCCACTTTTAAAACGCTTATATAAGAAAATTTTTGGGTTGAGAATGTCCCGTGGCATTAAGTCTGCCTATTATACTAAAAAAACAAATTACAAGCACCTACCTACCGCCCTCATACAACGACTCCCAGCTACCTTCACCAGGTCGTCTGTCTACCTCGTTGGAGGTCGTCTCACATGCATTTTTCGGTGCGCGGTCTCCACTCGAGAACCTTTTTGCCCCAACGGCCATCAGTTCTACAATCTACAAGCTATGTGCCCCGCCAATTGCCACTTCAGTTTACTAATCCTTTCAGCTATGTCGGCGACTTTAGTTCTTCTAGGGATCTTCTAATTTCTGATTAAATCTCGTAGAGCAATACCAAGCATAGCTCTCACCATAGCTCGCTGTGTGACCTTGAGCTTTTTTATGAGGCCCACAGTAAGTGACCACGTCTCTGTTCCATATATCATCATCATCATCACTGGTTTAAGACTTTCGTCTTGAGGCATTGCGGTATTGTTGACGAAATGACATTGCGAAGTTTCCCGATCGCTCTGTCTCGAACCTAACTGGACAGTTTGTCCCAGGTAGACATACTCGTCAACAACTTCGAGAACAGAGCTCCCAACGGATATTGGGATAGGCATGGCCTTAAAATGAACCTGGGCATTCGACATGACTTTAGTCTTGCCTATGTTCATTTTAAGGCCCAACTGTTGGGAATCTCTGTTGAGATCAACGAGCATTGTGCTGAGCTCTGGCAGCGATTCTGCCATGACTACTATGTCATCGGCAAATCGAAGGTGAGTGATATACTCGCATTAATGTTAATGCCGAATCCTTTCTACTCTAGTAGCTTGATTATACTCCTAGGTCTTCTGTATAACCTTCTGCAGTGTATGGATGTGGTCTATGGTACTAAAACCTTTTCGGAAACCGGCTTGTTCGGGAGGCTGGAAGTCATCAAACCTGCGCTCGTGACGGTTAGTAATCACCCTTGAGATCAGCTTATAAACACGGCTCAGAAGCGAGATGGTTCTATAATTGTTCAACAGGACAGCTTCTGAAGTACTTTAAGTAAAGGTATTCCACCCGCTTTCAGAAGCCGTCTGTCGTAATTCAGTCACCACCTGGCTCCTTATAATTTTTAAGCTGTTTCAAGGTCATCCTAATCTCGTACAGGTTGATCTCTGGGATATCCTCGGTATAGTGTTGGGTTAGTTTGGCTCACGGGTCTTCCTTAGAGCCAGTGGTAGGTATAGTTACCGAGGAATATAGCTGCCTTATAATATAATATGAGTCCCTCTTCTCGTTGTCATGTTTCTTCTAACACGTAATGATTATATATTGTTAAGCTACTATAAAAACTTAAGAGAATGTACTTACTGCATACGGCATGTATATAACATATGTAACATCCAACATTTAGATTTCTCTAAACTTGTAATGTCCGTTCGCATACTTTATTTTCTTTACTGGTTAAACAGGGAAACCTTTTATTAGCCATACTCAGCTGTGTTTTGTATTTATAAGTTATATAATGTATCGCTGTTGGTTTTCTAAATAAAATAAATATACGCGCGTAACAGTTTAAACATCTCTGCTGAAAAGTTGCTTGCTTTCTTGTTATTTTGCCTGTACTGGTTGGACAAACGATTCTTGCTGGGTATAAAAAATCAAATCAACTATCAAAATCTAAATCTATTCTTTTCATATCTTAATGCTCCTTTGACCTTTCAAAAAGCTGCATGAAGCAGCTTATCCGATAATTAAGTTATGCTATTGCAATCGTTACAGACGTACTTCGTTCCTGAGGAGGGATTTCTGGCAGGTTTAGCGTTGAACAATGAAAATGTCACTTTTAACGAATCGTACAAAAAGATTCTGCGGTTTTACGGTTTTGATTTAGAGAACGACCAGTTGCCGACACTTTCACCAGAAACGAACAGTACTTTAAATGGAACAAGCACTACAACGTCGACGATGAATCCTGCAGGGTTAGGTAACAATACGACAATGACATCAGAAAATAAACCATTGCGAGATGATGCCAGTACTCCTGGTTCAACTAAGGAAGAGACTACTAGTACAACCAATCCAAACGCAGAGACAATAAGTACTGTAGATTTAAGACAAGTAACCTCAACAACTGCGATCCCATCTTCCGCGCCAAATGCCGAGAGTACCACTATGAGTTTCACTGTAACTACAACAGAAAATACAAGTGAAAGAATTACAGACACCACTACACAAAAAGTGATAACCACGACGCAGACAGTGGAGACAACCACACAGGCTCCCTCAAGCTCTGATACCGAACCGACGACGACAACAGTAGGCCAAACTACGGCATCTGATGCAGAAAGTATTTCGCTCAGTTCACAAGTAACAAACGCTTTAATGAATGAACCAACGACAAACAACGAATTGGATGCCTCGTCTGTAGATAAGCAAACTTCTACATTTGAAGTAACATCTAGCACAGCTCAATCAACCACGCTTGATGAAAGTACAGCACAGTCAACTCTGATTGATATGACGCCAAGCACACCATTAATTATGGATATCTCTACAATACAATCTACCATTACAACTGAAAACACCCCATCTGACAGTGTTACGGGTACCTTGCCGGAAATACAACAAACTGACCAAACGTCTACAATGAGTATGGACGATATGAAAACTACATCAATTTCTGAGATGCCAGAAAATCAATCTACCTTAGAGACACTTGAACGAAGGAAAAAGTCGATTAAGGATTTCATATTCACAAATCCCCCGTACTTAGATGACTATTTATATTACAGATCTTTTGAAATTGGTTTGGATGTGCCAAATCCCAAATTCGACGATAAAATGTTCTTAGCTAACGGTTTGCGAAGTGTTCAGGTGAGTTATAAGTTATAACATTAGCATGGCATTGAGCTAGGATTTAATTGTATAGTGTAGTAAAAATAGCATAAACGATGGCTCAATGCGAAGTTTAGCTTTGCTAAGATAAATTATTAATCTTACGCACACAGCCCAAGAGTTTCTTGTATGGCAACGGACGGCTATATTCAATAAATTTATAAAAAAATAGGTTACGTAGTAAAATAAAACACAGGCCTATGTTTGTCCCCGGGAAGACGGTGGCGCGCACGTGGTCACGTGCCACCGTGTGCGCAGCACAGCGCAAAGCGAGACTTGGGGGGATCCTTTACAATCCTCCCCGAGAAGTGCCTGGGGGCGGCCTTTTTACAGCCGCCCTCCGCTAGAGGGGGTGACCGCTTTACAGTCATCCCCTCCGAGATGTGCCTAAAGGCGTGGCACCAATGGCCGGCTCTAGTGTGATCTTACGAGGACCTGGAGCTCCCCTTCGGTGCCAAAGATGTCCGCTCCAGTGGTTTCAGCCGGTAGGAGACCGGCATACCGCTGCGCCCTTCCCCGGAGCGAAGGTAGTTCCATGTAGGATTTCCACTGGACACCAAGAAAAAAAAATCAAAAAAGGCCTGTGTTTGTGCATGATAACCGAATACTAGAAATTCCAAGTGAATTATTGAGAGCCAAGGACCATACTGATCAGCATTACTATAGCGAGTCTCTTTGACTGCAGCATGCCTTGGAGGACGATAAACGTATAGGGAACATAACAATTTTGGCCTGGGAGGGGTTAACGTATAGGGAAATAATCGAACTTAAATAGAAATGTGCATTTATTAGGCCAGGTATTTTGATCCCTTACACCATAATGACTAAATTTTAGGAGCAGCCGGGCATGTCACATCTATATATATTTAGCATAGTATAGGTAGAAAATATGTCAATTCACCCCATATTTAAACTAACAACAATGAGGCTCTGAGTAAGCAAAATTAATTGTACTGATCTCTTACGCCACGTTCCATTAAAATCGCCAGATCGTGAATCGTGTATGTAAGTCCTAACAACATTGTAAATTCACTTGTTATAATGGTTAGCGTAACAACAGCACAATTTGTACTATAAATTCACCACTGCATTGCTTTTCATTTTTCAAATGGATGATGGGTCAATTATTTTTACAGGTCACGTATATGCGGTATGACACAGTCCTGGAGCACGCCTATCTGCCTCATTTAGAGGCCTCGGCATTAAGATTGCCATTAGACAGTGATCGTTACTATTTGCTAGTGGTGCTACCAACTAGAGGTGGTTCGCCAGAGTTGGGACGGCTGCTGTCTCGAATGGCACGAGAGTCGGACTTATCGGACATCTACTCTGTGTTGCGGCCGTGCCGTGTGAAGGGAATCGTGCCTAGCTTTACTGTGAAAGGTCATGTGACCTTAACTACAGATTTGCAGAAGGTAAAAACTATTTGATCTTACAACATATCAATTTATGGTCATTTCCTTTAGGAATACCTGTATGTAACGATTGGATTTTTAAATGAAACTGTGACAGTTGTGTCGACCTTATGTACCTTCGAACTGTAATAATGACCTTATACCACAGAACAGCACGCAAAACGTTTTGATTTTGACCTAGTTTCGGCTGCTGTAACAAAAGGAGCGCTTACAGCTCCTATTAAACATAATAATTAGTTTTTCACGATGGTTGACAAATAGCTGTCACGTGGTAGTATAAAAAAAATGAAAAGCTGCATTTCATTACTTTCGTAATTTAACTACTAAACTTTAAATTGTACCTCGCGATACGAGCATACCGAAGGTTTTTGAATAAAAAAGACTTTCTATATCTGAGAAACTTATTTAATCGCAGCTTGGTATAAGAGATGTCTTCGAGCCTCGGCAGCGCGACTTTACGCCGATGACGAGACAACCAGGGGTTTATGTGCGAAGCATTGAACAGGCAGTGTCCGTCGCCATACGAAAGTACCGACCTGACGATCAGAAGAAACACAGTAAGTATACGTATATGTAGTTACCACAAACAAAGGACGTAGTTAATGAATAGTAGTGCTGCTGTATTTTTTACAGCATTACGTTCGACCTGTATGAATAAAACATTCTTTGTGATTATAAGTATTTAACGGAGGCGTGGTAGCACGGGTCCTACCATCGCCGTTCCGGTTTGATCCATTTAATTAGCTACACGGCCAGATATACCATGACCATGTGTGCGTGCGTGGTTACCGGCAAGACTGGGGTCACTCATCGCCGTCACGGACTGACGCGCCATGATACGTCCGCAGCCGGAAAATCCTTGAGTGACATTGATGCGCTCCGAAAATCTACTAAATTGATTTTCCACAATTAATTTAATTGCTAACCGTAAAGCACACTTTATATCTACAGGGTTACTGGTAACGCAACGTATTTCTTGCAGGACGTTATAGGTAGGGCTAAAATGCAACGAATTTAGCAACCAAATGTTCTATATGATTTTCTTTCTTGTTTTGTTCTGTAAACGTGGGTGTTTCATTTTTCATGACTCTTGACGTTAAAGGTTGCCCTCATCTGTTCTGCCGCGTTAATTATTCGTTCTCGAAATTCCTCAACTTAATTGACTGGCGTCAGAAAAATTAACTCCTTCCAAGTGACTCCAGACGTGAGATTACATTTTAGAGTAAACCTCTCAAAGGGCCTCTGCGTGTTGGACCCATGTCCCCGCGTAAGTCTATCCTATTAAAGACCGGGTTCCCTCTTACAGGGAATATAAACCCATGAATAGTTAAACAATAATAAATAACGATCAACAAAAACACGACGAGAGTTTGGTTAAGTAGTTAGATAACAACACATGTGAGTTTTATGGCTGTAAACTGTAGCCCACGACACAGGAATCCTAGTGTAGGCACCGTTAAAACATACATGCTTGCGCGGCGTAAAGCCGTACCTAACTAACATAACTTCCCAGAGGTTCCAGTTACTGCAGTCCCACTGTAAGACCGATAATGAGAAAAACAACCAATCAGGAAAATTTTGAGATACGAAGTGACTAAAACAGGTAAAATCTATTTGAACTTGAATAGTTGAACGAAGGCGCACCTATGACGTTTTTCTACCTGTTTTTTTATTTTTTATTGGTGTCTAGTGGAAATTCTACATGGAACTTCCTTCGCCCCGGGGAAGGGCGAAGGGGTATGCCAGACTCCTACCGGCTAAAACCACTGGAGCGGTCATCTTTGGCACCTAAGGAAGGCTCCAGGTCCTCGTAATATCACATTAGAGCCGCCCATTTGTGCTACGCCTTTAGGCACATCACGGAGGGGATGACTGTAAGGCGGTCACCCCCTCTAGCGGAGGGAAGGCGACTGTAAAGGACTGTAGGCACTTCTCGGGGAGGATTGTAAAGGATCTAACCACGCTTTGCGCTGTGCTAGGCATACGGCGGCACGTGACCACGTGCGCGCCACCGTCTTCCCGGGGGTTGCTCGGTGTGAGCACGCAGACTCCCCAATCTGCGCGCCCATGACGTTTTCTACCTAGGCTAAGTAAAACACCCTTTTAAAAAAAAACTTGATATTAATTGATTTTAAATAGTACTTTTTTGGACAGCTGATCTAATGGGCAACATTTTCTAGTTCAATTGTGGAGTAGGTCTGGGATGGCCCCTCTCCCCCCCGGGATACACCCTTGCAACTATGTTGTAATTTCAACTGCAGGGCTAATTATGAGTGTGGATAGACAGTGGGTGTAGTTGCGAAACCATTGCAACATTATACTCGTATTCGCTCCGCTATATACACATTCTTAAATGTTAACAACGTGCGCGCATATTTCGTGTCGTTTTGCGGCGCAGAGGCTGAGATAATTGTTAGTAAAAGAGTGCAAAGCCGAGGTGTCAATTGGCGAGAGCAGGCCGGCCACAGCCATTGTCTCGTAGCGGTGGCGTAACGCGGCGACACGCGCATTTGCGTCCATTGATGCGCGGGCGCACTACTCTCGGTATACCATCGTCAATTAGGGAAATCACCCGCTGCATCATCACAGCGACCTGAATGCTTAATCGCGAGACGAAAATGATGATTCGCAGATAGTTCGCCATTTCAATTACATAAATGAGTTTAACAGAAAAAATCACTACATGATTATTTCCGGTGGCTACAGTTGGCTTATTCTGTTTTGATTGTTATGATAAGAGCCGGGCATTTGCATTGCAAGGACATTCGTAATAAAAGATAAACGATATTATTCTAGTAGATACATTTATTATATATAAATGACTTTATAATATAGCAACTACAAAAAGTACGCGAAAATTGTGGAATCCGCTAACGGACGAAATTAAAGTTTATTCGAATGACAGCGCCCAAAAAAACGAATATTACCAGATTAGACCGCGCCCCCGGCAGGTATCGGCCCGTCAATGATTGACGGGCCCCCTTCTCTGTGCGACCTTGCTGGCCTTCGAACCGTTGCACCTCAATCTCACGAGGTACTGGCGGTTCGCCCCGACTTAGCGCCTCCCCACGCCACTGATACAGCGTCGCGAGAGCTCTCCCTTCTAGATCCCAGGGCGGTGATCCGGCAAGGAAGCTCCCCGGCTCGTGGGAGACCGTGCGGCTGGGCGGCCAGCCACCTAAAATGCGGCAAGAAGCTCCACCGGCTATCGAGGACGAGTACTAGGTACTTCATCGTTGACTCGACGCTGATGCGAACGCCTCCTACCACGATGTGGGATCCCGAGGGTGGCGCGCGCAGGGGCCTATGAAAACATACGGCCTCGGACTTGTTGAAAGCCACCTCGAGACCCAACTGCCGGATCCTTGAGACGACTAGTGCAGCCCCCATCGTCGCCAACATTTCCGCGCGGTGGAAACTCGTCCCCCGTGCCGTCACCAGCGTGTCATCGGCGTAACAGATTACACCGATGCCGGGGGTGTTCACACCACGCAGCACCCAATCGTATCCAATGTTCCACAGGAGCGGCCCCAAGACTGATCCCTGTGGAACACCACACGTCGTCTCTCGCCGACCCCATCCTTCCCGACCCGGGTAGATGACCGCTCTGTTTGCCAGGTAGGCCCCGACAATGCGACGGAGGTAGGTTGGTACCCGATGAAACGCGAGTGCCTCCCTAATACAGCTCCAGGGCAAGGTGTTAATGGCGTTAGCGATGTCGAGGGACACCGCCACCACCTCACCCACTGCTTCGTCCGACAGCCCTCACGCGTATGATTGTGTCAATGGTGGAGCGCCCGCGGCAGAAACCATACTGGTTGTCCGCCAGATCTGGCCCCACCACATTCACGTGCCGGACGAGGCGGTCTGCAATTACTCTTTCGAAGAGTTTGCCCACCTCGTCCAGCAGCACAATGGGGCGGTATGCCGACGGAGACTCCGCCGGACGCCCCGGCTTCCTCAGCAGGACCAGCTAACCAGTCTTCCACCGCAGTGGAAATTGCATGGTGGCATCTGCTATAGCTGGCTACTAGACACGATTTTTTCCATGAGTACTGTTTTTCAGAAACTCTACATGGAACATAAACATCGTCCACTTCGGACGCAAATTACTTACTATGAACGAAGATATATGACTGTATAATGTGCAGCCGTCGCATCGTCGAGGTAAATGTGTACGCTCGACAGTTGCACTTACATTCCGTAATTCGTTGCAACTAGGGTTATCTACCATACGTCCGGACTTTCGGCCTTACGACTGGATACTGTGCGGCTTTGTAATTTTACCGGATTTTTTACTTAGATGGAAAAATAAGTTTAATTTTCGCATTAAACTATACTTACCAAATACCACACTAAAAAACATCAAGACACTGTGAGTGCTTACTGCGTGCATCGAAATAATTTTTGATTATAATTGTACGGTAGATAAAATAAAATAACTTTTTAAAATCTGTAACGACGCCTGTCACCTTAGTCATCCTGCGACCACGAACCCTGCAAAGTGTTCGAAACGTCAGGAAAAACAAAAATCTAAAATATACGCGATAGAATCCGTTTAAAAGTGTTTTATTATAATATACTTACAAGTAACAACCTTGTGTAACTAAAATATCCGGACTTAATTTGATCCGGATCTTTCGTCAGGACTTTTTAAATGACAACCCTTGTTGCAGCATTCTTTAATCCAAATGGTGTTGACCATACGGCACAATATCGCCGATTGTGATAATATGATGATAGTCGTTTCCCCCGGACCCGCGCAACCCACAAATCGCTAATTACGGGAGCAGCACAGCGTTATTAATATTCCATTTGTTGACATCACAATCAACACCAACCCAAAATAAATTTTATTTAAAAATAAGCAGCTGCCTATCCTTAATTAATGCTGTTAACAAATTCTTTATTATAATAGCCGCTCCGATCTTGAGCGCCGGCTTTCCTTCCTTTATCTGCGATTGTGAGTGATGTTTAGATATGTTTGACGGTATGCAGATGCGAAAACAAATCCCTACCTTTCCACTGAGCGCACAAGATCAGTGCCGGGCACTATAATATAAGTAATAGTCGAATCTCAAAAGAATTACAATAGTCATCCATCTAATGGGTCAGTTTCATATGTTAGAAAATCTTTATATCCGTCATAAATATATAAATCCATGCTTTCTTTAATCTGGCTGTCGCTCTCAGTCGGTGTAGCGGATAATAAATGAATCTTATTATATAAAATTGACAACGATGACAGAGAGAGGTGGACAGACGACCTGGTGAAGGTCGCTAGAAGTCGTTGGATGAGAGCGGCATGTGACCGCTCGTTATGGAAATCTGAGGAGTAGGCCTTTGTTCAGCAGTGGACGTCCCGTCTTCTGGCTGATATGACGATGATGATATAAAATCAATACGATGCAATAATATGTGCACCAAAGTTGAGTTTGTTAGCAACAACTACCCAGAGATTTTTAAATGATTTTACTTATCTTATTCGTACACAAATACATCATGGAAGTGGTTTCAAGCTCGCTTCAGCGCTGCAAGAATGTTTTTTTTTTAATTGCTAGATCGGGCGTTGGAGCCGAAGAAGCTGTACTGTGAAAGCATAGTATATTAGTAGCATTAAAGTACAAGAAATAACTTTTCAGCCACTCCATCACACGATCAAAACCTTCTTGAGCAGTCAGTCTTTCTTTCTTTCTATTATAAAGTAGGATACATGTTTCCGCATTGTACGAGGAAGGATAAAAAGTTTGTGAGAATGAGATAGAATATTAGAATATTGATAACTTAATCATTTATTTTTCTACATAGTTTCCGAGTCTCTCTACACACCGAGTCCAGCGCTTTTCCAAGGTTGAAGCCTTTCACACCTCCCTTTCACAAAAAAAGTTTTGTCTTGGTCCTGCAAAAAGCTCTCCACGGCATCTATCACCTCGTTATCGTCTTCGTACCTGTTTCCCCTTAAGTAATTTTTCAATTTGGGGAACAAATAAAAATCGCTAGCCGCCAGATCTGGTGAATAAGGGGGGTGGTCAACCAATTCGAAGCCAGCTTGCTGAATGGCAGCTATCGCAACTGTCGACCTGTGCGCGGGTGCTTGTCATGATGAAACAGCACGCCCCTTCGAAGTTTCCCTCTCCTTTTCTCTTTGATGGCATTCCTCAACTTGGGAATTAAAGCTGCATAATATTGGCCTGTAATAGTGGTTCCACGCTCCATTGATTACCATCAATCAACAATATCCCTACTGAGTCCCAAAATATTGAGGCTATAACCTTGCCAGCCGATGCCACGACATGAATCATCTTCGGGGTCGGTGATGATGGCCGTTTCCATTGCGAAGATTGCTGTTTTGACTAGGGATCCAAATGATGGACCCATGTTTCGTCCATTGTTACGAAACGAGACAAAAAGTTTTCAGAATCTTCTTGAAACTTGTCCAACAATGTCTTCGAAATGTCAAGTCGATTTTGTTTGTGACTATCGGTTAACATTCTCGTCACCCATCTTCCGGAGACTTTTCTCATTGAATTAAGTATCGGATGGTAACTCTTCGATCGCTCAATACAATTTTCTCGACTTTCACAACATTTTCTTGGGTGACTGACGTCGATGGACGGCCGCAACGATGTTCGTCTTCCGTGCTCGTTCTCCCTACTCGAAATTGAGAAGCCCACCTTGCGACAGTGGAATACGGCAGAGCAGACTCTCCTAATGTTGCCTCCAAATCGCAATGAATCTCTTGCGTCGTTCACTTTATTAAACACATTTAATACAGTATTTTATAACGGCTCGCACTTCGTTTTTCTCCTATTTTCGAGAACACGTACCGACACGAAGCAAACAAATGACTACTTTCAGAAAAAAACAAAAGAGAATCGAAGATTTTTTTCTTTATTAATATTACAAATATGTATCTGAGCTATGCCTGCCTGTTTTTATCTTCCCAAGGAGTATGTCGCGCTCATTACTTTTTGATGATATGGGTACAGTAGTCGGCATAATTGACTATCTCAGCTTTTTCTATTTAATGGGTGTAAGTGACATCGTAATGAAAACTGATACCATGGATTCAGTGCAATAAATAGAATCAGATTTTGTTCCAGTTCATTTAACAGATTTCTGTAAAATGATGTTTTCGCATACCCAAATGCTATTTTGAACAAAAAAAAATTCTCATAAAACTGGAATGTAAACGAAAACTTACTTACTTTTCAGTACCGTAGACCACATCCATACGCTGCGGCAGGTTATACAGAAGACCGAGGAGTATAATCTGCCACTATGCTTGGCGTTTGTGGACTATGAGAAAGCCTTCGATTCGATCGAAACCTGGGCAGCGTTCGGGATACTTCGCAACTTCTTTTCGTCAACAATACCGCAATGCCTTAAGACCCAAGTCTCTAACCAGTGTGTGTTACCAGTGATGACATATGGAACAGAGACGTGGTCACTCACAATGGGCCGCATAAGAAAGCTCAAGGTCACTCTGCGAGCTATGGAGAGAGCTATGCTTGGTATTTCTCTACAGAAATGAGGAGATCCGTAGAAGAACTAAAGTAGTCGACATACCTGAAAGGATTAGTACATTGAAGTGGCAATGGGCACGGCACATTGCTCGTAGCACTGATGGCCGTTGGGGCACAAAGGTTCTCGAATGGAGACCGCGCACCGGAAAACGTAGCGTGGGACGACCTCCAACGAGGTGGACAGACGACCTGGTGAAGGTCGCTGGGAGTCGTTGGATGAGAGCGGCATGTGATCGTTCGTTGTGGAAATCTAAGCAGTGGACGTCCTGTGGCTGATATGATGATGATGAAACGAAAACTGGCTGTTGTTTCGCTACAGTTCACGAATCAGATCATCGCTCGTAGTAGCATAATTATATCATATCACAGTATCATAGTCACGTAGCGTTTTGATCGCGTTGTTTATAATACATTGCGGGCTCAAAAATGACAAAAACTGTAACCTATTATTTACCAGATAAATGGTTTTCCTATTTTTATTTTTATATAGTGTAAACTCTTCCTAAAGTTTTCGGTACATTCTCACTTACGGCCTGTATTATTTACTGACAGGTAATTTATACATACTACGAAAAGCGCGGTTTCCAAAATACTGCCTTGTGGCATGCCGTGTGTTACTTTCACGGTGCTGCTGGCGAAAGTATCAGCTCTAAAATACTGTCTCCTGTCTGTAAGATAGCTCCGGAATTGCTGTAAGCTAATTTCTCTGATACCAATGCTTTCTAGCATCCACTGCAGGATCTGAATTGAAACAATGTCAAAAGCCTTCGCCAAGTCCAGGACTATTCCCATACAGGCTGATCCTTCTTGAAACGGTATCAGTTGATAAGGTTACGGCCTGCTCGGTAGACTAACCCTTTCAAAAACGGAATTGATTCGTTGATAGTAAATTGTGACTCAAGAAAGCTAACTAACTGTTTTGTTTATTATTTTCTCCAGTATTTTGGAAAACACACTTAAAAGAGAGATATTCCGATAATTATTTGGACCATCCATAGGTCCCACCTTGTGAATGGGAGTAACAACAGCCAACTTCCACATATCAGGAAATATACCCGTAGAAATACTAAGGTTGAAGATATGTTAATGTTGTTCTTACAGTCTGCGGGGTCTAGTACAAAATGTAGGTATGCACCGAGTGCCTACCGGTGCGTGTTAGACAATGTGCAGGCGGTAGAAAATTCTTACTATGTGCAGGCGGGTTTAGTGTTATCTACATCATTTTCCGAGTGGTGTCCGGATTAAGAATATAGCACCACTCCATCTCCTCCCGTGAATGTTGTAAAAAGCGACTAAGGGATTCTAAACCAGAGGGATGGGCGGCAGCGTCCCTTCTTTGGAACAGCGCCCTCACCAACCCGCTTGCCAAGCGTGGTGAGTACTGGCAAATTTCTCCAAAGTCACGACATAATTGTTAAAATCTGTGGGGTAGGCTTTCATTCAGCAGTGAACGTCTTAAGGCTGATGTGACTGGCAAATTCCCCCGGAAATTACGACATACAGCATGTGCCGTATGCTGCTGATCAAAAACCTCGCCCTTAGACTTATCTAAGAGCGAGGTTAATGTTCAGCAATTGACTGGTTTGGTTGATATGATGAATGTTACATGTTTCAATGTTATATGATAATACCATGTTTCTAGCCATTAGTCTTTACTTTTACTGTAAACACGCGTTAAGCTTTTCGTTTATGTTGCAGGGTACGTGACGACTCGTGAGCCGGTCATATTTTCAGCAACCTACCCGTTTCTCTACTTTGTAATGGACGCCAACATTCACGTAGCACTCATGGCCGGCAAGATGGTAGACCCGCTCAATTCTAGAATATTATAGTCATTTTCAGTACAAAACATTTTGTATTTTTTCCTTACCATGCAATTAAGACTTAATTACTTAGACATATGACGGAAACTACAAACTAGCTTAGCGGGTAACGTACTGTGGTGTGTGCGATCAATGCCGAGCGGTCGGTTCAAGCCTGCGGAGACAGTTTTTATTTTTATTTTAAAATTAGTCGCATTGGTTTGATTATAATTACCTACTTACTTGTCCAGCTCGTCTGATTCGCATAAATTTAATAGCAAAGTTAGAAATTAGGCCACAAAAACTTAATAGATTACTTCGATTGTTGTGGGGTAGACATGCAGTTACGACTCATATGCCTAGTTCAAAACGGTGTTTGTTAGTTAGTAGCATGTAACCTATTAGCAGTGGTGTTTTCAAAATACAAGCAAAACCAAAAATCTAATGGAAATGCGATCGCCAACCCACCTGCCAAGCGTGGCGATTATGGCAAAATCCCCGAATAAGCACACAACACAACCGGTCGTTGTGGGATCTCGGAGACCTGTTGGACACATTTGGAACAGTGGGCTAAATTCGGCTGAATAGATGATGATGATGAGAGCGAATATTAAGTATTGCGCTGCATAAAAGTGACGTAATAGTTATAACACAAATATTTATCTAATGAAACCGGACTAAGTGTAACTGTTACTATTTAAATATTTTATCAAATCTAAAACTACACAAATCAAAGACTTGTTGATGCTTTAATTATTCTTTGGCACTAGTATCAAAAATCAATCGAATATGAGATTGCACAATTTTTATGTAGAAGTATGTGAAGGACGAGAGGGCGCCTGAGTAACAACCGCCCCGGCACCCAGGTCCAACACGCCTGAACTCCGTCTGTGTAACATGGTGGGGGGCCTCGAGAGTCGCGGGCGCGCAGATTGGGGAGTCTGCGTGCTTACACCGAGCGACCCCCGGTAAGACGGTGGCGCGCACGTGCCACCGTGTGCGCAGCACAGCACACAGTGAGGCTTGGGGGGATCCTTTATAATCCACCCCGAGAAGTGCCGGGGGCAGCCTTTTTACAGCCGTCTGCCCTCCGCGTGATGGCTTTAGTCTTCCCCTGCGAGATGTGGTTAAAGGAGTGGCACCAATGGGCGGCTCTAGTCTGGTCGTACGAGAACCTGGAGTCCCCCTTCGCTGCCGAAGATGACCGCTCTAGTAGTTTTAGCCGGTAGGAGCTCGGCATACCCCTTCGCCCTTCCCCGGGGCGAAGGAAGTTCATGTAGAATATACACTGGACACCAATAAAAAAAAAAAGAAGTGGGTCGGTTGTTGGTCCATTCTTATTGGTCCTTGCCTATGACACGGTCCTGCGTGGCGTTCTCCCGCTGGCGTCAGCTTAGTTACGCTGACGACACTCTTCTGTTGGCCAGTGAGGAATCTTTAGAGGGAGTACTATTGTACCTTTGTCAGTGTACTTTGATTATTAATCATACTTTGTGTAAATGTGAGCATTATATGTAGCCACTAATGTAATATTAGACTGACTATTCGTAAGCGCCTACAAATGGTTTAAATTATTTTAAAAAATGACTTTGACTTTGGAGCCTTCCCCCATGCCGAGCAAGCGGTGGCGATAGTCGTGGCCGAAATTCATAAGAATAGAATAAGAATAATTTATTTGTCAGAATATGAGTACAGTGGTTGATGAAAGATAGTAGTGAACAAAGTAGTCCGTCATACTCTACCAGAAACTGGTGTGCAAATATGTTAAGTACTATGATGAGTCTAGATATTCAATGCATGCATTCAATAAACATAATCACGAACAATGATGAAATAAAAGTACGATGGATTGTGAATTAATAACAAAAATAATAATGAAATACAAATGTCATTGGAATAAAAAATATAAAGTCACAATCATGATAGGTATGTCTAATGAACAGCAGAAAGTTCAGTTATAATAAAATGTCTATAAACAAGAAAATGTCCATAATACATTATTAATCAAATGTTTTTTCCGTCAGAAACTCCGAAATATTATAATAGCATTTTTCTAACAAAAACGATTTTAATAGTTTTTTGAACAGATTTATATTAAGTTTCTTTAGGTGGCCTGGTAAGTGATTGTATATTTTAGGTGCCATGCAGAACACACTTTTGTGCATCAGTGCTGTATTAGACCTTCTTACACATAATCTACTATTATCCCGTCGACTACGATTGTTTACGTCAGATAATTTATTAAATAGTTTAGGGTTACTTTTTACAAAAACGGCAACTTCGAATATATACAATGAAGGCAGTGTCAGTATTTTATGATTGCTGAAATAAGGTTTACATGAATCCATAACATGCAGCCCAAACATTGATCTTAAACACCTTTTTTGAAGTTTAAAAACTATTTCTCTGCTGCTCGAGTTTCCCCAGAATATAACGCCAAACCTTAAAATCGAGCCAACGATGCCATGATATGCCGTTAGCAAGGCGTCCGTGCCCAAAACTGGGGCTAGTTTGTACAAGACGTAGGTAGATTTACTCATCTTCTTACTTAATTGTTCTACATGAGCTTTCCAATCCAATTTTTCATCTATTCTTAAGCCAAGAAAACTGGCTGTATCCACTTTACTAATGTTTTTATTATCATACTGAATTGTCATATCATCCATTTTTGAGCGTTGACTAAAGATCATTAAATTTGTTTTCGTGATATTAATTCTGAGATTATTATTATTTAACCATGTTATTATTGAATTGATTGTATGTTTTATGTCATTTTCATAGTTATGTTTGTTTGTGCAGTTAATGGTAACCGTGCTGTCATCGGCGAACAATGACATATGATGATTTGTAACTTTTGGCAAATCATTAATATAAATTATAAATAGAAGAGGGCCTAGAACGCTTCCCTGTGGCACACCATATGTAACTGTCCGATGACCTGACCTATATATTCTAATTCATATTTATCCTATTTCATGCTCTGGGTTTGCGGATAGCGCGTCACAAAACTGAGTTGCTGTGGTTCACAAACTGCCGCAAAAAAGAGAGCCACCCAGTTCGTGGATACGCGATAATTAGGGTACACGAGGTGCATGAAGTATCTGGGGCTCAACCTGGACAGGCAATGGGGCTTCGAGGGGCACTTCGAGCGCCTTATCTCCCGGCTCGGGGGTGGTGGTGCCTTGCAGCGGCTACTGCCCAACCTCAGAGGACCGAGAGAAATTTGCCGCTTCTACGGGTAAAGTCGTACGATCCATGGCCGTCTGGGTGACGCCTGTTTGGTTATCTCGACTCTCGGGCTTCCAGCGCTGCAGAACCAAATTTCACGTGTAATCTCACGGCCCAAATTATAAATCAGTCTAATCGGAAATCTTTGGATTTGGAATTGATGGTAATCTGTTTTTAAAATGTTGTATTAAATTGATTTATTAATTTCAGCCCTAAGTTACAATATTTTATTACTGCGTGTTCTTAATCCGTGTGCGCCTTAGTAGCAAAGTGGTGGTGGTGCATCATTAGTGATCCCGCTACCTGCAGGGCATCATAGAGGCCTTTTTTTTTTTATTGGTGCCCAGTGGAAATTCTTCATGAACTTCCTTCGCCCCGGGGGTATGCCGGACTCCTACCGGCTAAAACCACTGGAGCGGTCATCTTCGGCACCTAAGGGAGGCTCCAGGTCCTCGTATGATCACACTAGAGCCATCATAGAGGCCTATCTGCGCGATAGGCACATTCACTACGTGGGCCGGTATGGTAGCGCAAAGCGGAGAGAAATTATATGCGGGGTTCCGCAGGGGTCAGCTCTCAGTCCCCTCATATAGAACCTCACCTACGACGCGGTCCTGCGTCTCGTTCTCTCTGCTGGTGTGAGCTTACTCTTTTACGCTGACGACTCTCTGGTGTTGGCCAGCGGGTAGTCCTTCGAAGGAACCATCTGGCTTGCTGAGCAAGCGGTGACAATTGTCGTGGCCAAAATCCACGCCCTGGATCTGCGGATAGCGCCTGAAAAAGCTGAGGCGCTACGGTTTGGTATTGTGGAGTAGAGAACCACAGTTCGTGGATACGCGTTGGTGATGCACGAATCGAGGTGGGCTGGTACATGAAATACCTGAGGCTCACCCTGGCCACTTCCAGCGCGTCCCCCCTAGTCGAGAGGGTAGTGGGTACACTACACCGGCTGCCGCCGTCTCAGGGGACTATGTGAGGTGGTTCACTGTCTCTACCGGTCGCCTGTATGGTCAACTTGAATATCAGGTGCCCAGCGCTGCAGAACCAAACTAAACTTCACGGTTTGCAGCGCACGGATCGCACGATGATACCGAACAGTGTCCTACGAGGCGGCCACTCTCCTGGCGCGTTTTCGGCCTTTCGACATCCTGGCGGAGACAGAGGCGTGGTCTGCGATCAGACACGCTCCCTTCGCCAGAGCGGCGAGGGCGCACCTCCAGGGGCGTTCGACAGGCAGAGGCGGCTAGGTCAGCGGCGCGCACTTGAAAAGCGGCGTCACCGCCTGCGGATGCAGTTTGCGATCAAGCGCGTCGTCGAGGCCGTCCTGCAACATTTCGGTGCCAGGTTCAGAAGGAGCGAGCGTGTCACCAACCGCCTGACGCAGGTGTTCAAAGGGCACGGTTGTTTTGGTTCGTACCTGCACGGCACAAGACGCGAGGCCACGTGGATTGTCGATCCCTGGATCGGCCTGGTCGCTATCACATTGAGATATCGACCGCCGCCTGGATGGGTGACCATCGATTTCATAGCAAAAACGCACCGTGCCTTGGCGAACACGTTAAGCCTCTGTACCCCGATTCTAGTAAAAAACCAACGATCTAAATATCGTTGAGGTTTGGAAGTCGTTCGATCGATCTTCTATCCGCAGTTGGAATTCACGTGTTCCTTGACTTGTGTCTTCTGAATTTTTTCAAATGTGCCAGTGAATGGTTCCATTGCGTCGGAATTGAATGCCGTGGAGTCCCAGTGAGTCGGAACTGCTTGCGGTAAATATCCCCAGTGCGTCGGGGCTGATGCTGCGTATTATGAGTTCCTCTTGGACTTCCTCCGCCTTGGGTAGGGCGGAGGGGCATGCTTAAACACCACGGTGTCCTTCTTCTTACCTTTAGCCGGGGGTGAGGTGTACGCTTTGTCTGCATTAGACCGCACCCCCGGAAGGTGCCAGAGATACCTACTCAATGCAAATAACACTATGCGGTTACCCATCCATAAGACTAACCGCGCTAAATGTTGCTCAACCTCACCGATCGTTGAATACAACTACGCTCAGTTCAAATATCACTATGCAGTCACCCATCCAAATACTAACCGTGCTAAATGTTGCTTAACCTCACCGACCGTTTACCGATCATTGAATGCAACTACGCTGTTTAAATATCACTATGCGTTCACCCATCCAAATACTGACCGCGCTAATTGTTGCTTAATCTCACCGATCGTTTACAGCACCCGTTTTAGCTAAAAACGGCGACAGCAGCTATCGCGCATCTAAGGATTCCCAGTGGAAAGAGACTGAAGTTGAAAGCCGAGGATGCAATTTTTAGTTCATTATCTTCCAATAGACTGTGCGTCAGCGAACGTCGTCTGCTTAAAATCGCCGATCATCATCATCATTTCGGCCGAATAAAGTCCACTGCTGGACACGGGCCTCCCCCAAAGATCACCACAACCACCGATATGAATGTGTTGTGGGCTCATTGGGGGGTTTTGCCATAATCGCCACGCTTGGCAGGCGGGTTGGCGATCGCAGTTTAGTTGTTAATGCACTCGAAGGGCGCTGCTGCCCATCCTCCGGCTAATCCCTTAGTCGACTTTTACGACACCCATGGGAGGAGATGGGGTGGTGGCATTCTGAGCCGGCACCACATGGCACAGCCGGCACCACACGGCAAAATCGCCGATGCAAATACGTAATACCAAAATAACGTTTAAGAAAGGCGTCTGCGACTACGTCTGTAAATACGCTCAATACCAATACCACTATGCGGTCACCCATCCATAGACTGAACGCGCTAAGCGTTGTTTAAACTTGCCGATGGTTTCTCCTTCTTAGATAAAAAGAAAATTTAAAAAAATTTACATATAAAAAATTGCTAGCTCGCACAAATGAATATCCCACCAACTCGAGTATTGACAATAACTACTTATTATTTATGTCTTGACTGCTCAATGTGATCAGAGTATAGGTAGTTAATATAAGAGTGTAATATGATAAAAAGCGCCATCTAGTAGTACCAATGCCGCGGATATTAACTCATAGCTGGCGTCGTTAAGTCTAAAAAAGCTTGCCAGTTAGGGAGTGCCGTTTCTTTGTATGGGATTGGGTATCTGTACTAGTGTATTATAATATCTGTGGTTTTAGTACAAATTACAGAATGTCCTACAAAACCAGCTGCTGTGCTACTCAATAAGGATGCGAGTCCTTTTATAACCTCGAGTGGCTGCTCAATCCGTATAGACATGTTGAATTAAGCATAAATCCATCTATCAACAACTTTATTTTGTGACTTGGGTAAAATATTTCATATTGGAGTCACAACAATCTTCTACTCTTTGCAGTATACTATGCCGTAAAGATATTTAAATAAAACAAAATAATATTTTTTATGTTTATTTCTACATTACACTTCTCACTTTGCCCTCTTGGATTTGATCTTTCTTAAGTAGAACTCGAGCTCCTTGCCTTCCAGGATATAGCCATCGGCACGACCACACTGGCCAGGCCGACTAGCCACACATGCTAAAACGACATAGAGCCTTAGAATATTGTAAATAAAAAATCAACAGTAAGTTTGTGATGAGTAGTTCTCAGAGTAACTATGACAGAATAGATCATGCAACTGCTAGACTGTCCCCAAAACGGTGCCAGTCCATAGTGCAGTCTCAAAACTTCTCGATCACATCATTGAGGTCTTCAATTCAATAAAAAACAGACACTTGTATACGTCATATTGAAACAATGAAGGGCTTTTCGCTACATGATAGCTACTGCAGAACAAATGCCTAAATAAACTCAGAGGTTATCAAGAGCTACCAGGGTTACATTTATAAATCAGCATAAAAAATATGTTGATAAACATTTTGCAGCGATACAACACAGGTCCAATAGGATAGTAGGGAGACAGTCTAGAAACAACGATCTTAGAACGCGCACTAATGCGGCCACGACCCGTAGCCATGACTGAATCAGAGCGTGCTTGGTCTTATATAATTTTTTTTTACATCATATGATATCCAATGTTTAGGTATCAAAAATATGTGTTGAATTAATTTTTAGGAAATATTGACTTATTAGCGCTGGAAAGGCAGATACAAATTCTTAATAAATTTTCAAATTTAGGAGTATTTAGTACAAATCCAGCAAAGAACATCTTGTGCACAGTGCTTTCTGATAAAATCAAGTCTCTTACCTAACAAACGTCCAGTATGGAATTGCTCCTCCAATGCACCCTCTACTTTTGAGAGACGTTGCCGTGCCAGGTACTTTTTGGCAGTCTTCTGGCTACGTTTCTTGTTGATGATGGCATCTTCTGCCTCTGTCTACACACAAAAAATTATTATTAGTTAAAAATAGTGTCAGTTAGTGATTTTACTGACCTGCGATGCACTTCAGTTTTTGCAACAATCACTATTCACTCATCTGACACGCAAACTATCATCATGTGCTTCAGTAAAAGTATAAAGTTAAAGCAGCAACAATCAAAATGGTGCAATGTAGTTATTTATTAATAATTAACAATAATATATTATATACACATTGGAACTAATTAAATATATACACATTATTTTCCTTCAACTAAACAATAATTAACGATTAGGTTATTATATTTGCACCCTTTGGGAGGTTCTGCCGCAGAAGCAGCGGCGCCAGCACAACCTGCCGTGCTTGGAAGATGGGATGGAATAAGAGTGTCAACACAAGTTGCATCCCACACCAGACGCCTACCCATCATCTATGGCAGTAACAACATACTGGTCCTTCACCATCATCACATGCCAAATCCTTGGGTTCCAAAACAGCTGGCACGTTGGCAGTGACATGAGCATGATGTAGGATGTCAATAATATTGGCATGCCATGCTATGAAACCTGCACTTTTACTGCAAGACAGGCCATGGTGTTAGATGGTCGTCAATTTTACCACAGTGACAGCGAGTATGAGCTGTTGCTAAGGAGCACCTAAATGTAGGCATGCAGTGAGCCAGTGTTAGAATCAACTAGCTCCAATAGTTATTTGATAGTAATTGAATAAACTGAAGCGACTTTTTTTGTTTGTTTTTTATGTCTAATTTATGAGGCTTCATTCAGTACACTCTAGGTGACTATGACAGACTCATGGGATCATTCACAATACAATGTGATGTGTGATTAAGTTGCAGTAACAACACACATGGCATACATAACACTATACCAGCACTTACTCACATGTAATGCCTACCCAATTCTGTCTACCCAATCCTTTCCTGCCTCACCTTTAAACACATTTTCAGGAAAACAGTTGAATAATTCATTTGTTTTTGTACCAATACTTTACTGTCCATCATTAATATACAGTTACTATCATAAAGCACATGAGACTGAGTAGCATTAAATCCATTTCTGTTCATATGCTTTGCATAATATATTAATTCATATTTAACGCCCAAGATGTTTACCAGCAAAGCATGCATGGACATGGCTACACAATGGCGATTCCATAGAATGGTGATTAAACCAAAATTCTAAATTTGCCTCTACTCCATACAAATAGATATAGCTGGGTCTCAGTAAAAATACAATTAAATTAGATATTAGAAATAAGAGAAAATTCACTAGTATTGAGGAAACATTAGGGTTTCCTCCAGCATATATCATTGAGGTATTATAGACCCAAACCTATAATATTAATCAAACCTAACTTACTATTGACCAAATTAATTACTCTCAAACAGCATGTTTTTGCCTGTAATACCTATATTGACAACAATTCATTGGATTAATAATATGTAATTCACAAATAGTTTAATAATATGTAATAGCATTAATAAGAGTTGTACTGACATTAGGGCAATACTACAATGCAGTCTGACTAGAAGCAGGGCCGAGATGGCCTTGTGCTGTGTTCTATGCATGCCTCGCTCAGAGGGATGCACAGCTGAGGCTGAGATCTGGTAGGGGTGCAGTGAATATGCAAGTGATTCTGCACACCCAGCAAGCAATAAGTCAAAACAAGGAACATTATTGGGGTTTTAGCTGGATGAGTTCAGGGTGGAGGAAGTCCATAAAAAATTCTGTGAAATACTATATAAATTACCCAAATAATATCATTCTCTACAACTAAGACTAAACAGAAATGTTTTTAGTTCCATACTTTAATTAATGCCTATCCTAATAAATGTGCTCACCAGTTTAGCACCCTTCTTCCTTCCAAGTGGCAGCAGGTAGTGGGACTCATACCATTGCCTAAAGGGTGTAGCATCCACCACAACAATAGCATTCTTCACCAGTGTCTTAGTACGCACCAACTCATTGTTGGATGCATTATACACCACATCAATGATACGGGACTTACGTGTGGAGCCTGCAAAATATATATACTTAAGACCATACAACTCGTAAATACATTTTCAAATAAGGATTAACACGCCTTGGATAAGCAAGACATTTGTAACCAACATATTCAATGTACTTACATTCTGATCCCCATGAGAAATTTCCGGTGTCTAGACGCAGGGCACGATATTTAGCGTTGCCACCGCGGGAGCGAACCAAATGAATGCGCTGGGGGCCAAGCTGCAATACAATCAGTTTATTTATTATAACCTCAACACTGGAAATAATGGTGTAATTCATCGACAATCATGAAAAATATGTAATACTATCAGAATGACTGGATTCATCATAACTCTCATAACACATGGTTGTAATTATATATTAATTCGGTATTAAATAATATGAAATGTCAAAATAGGTTATGTCTAGACCTCACCTTTGTATTGGCAGCCGGGCGACCTAACTCATACTTCCTCTTCTTACGGATGGGCGCACGCTTACCGCCCGTAGCTCTCCGTTTATGCCAATGATCACGACTGATACCTGTATTACACAAACATTATCATTTCCCATACAACACTTCACCAACAACCAATTCTTCAATACAATACACATTTTATATCTTCACAGTAATTTACACAAAATACCAATGGAAGTTTAAACACTGTGTTATTTAAAATTGAGTAGGCATTGCGATTGATAAGATTAAACGGCCATGATGTAGATATTTTACGATATATTTTTACTTTTACTAAATTAGTTACTCACCCATCTTGGTTGGGTCAGAAAAGAAAAAGTTAGTTTGACAGGCGGAACTTGTAAACCTCTACTACTCTGTAGTTTATGGTTGGTAGTCTTTATGCGATCCCGAGAATCACTTTCAAACAGGTTTTTTAGTACACTCGGATATTATATTACAAAGACGAAAGAGATTATGTTTTCTTCGAAAGTTCTTATAGTAAATAGTTACTAAGAAATAATCTTTCGAAGACATTAAATTATTCTTTTGAGTCGGAATATAAAGGACCGCGTCCACAAGGGGCCCCTTTGGAATAGTTATAAACTTCACTTAAAGCAAAATTTCAGCTTAGATATTAACGCAAAACATAATTATTATACTATATCTAGAATTTTACTTATATTATTCCACAAAATTCACCAGACAGATCGAAAACGTTCAGTCAAGACGAAAACAAATGCAATTCAAATGTAATACTGACGTCAATAATTTGAACAAAGAACAGAATACTTAGATCTGTTATTAGGTTTAAATACTTTTTACAGGATTTAATTTAATTTTATAAGTATTAAAAGTAGTTGCTGAACATTGGTGAATTTGAAGAAAAAACATTTGCCTATTCCACTGTAAATTAGGCCTTATCAGTCATTGTACGTACTAGTAGCCCGGAGGTAATGGACTCATTTCTTACGCATAACGTTGCGGGTTTAAAACTTGGCATGTATGTATGTGGATGTGAATTGTCAAATGACATAATTTGTACGTTCTTAGATAATCTCAGACACCAGTCACGGTAGTCACCACAGACTTCAACGGTGAAGGAAAACGTTGCGAGGAAACCTGGATCTAATGATATCAACTCTAAAATCGCCAAGATGCACTGAGCAAGCGTGGTGATTGATGCTCGATATGAGAAGAGACCTTTGCTTCATAGAATACATATCTCAACTTTGTCCTGCATTGGGACAGTAGGTAACGGGATGATAATTATTATTATTGTTGTAGGTAGTGGTGTTCAAAAATGCTATATGGCAATACACTATTTGACTACAGACTATTTGCTATAATAAAATAGGCTAAAATTATAACGAACTGGGCGTACGCGAATGACGCGATAAAAGCGCGGTGATTATTCTCGAATCATGCTAAATGTCGTTGGACACATAGCGCGCTGAATTAAGACAGTGCTTGTTGTACAGTTGTATGTACAGTGCGCTGTTTTAGTTATATTCTTGATCTTGAATACGTTATAGTATATTCGATGCGTAAAATATTATCTATCAAAATAAAACAGAGCAGTAAAGAAAAGCGAATGATCTTTTCTTCATACTTTCTTGGATTTTTGAGTACTAATTAATAGGATAATGTTATATTTCTTTTTTTATTAATTTCTTAAAGTGATTTTCACGGAAAGGAATGATATATATTGCGTATGTCTATTATTGACGTCATCAAATGTCATGGATGTTTTATATAAAAAAATTACGAAATATTAATATCGGCATATTATTGGCGTATCTAAACTAAATACATATTATAATCAACGCGTTAGGTAGCGACCAATAGCGCCCGAATTCACGCGATGACTGCCACTAGGCGTGTTCATAACGGCTATATATTGATAACGCGTTATAACGATACGTGATTTAAAAATCACCTATTACTATCTACGTTATAATATATTAGTTTGATATTTATTACTTCGTCGAGCGCCGCGGTTTTGTTAACGTTGCGGCCCACAACAGAGAAATAGATTCACATTTGTCCTCTTGGAGACATTTTGATTTAATATATCTCTTATTTACGTAAATACCAACCTAAACATGTTAATTTTTATTAACACTTAACTAAAATACTTATTTTCAAAGTTTCACAATACAAGCTTAATAACTTCAAAGTTCATAATGAAATAATATCAACATTTCAAAACTATCACGCAATCTCCCGTAAAATACAACGTATTACGTGAGGCAAGTCACCCGCACTGATTTTGTTTAAATATAATCGTAGATCAAAACGACTGTCGAATAAAAACAATTATATTAGGTCCTTCTATTATATTTTCGTTCTGTTATATTTCTATTATAGTTTCGATTTAATATTGATAAGAATCTAGCTCTTATAACTGTGCTGTGAAAGCATAATTTTGCATGTGGCATAAAATAACGTCTAAGATATATTAGTTTCATTTTGATAGGAATCTAGCTCTTATTGCTATGCTTATGCTTGAAAGCACAATTTTGCATGTGGTTCCTTATGAAATATGTAAGGTCGGGGAAGCTGTGGTCGTTTAGTAATAAAAATAATAGGGCAACATAAATAACCGTTACCTGGTTTAATAAATAATCGGTGATATGATTATTTTAAAATAATCGATTATTTATTCAGCTAACTAATATATCGAACACTCCTAACTGCCACCCGCGGCCAGTGTTGGCACCTCATAAAAGTTAAAGTCACTAGATCAACACACAAAAGTCACCAGATTGAGCTAAATTCGAAGCGAAAGTCACCAGAAATCCCAATTTTTTATTAGAAACAATACTGTAATGTCATCTATCAAAGTATCTATAGTACTGGACAGACTACTCAAGTGACAGTACATGTTCAAATTGCCGTGTAGCTCCGGTCGACTGTAAAACCCTTTTGCAATATAAATAACACTAATTTCGCTAACCCCAAGTAACTTGGGACCAGGGCAGGAAGAAGAAAAATCATTGTTCAAATATTGTTACGTAATAACAATAAACGCTGTGACTCAATACCACTTTTTATGTCTCAAACATTAAAATGAGACAAAAATCAGATTTTTTATTACATCAAACAATTCTAAGTATGGAATTGTGTAAATAGATAACATAGTTTGGTTTTAATAATTATATTGTAACGTCAAAACAAGAATATAAATAGTAATTCATATTCTTGAGAAACTTTTTAGGACAGATGAAGACGACTAAAATATCGCTAGATGTCGCTAAAAAAATCGCTAAACGACAGAAATAAATCGCCAGAAGGGGTCAAAAGTCACCAGATCTAGTGACAAAATCGCTAAGGTGGCAACACTGCCCGCGGCCCGGCTCGCCACGCCCGCGCTATGCCTTTGCTCGTGCTATTATTCTCGTTATTTTTTAATGGCGCGATTTTTATATCGCCAAGTTGGAGCCGGCATAGCGTGCGCTATACGTTTCGTGAATATAGCGCGCTATTTATTCGCGCTAGACGCTATATTAACCATTACTAGTTGCAGGTACTTACATAGTTGATATTTTTTGTAAATACGATATTATTATGACTGTTGATAAATATTTAAAAGTTTTTATTTCGTAACTAAATTCAACATTCTTTAGACTAACATTTATTGATAACATTATTTTATTAAACTTAGACAAAAGTACTTCAACACTCATCATCACATTACATCAGCCAGAGGACGTCCACTGCTGAACAAATGCCGCTGGCATCCAACGACTCCCAGCGCTTTTCACCTTCTTTCACCAGGTTGTCCGTTCATCTCGTTGGAAGCTATCCTGCACTGTATTTTCCAATGCGCAGTCTCTACTCGAAAACCCTTTTGGCCCGACGGGCATCAGTCGTACGAGCAATGTGCTCTGCCCATTGCCACTACTTCAGCTTTCAGCTATGACGGCAACTTTAGTTCTTCTACGGATCTCCTCATTTCTGATTCGATCTCGTAGAGAAATACCAAGCAGACAGCTCTTTCTCTTTCTCCAAAGCTTTCTGGGTGACCTTGAGCTTTCTTACGAGGCGAGTGATTTCATATATGGTGAGTGACCATGTCCCCATGCCATAAGTCATTGCTAATAACACAGACTGGTTTAAAGACTTTTGTTTTAAAGCACTGCGGTATTGTAGACGAAAAGACGTTGCGAGTCGTTGCCAGCCGAGTCGGATCAATGCTTGACCTCTTTCTCGAAATTAGACCGAACTCGATGGTTTGTCGCAGGTAGTCATACTCGTCAACAAGTTTGAGAATAGAGTTCCCAACGTATATTGTGATGGTCAGGACATGGGCGTATGACATGACATTAGTGTTGCTCAAATTAATTTTAAGTCCCATCTATTGAGAAACTCTTTTGAGATCATGGAGCAAGGTACTGAGCTCTTGCAGCGATGCTGTCATGACTACGATGCCATCGGCAAATCGAACGTGAGTGATATACTCACCATCAATGTTAGTGCCAAATCATCATCTATTCTGGAATAGAGGATGATTCGACACGGTGAATAATTTCAGTGATATAACGCCCCCCTGCTTCACACCTCTCTGCAATGGAATTTTCCCCTTGCATTGTTCATGTACTCGGACCGACATGGTGCCGTTTCTTTATAAACCGGCACTGTGCACTATGACACCAACTAGGTCCTGACGTCATCACGGTGGGCGTGGCCTTTGTCAGTCTGCCGACACCCGTCCTGTGCACATCACGTTCGTGCTCCCATCGTATTTTATGATTATTTCTTTATTTCACAAAAAGATGAAGTAATATGCTGTGAAAGCTACTCGGATAAACGTTCTGTTCTGTTGCTATGAACATTTCACTTTAGTGAATTTGTACGTAATTTATTAGATAAGTTCTAGAAAAATCTCTTCGCATCATGTTGTCTCCTAGAAATAGTTTTACTGTTTAATAAAAGATGGCACCAACATGTATCACATGAATAGCCAAAAACTACGTGAAAAATATTATTATCTTTGAATGTACTTGTATTAAAATAGATTTTAGAAGTCAAAACCAATGTTACCGCGACGAATGATGTTTTTCTTGTACCAAAGTTTTGACTTGCAGTTTTCAAGTATTTTAAGTGGTTTATTTTTTTAACCATGTTATTTTTATTAAACCGTAAAATGTTAACGTATTTAGAATGTTATAGTTGAAATTAAATATTTGCGATACAAACGTTGCATAAAGTGTCGTCATCGGAATAGGACATGATAATATATACAATGACGTTTTGTGATGTTTTTGAAACATAGTTCAGTAAATAAATACATAAATATATTATTTAACCTTGACTACTTTTAAAATAGTGCATAACAGAAACAAAAAACTAATCACTATTGTCTCAATGTTTTACAATATAAAAATAATACGTCAGAAGTAGTTTTTAGGCTTTTATTGAGAAACACCCACCCACGACATAGGAGAAATCCTAGTGTGCAAACGTTAAAAAAAAAATTCACAAATAACTGGCAAAACAAGTTAATGTTTGTACTTTTTTGTAATATCCTTTTTATTGGAAATTTAAAAAATACACTTTTCCTATAATAGTGCTTTTTCGTTAAGATTTTAAGTAGTATGTCTTCATTAAGATTAGGTTTTGCGGCCCGCCAGTGACCTTGAGTTTGACATGCCTGGTTTGAATGAATTTTGTAATAAGGAGGATATTAGGCATTTTTTTCACAGTGTCCTACTGTACGGAATATAGATAATGTATTTTAGTCAGTGCAATTAGCAGTAATCAATTCCAAGAATATTAAAAAAAGATAATAGTTATTTTACTTCTCATATATACAATAAATAATCGTCGTCCATCCATTTCTTAGGGTAGAAAGACAAGTTGCTCTTCGAGAATTTAATGTTTAAAGTAAATGTAGATAAAGTTATACTCTATGGGCCTGTATGATTAATTCTTTTCAAAAAAATTGCAGTTTACAAAAAGTCTAATTTTGACTACAATTACGACTTTGAGAAAACTAAATTATTATTTTAGCGGGGTGGTTACTTATTTTTTATTAAGTTGCGAAGAAATAATTAAGATTATTTTTGTTTACAGTAATTTTGTGTATTAAACTCGCTCAGCACTAACAGCTTTATAATCAGCTTTGCCGTAGGCTGGCATACAGCGCTACACGTCAAGCTCGACACCCTATATAACCATAACTATGCTATATGCGATGCACAAATCGTACGAAAGGGACTGCCTATCGTGGCGTCGCCCAATCACAGCATTTGTTGCTTTACACACACAGGCGAACTTTTTTTGAACAACAAAATCGCACACCGTTCGGCTCCTAACGTGAACGTTCGAATATGCTTTACTTAACATAGTAGGTAGTCGAGCCCGAAGTCATCATTTCATTGATCTAATTGCTAACCAACTTTTATTTTATTTATATTGTCAATTTTTATATCTGTTACTATTGTTAAATCCCGAGGTAACACACATAGCTTATATTCATTTTGATAGTCTGTTATAGTATACATAATCAACCCGTTACTGTCCCACCGCTGGGCACGGGCTTTGAGAAAGGTTAGGCCTTAGTCCACCACGCTGGCGATGACGATGTTTTCTTTCACCGTTAACGCAAGTGATAATCAATCTGATCCGCACATGAATTCGAAAAGACAGAGGTGCGGCCGGGAATCGAACTCAGACACTCCAGTATGGAAGCGAAACGTTCAACCTTTATGCCATCACTGCTCTTGTTATATTGTATTATTTGGTTGTTAATACTTAACTATTTTTTAAGTTGATTCAGCTTACTAGACAATAAGTCTTTTGCAAGTCATAAATACAATTATCTAACTAACGGCCGAATACTGAAACGACACTTATTAAGTCCCGTTTTAACTATTTGAGCCACCATTTGTCATTAGATGAATATGATTTATTAATTATTTTTATTTGTATTTTTTTAAATGCTCACATAAATTTCTATTCCTCCGATATGGTTGTCTGGAAGAGATCGCCGAGTTGCGATAAGACCGCCAAATGTACTTGATTTCTGTATAATACCTATTCTGTTTTTGATGTGCAATAAAGTGGATTTATTTATTTATTCATTTCATCTGTGTTGTTATTATGTTCATTGTTTATTTAGATTTTTAATTATGATTGGCTCTTAAGGTAAACATGTAGGTGTGTTTAGATTTTGTTAGGTATTTTATCTTAACATTTCAAGCGTTACATAATGAGACAATTTATAGTTTTCATATTATTAAGGTATTTCCATTGGGAATATATTATATAGATTCTATATTCTCTCTAGATCATTAGCTATCTGTTTTGTCTCGTCGTTTCAGCCATATAAAGTCCACTGCTATACACAAGCCTCCCCAAAGATCGCCATAACGACCGGTCTGGGCGTGTCGTGTGCTCATTGGGGGGTTTGGCCATAATCGCCGCGCTTGGCGATCACAGTTGAGCTGTTGTAACTTAATTAATTAAGTATTTATTCAATAACTAGCGCTTAGTTCGCGACTTCGCTTAGAATAAAAAAAAAACCCATACAAACTTCAACACCCCATTTAGGGCATGATTATTATGCTTATGTCCTTCCCCAGGGTTCAAGCTATCTCACACAAAATGCATTAAAATCGGTTCATTAAAACCTGCGACTACGTAACAAACAGGCAGACGGAAACACATTTGCATTTTTTATATTTAATATATTTTGCAGCGATAGCCTAGTAGTTGAACCCTTACCTTCCACAGACAGGGGTCTGTGTTCGACCCCCGCCCACAACTCTTGACTTTTCGGATTCATGTGCGGATCAGAATTTTATTATCATTTGCGTTAACGGTGAAGGAAAAAACATCGTGAGGAAACCTCTACACCTGAGAGGGCTCCAATAGTGTTCTCAATGATGTGTGTAGCCTGCCTACCCGCACTAGGCCAGCGTGGTGGACTAAAGCGTAACCTTTCTCATCTTGAGGAAAGGCCCGTGCCCAGCAGTGGCACAGTAATAGGCAGTTTTTTTATTAAAATCTCAATCCTTTACATATATACTTTTACCCCTATAGACTTTAACGACATTTCCTTAACAGTCATCGTTTTTGCTAATTCTATAAATTTGTAATCATTCATAATAGATGTAAAGGCGCACTCAGGCGCAGCGCAAATCAATATCAATGTATTACGAGACTAGCTAAACTTACTTACAAAATATATACGTATATGGTTTTGTATAGCTTGATGCGTAGCCAAAAATTCGAGTATATAAAAGAGTGCGGCGGAACGACAAAACCCCATACTACACCCTCTCGCACGATTCTAAATCTACAAAAATAAAATAATTAAACACTACAAATGTTAATTCACATTAAAATAAATCCTGATTAATTTTATTACATTATTAGCATTAAATGCAGAGGATTTTAGGAGTAGAAAAGGTACTTTTGCAAAATTATGCACAAGAAAAATAAAATAAAATATTTGAAAAACCATTAATTGTATTTATTTATTTACATCTTCCCTAAAACTACCATTACGGGTATTATACAGTAAAAAGCTGTTAATTTGACATTTTAAACGAACACTTCAATTTTATTTATTTGTAGAGATAGCTATATCGATCGGATAGAGATAGCTATATCGATCGATAGATCGGATAGGGGATTTTATATTTTTTATGGAACGGCAACACTTCTATATTAGGGATGTTCGATATTAGAAAAACATCGATGTTAACATTGATCTAATAGTATCGATGATAAACAGCGAATGGTGAACATCGATGTTCGAAAATATCAATGCTCCGATATTATTCTCGTACCATCGATGTATTGATATTTTAATGGACTTAACATCGATGGTTTTTTCGCTTAACATCGATGTTTATCGAACATCGATGAATATCGAACATCGATGAATATCGATCATCCCTATGCTAAAGACGCTTACTTGGAGTATAGATAATAAATATATTATACTTTTGCGTTTGCGTGGACTTAAGTTTTTACTTGATTGAATTCCCTACAATTTTTGTGAAATAAGCGTCGTGTTTGTGTAATGAAAGTGTTCTCATACAAATTTTATCTTCAATAATGTCTTCAGATTTTTATATACGTTATTATGTTGGGCATAAGGGAAAATTTGGTCATGAATTTTTGGAATTTGAATTTCGCCCTGATGGCAAGCTTCGGTATGCAAATAACTCCAATTACAAAAATGATACAATGATTCGTAAAGAAGCATATGTACATCCTTGTGTAATGGAAGAGCTTAAAAGGATAATAGTAGACTCTGAAATAATGCATGAAGATGACCGGTTATGGCCACAACCAGACCGAGTGGGGAGACAGGTACGACAAACCATATTTTTTCGTTGTTCTCGATATTATTTTATACCATGTTTATGATGAGAATAATCTGAGTGTCGCCTTTAGGACTCTTATTGCAATTGGTTTGAATGATCAGTACATACCAAACCTAAGGGAAGTTTAATAAAATGTTTTTATAACCTCATCTTAAAAGGTTTGTCGAGAGACTTCTTTTCCTAGGTTGAACACACACATCAGTTCGTAAAGATCCACTGCTCAACATGGGCCCCAATGATTACTACAGTATTTATATGGGATATTGCCATAATCACCACACTCGGCAGGTGGAATGGTGATTGCAGTATGTTGTTATTAGCACATGGGAGGATCCTCTTGATATCAACCTTGGTTGCTTTTTATGACTCCTATGGGTGGAGACTTGTCTATTATTTAACAATAGGAATGCAAATATATGGTTATGTTATTTTGTATTTCCATGATTTTTATAAAACGTTTAACCTGACATTTAAATACAGTCTATAATATTGGCTACAAGCAGGGACCCTCGGTTTCACCCGCGTTTAATTTGTAAGAAATTTAGAGTACCTACTTCGACATAGACACTTGACATAGAATATATATATATTGTTTTTCAAGGGCTTTTTTTGTGCGGAACCCAAAATATTTTTCTAAATTAAAATAAGCCTAAGTTATTCCTTATAACATCAGCTATTTGCTAGTGAAAGTCCCGTCAAAATCGCTCCAGCTGTTGCAGAGATTACCCGGAACAAACAGACAGACAGATGGACCGAAAGATAAAGAAAGAAGATAGACATAAAAAAATTAAATATATTTTTTGTTGTAGGTATCGTATATACTTTCATATGTGTTTAGTAAAAAGCTGTTATTTTGACATTACAAACAGACACTTCAATTTTATTTATTTGTATAGATGTAATTTCTTGTTGACTTATCACCGGGGAAGACAGTGGTGTACATGTGGATATCTACCGCTGTGTGAGCAGCACAGCACATAGTGAGGCTTTTGGGAATCGTTTACAATCCTCCCGAGTGATGCCTGGGGGGTGGCCTCTTTACAGTCGCCTTCCCTCCGCTAGAGGGGGTGACCGCTTTACAGTCATCCCCTCCGAGATGTGCCTAAAGGTGTATCACCAACGGGTGGCTGTAGATGGAGATAATTCGAGTTCCTGGAGCCTCCCTTCGGTGCTGAAGGTGACCACTCCGGTGGTTTTAGCCGGTAAGAGTCAGGCATGCTCCTATGTCACCCTTTCCCAGAGCGAAGTAAGTAGATTTCCACCAGATCAATAAAAAAAAGAATGCTGTTACTAAAAATCACCTAAAACACATGACTATGCTAGCTATGTGACGCATAGCTTGCCACCTGTATGTGGGTAATCTGCAATGTTCATAGTAAATGTATGTAAAGTTAGGTCATGCAACATCTGTCATGATATATCATACAACACACGAATGGGCACCTCTTGTTTTTAATATAGAGGTTGGGACCATATAACCTACAGCTAGGCTAGTGTATTTTGCATAGTTTCACAGTATCATGTCCGAATATTACTGTGGAGGTCAACTGAATTAAAATTTAATATAAGAATTAACTAGAAAACTGTAAATGTTTGAGCATCATTTTGCCATTAATTTTATGTTAATAGTACTTGTATTCTCTGTGTCCTTTACCTGGCACTATTGGTCTGTCATACTCAATTAAATCATCTCTTGCTGGTGGCGGCATTGTATATTGGGTACAATATGGTTGAGCTAGATGATGCTGATGCATGCGTCATGTTTCTAAATGGGTGCCGTCTGTCGGGACTGGTCAGCCAGGAACTGTCATGACAAATGTGTTATTTATAGTTATTGTAGTATGTTCCTTCTTTACGCATTAACCTACATCTTTCTCACCATAATAATTTGTACAATTCAGCATTCAATCAATCATAGTTTCAATTATTTTAAAAGAGTGCCTCTAGTGATAGTACAGGTGTAAACCTAGTTTCGGAATCAGGGGTTGAACTATATTGTCTCAACTTGCTCTTTTTTACATTATGCACTAACAAAGTACTTTCATATTTTATGTATAAGAGTCATATGTACTAAAATAAAAAATTGAGTTTGCTGCCAGTTCTTCTCCATAGGTCCAACCAATTGTAACCATGCAACTTTAATCTAACATTTCATAAGTACCAGTACTGCCAGTAACTGAAATAATAAATTTGACTACTGCTAACTTAACTAACTCCAGACAAATCTCTCATGACATTTACACTTTTTTCGCATTTATTATATACATACATATATGGTAAATTGTGTAAACCAGGCATTTTAGTGTCGAGAATGATATCCTATGATACCGTAATTTTATATCCCAATGATACCTAAGAATTTAGTCCTAATGGTATTGAATAGTCTCATTAGCTACAGAGGTACTGACTGGGGGCAGATTTCTCTTTCATGAAAAAACTACTGCATGACTTTTTGAAATCAATATAAAAGACTATGTTCTAAGAGTGGGAATATGCGGGATCTTACTGGCCAGTAGCATATAAAGCAATATTAAATAATTTACAAAAACATAACTGTAGAAGCCAGATGGGCAGTGTATAAGCTGTATAAGTAAGTAAGAGTGGACTAAGTACCAAACCCTGTGGAAGAACCCTTTCAGACAAGATGGCAGGGAGCAAAGTGTACCTGGAGAAAGAACGCGAATAGAGCAACCAATAAGTGATCGAATATGATATTTAACTGTCTCTGCTAGGAGCTAGGAAGCCCAGGAATGTCCTGACATTATCATGTGCCGAAGATATGTCAAGGAAGCCCCAATGCTCATTGCGGGAAAAGCAAGCCTAATTTCAGATGTAAAATTACTGTGATTATCCATTGTACTCATACCTCGCCTGAATCAAAATTGACTATTAGAGACCATCGTAGTTTCAAGAACCCACTCTAGTCTATTTTTCACAAGGTGTTCTGAAATCATAGATATAAACTAGCTGAGACCCTCGGTTTCACCCGCCGTTTAATTTAAAAGAAATTGGATTATTAAAAATAATTTAGAGCACTTCGGCATAGACACTTGACATATTTTGAGCTGTACCCTATATGTTTTTCTTAAATAAAAGCAGTCTAAGTTATTCCTCATAACATCAGCTATCTGCCAGTGAAAGTCCCGTAGAAATCGGTCCAGCCGTTTCGGAGATTAGCGCGAACAAACAGACAGACACAATGATATTATATATTAAAAAGAAGTAGTTAAGTTACATGCATGCCAAAAGTCAGAACCAAAACTCCCCCAATTGTAGCACCTCGCAATCGGTTCGCCAAGATAGCTATCTCTTTTACTCTTTTTATTTTTCTATCTTCTTTCTCACGACATGGTTGTGCAAGCGAGACTGTATTTTGCGCGCCATTTAATATAGACGTAACATATCTATTGTATAATATCATTGGACAGACAAAAGAAATTAAAATAGATTTTTTGTTGTAGGGACCGTATATACTTTCATATGCATTTCGTAAAAAATATAGTTTAAAAAACACGCTTTTGTAGATAACCGAACTAAAAAGCAGAAAATAATTTTCAATAAGTTTAAAATAACAACAGTGATTAACAAAAATAATATATTTTATTGTAAAAAAAGCGTGGGGTGCTTGATGTCAATTGTGGTAAATATTTTTGTGAATATTTGTAAAAGCAGCGTCATCACGAAAAAGCACCCCACGCTCTTTTACAATTTTTTTTTTTGTTATTCACTCTATTGTCTTTTTAAACTTAATGAAAATTATTTTCTAATTTTTAGTTCGGTTATCTACAAAAAAACGTTTCTTTTTGTTTTGAGCATGGCTGATGTCCATGTTGCCTGTCCATAGTCTCAATAACTCCGGGTGGTATTTTTTGTATTTCGATGAAATTGTAATTTGTTCCGGGTATCAGAGATGAAAAAATCACGAATCCTGAGGATAATGGGACAAACTATTAAAATTATTGCATTGACATCGGTCCTTGATAAGTGTGCGATGTTTCAAATCAATCCGACGTTTAGGACGGGGATGAAAATCGAGTTCAAAAAATCTGTTACATACATACATAGATTCATAGATACATACCAAGCTAATAAAAGCGTGTTAAAAAGCTGTAATATTGACATTACAAACAGACACTTCAATTTTAGTTATGTGTTTTGGATGTGCTATAGTTCATAAAACATAACAAGCTTGATTCCTGTGACAGCTGCCAGAGGTTAGACCGTTAGAGTAACATGCCTGGCTGGCTAGGACGGTGTTGAAAATTTATCATATTCATTGTTTTGTTTGTAAATTATGATACATTTTTAGTCTCACTGATATTAAGATATGTAGTAAATGAACAATAATACAATAAAATGATTGATTTTGATCACAGCTGTCACAGGAATCAAGTGAATTATGTTTTATGAACTATTGTAACAAAGATCAAACTGTGTATAATGAAACAGAAGTCTTAGTTTATTATAATTTATTAATGTGTCGATTTTTACTTACAGGAGTTGGAGATAGTTATAGGTGAAGAACACATTTCCTTCACTACTTCTAAAACAGGATCACTAGTGGACGTAAACCAGTCGCGAGACCCTGAAGGCCTGCGTGGTTTCTATTACTTAGTTCAAGATCTAAAATGCCTGGTTTTTTCCCTCATTGGTCTTCACTTTAAGATTAAACCTATATAAGAACACGTCTTTTGTATTTAAGTGTAATAAAACAATTTGAGTAATGAATACTTTTTTAGTTTTCTTTCTTTTCTCTTTTACTATGATAAAGATAAAGTTAAGTATTTCAAATTAGCAATTTTCGTGTGATGCTCCGGACTCCATCTCCTCCCGTGGATGTTGTAAAAGACTACTAAATACGGCCGAAATTAATAATGTATCTTAATCTGCGATTTCAGTGTATCTGAGATCCAATCGATGTCTCTATCTATATTTGCATCCCAATAACAAAAAGCGGCAATCCGACTAACAAAATATCTGCAGAGATTTTTTTTGTCGTAATACGCATGAAATGTGTATTATGGATACAGCACCGCATGGTGGTGTGTGCCGCGCGCAGACTAAACAGGTTTGTATAGCTTGATGTGCAGCCGAGTAGTCGAGTATGTAAGAGTGGGACGGAACGACAAAAAGTATTACACCCTATCGCACGATTCGCAGCGTTCAACTTCTAATGTTCAAAGTCACAGTACAATCAGTACACTAATCGCCTTAGTTATAGCCTACAGGGTTCAAACCATCACAAAAATAACTATTCAAGACATTTTTGTTACATGGTTTGACCATATCTCCATAAAAATTCCAGACTTGAATAAGACTTCGTGTATTAGTTCAACACAATCCTGTCTTATCTGTCATTTTTACTCAGCAACTAGAAATTTTCCCAGCCAATACACTTGATCGTGTATATCTAAAACTAAGTCGATTATATGTGAACTAGAATATATTTTCATAAGCTTTAAAGACCCCCATAAAGCTGTAAGTTGACTAAGCCACTGGATAAAAATATTTTATGGGACAATGGTGTCGATACCAGTAAATTTAAGGCCCACTCCACTAGACACGCGTCTACTTTAGCAGTTTTTAAATCGGGCGTCTCAATAATTAGAAAAACTGCAGGCTGACGAGTCTTCATCAGTCTGCCAGGTTTAATCAAAGACCAGTGGTAAACCTAATAATAACTAATAATTTCGGTTTATCTATTTTGAACGCCTTATTATTATTTGTATGTAACAAATATTTAGAATCACAATATTGTAAAATATAAGTTCCTACATTGATTAGTCAAACTACGAAAATATTCTTTTTTATTCTTACAAATAGTTCACCTACTGTAATTTAGATATATACAACGCATTTAATGCTTTCAAATCATAGATAGTTATTTTTGATCTCGAGGATAGAGCCGAGTGTAATTTATGATTAATCGAACTTACCTGAAGTGAAGTTCTATCCCAATTACACGAAGGCTCTATCCGAAGAGACCAACACACAACCAATCATGATCCATGAGCCCCTAATGCGTTGTATGTATGTAGAGTAACTATTGATCCCGTTCCTCGCTTTAAACTAAATGATTAACCAAGAGAGGGCGTGAATAGTTGCTTATCTTGTTGATTAAAAAATTTAGTGGTTGGATAACAGTTCTTGCGCGTCACTACATAGTTCTTCTTGATCTCTTTGGACAGAGCCTTCGTGTAATTGGGATAGAACTTCACTTCAGGTAAGTTCGTTTAATCATCGATTATGTGTTGGTGGTTAAACGAAGAAATTACTCGGGCAAAATCGTTGCTATTTCAAGCGATACAAATGCCAAGCGAATGACAGCGCAAAAACAAAGGTAAGACTACAAGGGATGTGGAAGATATTATTGATTTACTAGCTGGGACCCGCGGTTTCACCCGCGTTTAAACTACAAATATAAAATAAATTTAGAGTACTTCGACATAGACACTTGACATAGAATATATATATTGGATTTCAATGGTTTTATTTTTTTTGCGCGGAACCATAATTATTATTCTGAAATAAAAGTAGCCTAAGTTATTCCTTATAACATCAGCTATCTGCCAGCGAATTTCCCGTCAAAACCGGTCCAGCCGTTCCGGAGATTACCCGGAACAAATAGAAAGACAGACGGACCGACAGACAGTCAGACAAAAGTTTTTTTTTTTGTTATATTTACCGTATATAATTTCATGTGCAATCAGTTAAAAGCTGTTATTTTGACGTTACAAACAGACACTTCAATTTTATTTATTTGTATAGATTCAAGGCCACTGACCCAGAAAGAATACCTATATTTGTGGCTCGAGAGATTCAAAAACTACCTCCAATTACCTTTGATCATATAGATGTGACAAGACTGCTGAAAGACCTATTAATTATTCGAAGTGATTTAGAAAAAGTTAAAAGGAAGGTTTAGAAAAATTGACAGTCGAATGGTACATACAGTCTAAAATTCCTGCATCAGGCTGTTCGGAGCAAAGTAATACGAACTCAAGAGATAGAAGCATGTTTATTAAACATAATACATGTAACAGTGAGTCTATAGATATGATAGATGACCCACCAGACAGCTGTAATCAACTGATAACGGACGTAACAACACGGGACTCCCGAAGTAAGAGTGAAAGGCGCGCAAAGTAGCAGCGCAGCTGTCTGTCTCACCACATCTGTGACAGAACGCGCAGTCCCGCTCGCATCTTTGCGCGCATGCAGGGAGGGGCAAGGCAGTTTCAACTTTACAGGTTACAAAGAATAGTCAACCATCGGTGTCGCAAACACCACAGATGCATGGAGGTATCATTAAAATATATAGTAGAAGTCACGCTCAGAATGAGGCACGAGAAGGCTCCCACTGCGGTTTCGAACAATAATTAACACACAGATTAGATAGCGCGATTGCGATAACGCAGCCTTTGGAGCGAACTGTTAAAGCGTATGCAGAATGCAGATATAATATCAAAATCTGAGCGTAAAAAATGAACAGTGAGGATGGCGAATGAAAATGGGTGACGTATAAAAATATAACTAGAAACCGTTACCGTTTATTAGGAATAAAGGGAGAGGATCGACTGATCACACTGGAAGCTAAAGCTGCAGAAATATAATATTGATTTCTATATATATATATATATTATATTGATAAAGATGCAACGACAGGCGATATAGCTAAATATATATTCGACAAAACGGGCGTGGAATTAGAGCTTTCTAGCATTAAAATGAGACAGCATATGCAATATGAAGCCAATAAATTCAATATTCCACATAGAAAATTATCACTTTTCATGGACGAAAATACGTAGCCGGAGGGCAAGTCATTTAGGCGATACATATTTTTCAAAAATAAAAGGAAGGATTAAACTATTACTAGGGAGGATAATAATTTCAACTTAATGGAGATAAATGTATCTTTAGCTTTGAAATTAATTTGTATTAACTGTATAAAGAGGTCATTTAATTGCATAAAGTCTTTGTGTAAAACTGTGGATATTATAGCTATTACAGAAAACCTGGCTATTAGAGCCAGAGATACAAATGCTTGCAGGAATACATGAGGACTTTATGTACTCGGGAAAATCAGCGTTGATCTATCTGCGGGAATATTGCGTGGATTGTCATATGGGGGTGTGGCCCTACTATGGCGAAAGGATGTGTTTAGTAGAGAATATTACGGAATTTAATGAATGCCTAAGCGAAATTGTAGGTATAATTGAGACAGTATATTTATTAGTGTTGAAAGGGGTTTTTAGTACCAACTTTATTGTATGTGGCTGTCCACATAAAAAAATATTGAATTGACACATTGTCTAATGTCTTGATATATATGTCGAATTGTATCGGAACCGTACGACGTTGCCGACAGTTTTTTTTAATTATTTTCATTTTTAATAAATATTTTATGAATATGTCATCATTTCGGCCGAATGAAGTCCACTGCTGGACACAGGCCTCCCCCAAAGATGTCCACAACGACCGATATGGATGTGTTGTGGGATCATTGGGGGGTTTTGCCATAATCGCCACGCTTGGCAGACGGGTTGGCGATCGCAGTTGAGTTGTTAATGTACTCGAAGGACGGTGCTGCCCATCCTCCGGCTAATCCCTTAGTCGACTTTTACGACACCCATGGGAGGAGATGGGGTGGTGGCATTCTGAGCCGGCACCACACGGCAATATGTAACGATTTAATAATCTAAACACCGTACGACGTTGCCTTATACTCGACATTGGCGAAATTGTGGAAGATACTCTACAGAAGCCATAATCTAAGACAGGGGTTCCCAACCCTTTTTTGTCTACTGCCCACTTTAAGAATAAATTATTTTTTAACGCCCCCCCTTTTTAAACATACTTAAAAACCGCTAAATACTTATAACTGATTATTGAAACGCAAATTTATAGTATTCGGACAGAGTATCTTTTATTGAAAATAAAACAAACATAATCAATATAAAAACTAATGTGAAGGTTGAATCTGATGCTGTTCAATAAGTTTGTTGATATCAGGTTCCAATTTACTCAAAAACAGCCGCAAGTCGCCACGTTCGGTAACACGCAAACGATTTCTCTTTTTAGTAAGCAGCGTTGCCACAGCACTAAATCCACGTTCACACAAATATGACGATGGGAATGCTATCAAAAATCGTTGAACAATTGACCACAATCCAGGGTACAATTGCGGGATCGGTTTTTGTAGCCAAAATTCTTGATATCCATTTTTGAACTTGATTTTTATTTCTTCGTTTGTTGTCAATTCTATAAGTTCTTCTTCCAGCTGAGGTGACATTGCCGTGTTGACATTTGAAAACGGATCCAACACCCAGTCTGGTATTTCCAAGTTTAAAATGTCCTGGTATCGTTCGGTGAAGTCACTGTGGAGGTTTTCCAAATGTTGGCAGTAGGCAAACAAGTCGTCGTTACTGCAGTATACTGATAAATTCGGAAAATTGTGAAACTCACGTCTGCCCATATTCATTTTATGCAGAAGCAGTTTGGCTGCGAAAGCAGCAACGACATTTTTTGTTTTAATTAAATTTAGTTCATCGCCTTGCAGTTGGAGGTTCATGTCGTTGAACATTTTATACAGGTCTGTCATGTAAGCTATATCATTCTTTGATGTTATGAGCTTGTTGCGCAGTTTTGTATCTTTAGTTTCCAAGAACTCTATCATAGAGTCAAACAGGCTGTAAAATCGAATCAGACAATTGCCTCTTGACAGCCAACGAACTTTAGTATGAAGCAACAAACGGTTGAAATCTTCGTCATTAGTAACACAAAGCTGATGAAATAATCTATCATTCAAAGAGCTGCTACGGATTTTATTGACTGCTTTGATGACATATTGCAGTGATTGAAATAGTCGTTCACTTAAGTTTCTAGCAACCAAATGTTGTCTATGAATAACGCAATGTATAGCAAGGACATCTGGAATTTTATTCTTTAAGTATGCTATGAAGCCTCTATGGCGCCCTGTCATAGCCGGAGCGCCATCCGTAGCAACTGATATAATATTTTTCAAAGGAATCTTTCTCTTCACAAAACTTTTCCAATGTATTGAATATGGTTTCGCCTTTTGTATCTGTCTCCAAATTTCTGGCAAACAATAGTTCTTCACGTATTTTCTCATCTTTAATAAACCTCACGTAAGATAGCAACAACGCTTCATTAGTTGGTAAAGTGGACTCATCGAGCTGAATTGAGAATTGACTAGTCCTCAGATGATTGCACAATGATTCTTCAATGTTTTCAGCCATTTCATCAATTCGTCTTTGCACAGAATTATTACTCAAAGGAATTTTTCGGATAATATCTGCGGCCGGTTTATGAAGCACAGTAGTTATTACTTCCTTTATTGCTGGCAAAATTAACTCTTCTCCGATGTTGTGTGGTTTGCCTTTTTGAGCAATTAACAAAGAGATACTGTACGAAGCTCGAAGTCCGTCGTCATCTTGCTTAGCAGCCGCCGAAAATAGTTTTGATACACTTGGCTGAGTATTATGCTTCTTCTCTAGGTCTTGAAAATATGCTACATTCTTTTCTGTCTTATCTGGATGCATTTTATTCAAATGATCTTGCAGTCTTGAAGGCTTCATTGCTTCGTTCGAAAATGTTTTTAGACATAGAAGACACAAAGGCGACGACGGGTTTGTGGGATTTTCAATAAATCCGAATTTAATATATTCCGCAGAGTATTGCCGTCTCTTCTTTTTTACTTCCGACATTGTTTTGTTTTAAGAAATACGTAAGTGTTGAAATCAAGTACTGCTTATCTATTATGCGCGAAACCGCAAATTAAAATAAAATAAATTTACGTCGTTTATATAGGATTGCATAAGCAGCACGCACCAACAGGAATAAGACAAACGTGCATAAACTCGTTTATCTCATCGACGCCCAATCGTACTCGACAAGCAAGAACAAGTATTATAGAACCAGCCGATTGGTATAGGAATGTACAATTCGGATTATTTAACAAAAACTTGTTAAAACATGATTGCCCGCGGTCTTTTATATCGAATCGAGTTTGAGCTATATCTTAATTAATATTAGTTGATGTTCACAAGATGTAGTCGAGAGTCGAGAGCTCAGTCGGTGTCTGAAAGTCTTCCTAGCTAGGTAGATGAAATTATAAATCGACCCCAAAGCCCTACACAATGCCCCCTTTTTTTCTGGGTCTCTTACCGCCCCCCTTTAGGCCTGCAGCGCCCACAAGGGGGCGTTATCGCCCTGATCTAAGAGAAGAAGAAGATATATATGTCTTTTTCTTAATTTTATGTTTATTTAATTCTTCGATTGATTGAGTACTCTCAACATGGTAGCATAGCGAGAAGAATAAAAAAATGTTACTATAGTATAGGGATATCTGCAGCGGTGCTAGATTGACTATCGGTACATTGAAGTGTTGAAGCGCTAAACGCCACCATGTCTGGCCGAGTACACACGGCTACGCATCAACCTAGACTGTTTGGACTTTGACCTATTAGAAGTCGAACGCTGCGAATCGTGCGAGCGGGTGTAGTACTTTTTATCGTTCTGTCTTACTCTTTTAAATACTCGAAATTCGGGTACACATCAACCTATACAAAACCTGTTTAGTTTTAGCGCGCGGATCATATAGTGCTGTATCCATTCCATAATATACATATAGATAAATAAGTTTAGCTAGTCTTTTTATTTTTTTTCCTAATGGGCTTCTCGCATTCACCTCAGGGGAGGTGTGGATGCTTAACCGGGCAATTGGCGAAGCTTGAAGAGCCTCTCGTTATACATTGTGCCTATATATCTGTTATTATACCTCTAACCTGTTTATTGCCGGCAGCCGTAGCTTGGACCCAAAGGTAACGGCCTATTCATATGCAATATTCGCTACCACTGTGTTTGGCGAAAAAACCGAGCGGTATTCCGCTGGGTAGGTATTTGTATTCTGGTTTCGCGCTAGCCGTGGAAGTTCATACAAATACCCGATAAACTACTAGGCACTGCTCGCTATTTTTCGCTATCTACAGCGGTATCGGCAAAGATCGCTTATATCTCAATAGTCCTTTATGCATGTTGCCCAAGCTAGTCACTCATTGCATTTATCAAAGTGTCTTCGAAATTACCCGAAAAGAAACGGAATCAGTCGAAGAAAGTCTAAATTGAATTTACCATCAAAAATAGTTTAATTAAAAAGCCACGCGCAGACGTTTTAGAAAATTGTCTCACTATTTAACGCTTGAAATGTTAAGATAAAATAACTATCAAAATATAAACTCACCTACATGTTTAGCCTAGGAGCCAATCATAATTAAACATCAAAATGAGCACTGAACATAATAACAACACAGTTGAAATTAATGTGAGCATTTTAATCGATATAAATCATATTGATTACAATGCTCACATTAATCATATAATCATCATCATTATAGCCCTAAGACATCCTGTGCTGAACAAAGGCTTCCCCCATAGATTTCAACAATTTTGTCAACATCTTGGGGGTACTCACCACGCTTGGCAGGCGGGTTGGTGAGCGCAGTATGGTTAATGTTCCAAAGAAGGGACGCTGCTGCCTATCCCTCTGGTTTAGAATCCCTTAGTAGCCTTTTACGACATCCAAAATAAAATAAATCATATTCATCTAGTGACACCCTTTATAAAATCAAGTATGGCAAATAAAACTTGACTACCAATAGGTATGAGAAATATCTTCACGCTTTTATGTTAGATAATTGGATTTATGACTTCCAAAAGACAGACCGTAAGCTGAATCAACTTAAAGAAATATTTAAGTATTGACAACCAAATAATACAATATAGCAAGAGCAGTGGTTGAACGCTTCCCTCCCATACAGGAGAGTCTGAGTTCGATTCCGGCCCGCACCTCTGAGTTTTCGAATTCATGCCCACCTGAGAGAACTTCAAAATGTTTTCAATAGTCTGTGTAGTCTGCCAAGGCGCACTAGGCCAGCGTGGTGGACTAAGGATTAAACTTTCTCATCGTGAGAAAAAGCCCGTGCCCAGCGTGGGACAGTAAGGGGCTGATTATGTATACTATAACAGACTATCAAAATGAACATAAGCATCATATGTCTGTCACCTCGGGATTTAACAATAGTAACAGATATAAAAACTGACAATTATTCTTCTTTTTTTAAATAACATTGCTCCACACTAGGATTTCTCCTGTGCCGTGGGTGCGTTAACAGACATAAATTCCACACACAATACACCCTGACTCTGAAAAAATACCTGCAGATCATATAAATATTTGTTCCGTGCGGGAATCGAACCCGCGATCCGGAGCGCAGCAGCCGACAGTATTAGCCACTGCACCAAATAAAATAAAAGTTGTTTAGCCACTAGATCAACAAAATTATGACTTCGGGCGAGATTCACAGACCGCACTTTAGGCTATTGCGTTTATATGAATATGAACATTATCCTTATAAGATAATGCTCATATTCGAACGTTCACGTTGGGAACCGAACGAACGGTGAGCGTTTATTTTCTTCAAAAAGTGTATGTTTATAAGCGTGAAGCAACACGAGTCCTAACCGCCAACTTATCGTAAGCGACAATTTCTTGAACTTGAAATTTGTATCGTAATCTATGGGAGCTATCGATAAAAAAATGCAACTTCTAAGAATTGTCGCTTACGTGTGTCGAGCTTGACGTGTACAGTCAGCATCATATATAAAGTCTCTCTGAGCTCAGCACAATGCTCATGATCTAAGCAGAGGTTTCCCAACAGGTGGGCCTTAAAATAAAAATGGGCAAGACTAAAGTCTATCTGGGACAAATTGTCCAGTTAGGTAGGTCCAACTTCGAGAAAGAGGTCAATCAATCGTCGAATCCGACTCGGCAGCGTTCGGGAAACTTCTCAACGTCTTTTTGTCAACAATACCGCAATGCCTCGACGAAAGTCTTTAACCAGTGTGTGTTACCAGTGATGACATATGGAACAGAGACGTGTCAGTCACAATAGGCCTCATAAGAAAGCTCAAGGTCACTCAGCGAGCTATGCTATACTGTGGCTGACCGTCCGGTCTTTTGCTATCGTCACGTGCCAAGCCTTTGTGTTCCAAAACAGCTGGTACGCCGGCAGTGACAAAAGCACGACGAATAATATAAGTTTTTAAACTGACATGGTCACTAACACTATTATTGGAACTAAAAACGGGATATTTACCATGTTTTTTATTACTTTTGAGTTCCCGATATTTCGGCGCTGTTGCAAGCGCCATGTTCACGGATAAACTAAAGTTTTTGCGGGTGGATGTTTATGAGCAGACAAAACGATCTACCCTCTTCCTTAAACGTTTTGTGCGCTGGGTGCCGCTACCACTATCACTTAAGTCACTCACAACTCGACTTTGTTCCCGACATACGAAACTCACTGTGTCCACTCGCGAACTTTTTACGGCACTCTTTCGGTCTTTACACAATCGAATCACTGGATTCCAGGCCTTCGACAGTTGAAACCCGTCCTCCCGGTTAAAGTTACTATATTTGTTAATCTCAATGGCTTCTCTTACCAGTCTGGGTATATAGTGGCGTTCTGTCGAGATTACTTGAGGGTTATGTAACTCGATCCAGTGGTTCGATCCCGAATCCAACAGGTGTTCAGCTATGGCCGATTTTTGGATGTCGTTGTTTTTTACCGCTCTAATGTGTTCTGAGATTCTACAAGCTACAGTGCGTTTCGTCTGACCGATATACGACTTGCCACAACTACAGTCAACCTTGTAAACTCCGGGCTTTTCGAGGGGAAAGTTGTCCTTCGGCGAACGCAGCATTTGAGACACTTTCTTGAAAGAAAAAACTTTAGTTTATCCGTGAACATGGCGCTTGCAACAGCGCCGAAATATCGGGAACTCAAAAGTAATAAAAAACATGGTAAATATCCCGTTTTTAGTTCCAATAACGACGAATAATGTCGTTAATATTGGCATGCCGTGCTATGCGACCTGCATTTTTACTGCAAGATTGATTAAAATACATTTTGCTGGGCATTTGTGCCATTCGTTAGCTAGACGCAGCTAAGGCCTGCGTTCTGGTAATTAAATATCGTTATTACTTGAAGAAGTGGTTTCATATTATACTATAACCTGATCAAGTACACGCTGTTACTCTTGATCAGATGGACTAAGATATTGGAAGAATGGCATACCACCCTACGATCACATACTCTACCCCAGCCCTTGCTGGAGACGCAGCCGTTGCCGAACCAGAAGTCTTAAAAGTTCTTGAAAAATAATATTGATCCTGCTGTCCTAATGTAATGTATTTACACCCAACAATTTTTTTAACTTAAATTATTGAACCATAAACGATGTCAGGATGGACACTACCATTATTACAGCCAGCCAATTTAAATGTTATTGCATATTATCTTACTTACTTAACTAAAATACATGGTTTGTGCAGCATCGCTTTTGCGCACTAGTAACTTGATAATTGATACGGACTGCATTTTTCGACGCCACGCCGCTGCCTGGCTCGGTTAGAACAAAGGGTTATTTTATATAAGGGTTAGGTTCCACAGCCACAGCTTTGCATCCTGGCGTGTTGCAAGCCTTGGTAGATTACAATATTTTTTTAGACTTGTTTGTACTTCTAACTTAATGTTATTTATTTATTATTAATTGGTAGGAACACGGTTGGGTTTTAGCCGGTAATAGTTGGGCATGCCGCTCCGCCTCTCCCAAGCCGGTTCAAGTCCTTACGGATTTCCCCACGACAAAAAAGACTCTTAGTTTTTATTTTTTACTCTAGCAATATAAATAGCATAAATAAAACAGTTGAAAATTGAGATGTTTACTTTCTGTGGAGTTGACTACTAAATTGCGTTTCATTTCACGAAACAATTATATTAAGTTAAAAATTGAAAATGTTAGAAACTAAAGTTAATTTAATTTTTACATAACAATAAGTTCTATATCTTTATGTACTATTTCTAAGTTGTAAATTACCTAATTAGATCATATTTTTAAATATTTAGATTTACTTTGTACTCAATTTCATACTAGTAAAGAGTACAATGATAGAATAATTTCAATTCAAGATTTTTTTTCCATTTTTGCCATATATTTATTTAAATCAGCGAAATATATATATTGTTTATTAAATAACAAACCTTGTAGAGGAACGTAATTGGCATTATGTATTTATGTTTATAGTATAGTTTTGCGCGTTGCGCGCGCATCGCATCTGCCCGACCGACCGATTATGGCGGACAGTCACTGAAGAATGTTTGTCGTCTTTTCTAAATCAGAAAGTATCGACTGCAGCCAATGGCTTAAACCGGGTTTTTTGTAAAAATTGTACATTGTAAATAGTTCTGTGTACATATAGTTATTATATTTGTGCTCGTTTTGTTTAGAAATTGTGTGAATAGTGTATTATTTTGAGTGTTTATTCAGTTCAGTTCCGTCGCCGACAAATCCCTAAAATTCGAACGTTAGTACAATATTAAATCACTGCAGACTTCTAAATTCAAAAAATTCTATTTTACATCTTAGTAATCATTGATTTTACTTCTTGTCTTTGTTTCGATCCGTCAAGGGGACCGTTGCAGTTGGTGCAATATTTTGGTTTCCCTTAGCGGCTGTCATCGTGCTTTGATGAGACTACTGTCATTACAAAGACAAAAAGACAGATTTAGTCGCTAAATGGCTTTAATATCGAGATCTGTTTGTTGTATGTAGACTATTTGATAATGTAAATCGGATTAAATTACACATCTGACTGTATTATTATTGCAAGTATAGCGCTATAGTTCTAATAGGGAGAGATCGCAAGACATTTTGTGTTTATTGTTGCGAAGGATCAAAGTGTTGTGAAACTGAATGCTCGAACCTCACGGTAGTCCAATGAAGTGGCCGGGAACGGGAGCGGAAGAAGAGGCGGGCGAAGCTGGGTTGCAGAGCACGCGCGCGTCGCAGGCTCGGAGCCAGGACGATGCCACTGTGCATTACGTTTTCCAACGTGAGCCACAGGAGGGCGAGCTGCCGTCCCTAGCGCCCAAGCAACGTTGGGCCGTCGGTGACGATACCATTTCTGAGGTTTGTTTACATATCTCCATTAAGACATAGTTATATCTATTGTACATATGAAACTGTATAACCTAAAATTGACAGTGTCATGTAAATATTTTTATACATGATTATGAAGACTTGTTGATTCTAATGTTTTTATTTATGTCATTCAGAATTAACAGTGCTACTTATTATAACTGTATTAATGTTTATTTATTGTTATTCCAGAACCCAGATAAATGGAAGAACACAAATCCAATGAACATGAACAATATGCACCAACAAGCTCAAGTGCAACTTAAAAACTCACAAACAAATCACCAACAGTTCATCAACCAAGCAATTGCTTCATCAGTTGGAACTTTGATGAATCCTACAGTAATTGGTAGTCACCCGGCTCATTTGCCTACCAATATAGTGCATACACAGCTGGCTCCGTTGCAGAATCCATCACTAGGAAACAATATGACTCTTCAAAATAGTGCAGTGATGTTGCCACAGTTGCAAGGTATGCAGAATGCTCAACAATTGAGCCAACAAGGATTGTATGATATTCATCCACATCATGGGAACCCCATGCAAGCCATGAATGGCATTGGAAAGAATACTGAACACCTTATGTATTTGAGTCAAGCTGGTATGCTGGCACCAGGCACTAATCAATTTCTACAGCAAGGACAAACTCAGCTTAGTCTAACACCAGTTGCTGCTATCAGAAACCAGGTAAGAGACTTATTTACTAATGAGTGAGCATATTTTTATTGTTACTTAGAATCTTGGTATTTGTTTTTTGGGTGTTTTCCAGATATATGTTAATTTAAATCACTTAAATTATATTATAGAATCTCATAATTTAATCATTACGTCCAAAAAAAGTCTACTGTTGGACACAGGCCTCCCCTGAAAATTACCACATAGCCTATATGGGTGTTTTGTATGCTCATTGGGGCATTTTGCCATAACTGCACTGTTTGGCGGGTGGGTTGGCAATCACAGTTGAGTTGTTAATGTACTCGAAGGATGCTGGGGTGCAATTCCTTAATCTCAAACATCTATACATTTTTGAATGCAGAATTGAAATAACAGTGACAACCCAATTTGGTATTTCTTAAGACTCGTCCCCATAGCTCACCGTCTGCAACGTGTCCCTGAATAGCTTCAGTCATGTCTTACCGTATACCAAATTGATTTTTCACCATCATTTTAATTATGTATTGAACGATGTATGGATGTTTCACCTTGAGGAATTGCATCCCTGCTGCCTATCCTTTTGCCAATCCCATAGTCGTCTTTTATGACACCCATGGGATGAGATGGGTTGGTGCTATTCATAGCCAGCACCACATGGTTAATATAAATAAACTCTATATTATTTGTAATAAATTTCTGTTGTTTGAATTGTTTTTATTAAAAGGGTACAAGTACAGGTAGGGCATGTGATGTGATGGTAGATTGAATGAGGTATTAGGAATTATTTATTTACGTAAGAGTCCTTCTTATCCTCCCCTTCTATCGGACTTGCATTTTTTTTTAAATAGCCCGATGTTATGATATTCTTGAGACTATCCTAACTTGAACAGTCTTATTTCTAAAGTCAAAGGAAGCTACTTTATAGTAGCTGTTTCTTCTTTCAATATAAGTCAGATCCTCATGGATGTCCTACTTCTGAAAAATTTCAGATTTATGAAAAATTTGAATTAGGTACCATTGATAGAGATACCTTCAGTATATGTTAAAAAGGAGTCAGCCTTTATAGTAAATATATTTCACCACACTATTCTTATAAGGCTCTAGCCCTATTTATGTAATGTAGTGGATGTTTTTATGACTATGCAAAACATAATATAAGAAGATATGTTAAATTCAACATTTTTTAAAATCATAAATCTGTGTCTAAGGGCACACAGCAACTTTTTGCAGCATCACAAACATGCGTTTGTGGAAAACGCATTGCATTACTACACAAGCCTAGCTAGGTTGACAGTGACTATCGCTACTGCATCGTAACTGCACGGCTGCAAAAAGTTGCAGTGTGTAAATGCAATAAAGGTTCTGATGTGTCACAACCTCACCACACTGGTAAACTAGTGTGTGTTACTAGCAATGACAATATGGCACTGAAAGATGGTCTGGGAATCTAAGCCACGACACGTTGCGCAGAAAGCTAAGCGACTAGTCACTGAGCCACACGAAATTGCTTATCAATTTGTTCTTCATGAGCGTCGCAATCGCTGCTTAGTCGCTGAATGCGTTGTGGTTAACATTCATCATTGGAAAGACGATGACATTCACATCGTATGATATAAATCCTTAACCAACTAAATAGTTTCATAAACAACCTTTGATTACGTACATGTAAATTCCTCTGTAAATTATTCGAAAGGTCCTTTCGTTTCGAAGTTACGACGGATATAAAAGTGCTAAAAGTTGCAAAAATGTCGCGATAACTCTCGAACCTGCGGCGTCTGCGGGACCCTACATCTATGACTAGGATGATATAGTCTACGTCTAGGAATAATATAATATAGTCTACGTCTATGAATAGATGTGGTTAGCTGCTCAGAAGAGACAACAAACTTATGTGCTACCAACTATAATATTATATATTAAGAAAAAATAACCAAAACTCCCCCAATTGTAGCACCTCGCAATCGGTTCGCAATCTCTTTTACTCTTGTTGTTTTTGTATCTTCTTTCTTACGAAATGGTTATACAAGCGAGACTGTATTTTGCGCGCCATTTAATATGGACGTAAACATCTATGGTATCATTGTATCATTGGCTACCAATGACACTTTACATAAAGACGCGCAATATAAGAACATAGTTGCACTACAAAACGGCGCGCCGGCCGCCTTTAGACCGCGTAATGAAAAATAAAACAAAGTACTATTTTTTATTAACGATCTCGATTTACGTTACGTATTTATTTATTTATGAAATAAAACGTCTTTTCCCTCATAATAGCAGTATACTTCGTGCATAGTCTATGAACACACGATGGCATTATTTTTCCGCAATATGTTACTGAATTACGCTTATGATTCATGTCGAGCCACGACACTGGTCGGTGCGCGACTAAGTGAATTCTGGGCAAATTACCTTACTTTCGTGTGACCATCGTAGAGCTCGGGCAACGCATCTACACTTGTAAAAACATCTTTGGTCCGTATTACAGAACGAAACTCAAGCATTGATCTCAGTTTAAAACTAGTTTTGAGTTGGGCATTAATTTTAAAACGTCCCTCAAGCTTAAATTTATTGAACGTAGTTCAACTGAGTCGTGACTCGTAGGTCTGTACTTGAGCAGAGATTTGAACTGTGATCACGTGAGTGTGGTCCGGATAGCGCTTGAGCACAGTTTTTAATGTATGTTGTTTCATGCGCATGATTTTTGGTTATTTGGTTTTGATTGAATACAAGCTAAGATGTTTTATATGTGTCTCTGCAATGATATTATATATTTATGTATCTGTAAAATGTCATTGAATGGAAGTATATATTTATCACAAAATGGATATTTTTGGAGAAGTTGACTATTACAATGATTTATTTAAGAATCATTCGAAAAGAAGTTTGGTCTTTAGTGTTCCTCTCAGATGTGTATGAGATGTACAGGACTTATATAATTGTATTCTTTTTAAAAGAGGTAGTTTCATGTTTCCCCAATATGTGGTGAAAAACGTCATACTTTCTTTTCTTTAACTTTCTGGAGGCGCCAACACGATTTCGCTACAGGTTATTATGTTAATATGTACATCAAATTAATTAAACGATATTTATTTATCAACATAACATCTGTTCCAGTGTTTTCAATGACAGTAGGCGCCAACATCAATACACGTTCCTTTTTAGTTTATACTTCAACAACATTCAACTCGTTAAAGTATATAAAAATATTTTACGTAGGTAACTAGTATGTAAAATTACTCTTTTAAAATGAACCTTATGTAAAGAGGAACTACTTTGTGAATATCTATATTTCTTAATTAATAGGGTTATTGAGGTACATTTAATTACTTCATATCTGCGCAGATCGGAACAAAGTTGGTAAAGGAAATAAATCGTAATCGAAAACAGGCTGATGCATAGACAATGAGTAATATGTGCTTGAGGCGTGATTTGAATCTCGTCTCAACTGAGTTTAGATTGATTATCGTTCTGGAATATGACCAATACTCAAGTACAGATTCTATACATAAACAGTGATCAGGTGATTAAAGATCAAACTGGACTTGAGGATTGTTCTGTAATACGGACCTTAGTGTGCTACATTATTTTTCGTAAGCAACTTTTATTAACTGCATAATTATATTAATTGCTTATTAAAATATATCCTTACGTATATGACTCGTTGTAAAAGTTAGTCAGTGAGCTAGATTATATATTGTAAACGTAACATAACGAAAAACATCTCCTGTTAGTCTGTCAAAAGTTGTCTTTCAAAACATTGTTTGCCTATAGTCTGTTAGCCTACTTTACTATAAACAGCAAGTTATAAATTCACTCTTTCGTACATGACACACGTTTAGGACTGACTAAACATACTGATACAACATTAAAATTAGAATTGGCAATCAAACGAAAACAGCAAGCATGGAGAATGGTAGCTTAAGGCCTACTTATGTAAAAAGTAATTAATGTTACATTAAATAAAACTTTTTAACAAAAAAAATATCGACTTCAAAAACCCTACACCACCACCACTGTATAAGGAGCCAACGACGTTTGCGTTAAGTACCAAAATAATCCTGCAGGTGGCGTAACTCTCCGGACTTTTTTAATAACTAAACATAGTAGAGAAAAGGTCACTACATCAACTAAATTGTTAGTTTCTGTTGTATAAAATCCATATCATATCACACAGAAAATAATTGATCACTATTAGGAGATATGATGATACATGTTTAGTATTTACTATATAGTCTTGGTCCTATTGTACAATTATAAGGAGACTCGCTCCAATTTTCATTGCCTGTAAACATAGCCGCCGACACTACTGCCGGCAGAGGAAGATCTTGCCCTATCCGATCGACCAGAATCCGTCGTTCGGCAGCCCACGCAGGGCACTCCTGGAGCGTGTGCTGTGCGGTATCCTGGTCGCTTCCGCATTGGTGGCACTGTGCCGTGACCTCGCGTCCTATTCTGTGCAGGTACACACCAATACAACCGTGACCGGTAAATACTTACAGGCGGTAGGTGACACACTCGCTCCTTCTGAGCCAGGCTCCGAAGAGGGGAGAGAGAGGAGGATGGCTTCGACGACGAACTTTAACCGTAGGCGATATCGCCTCGTCTCGAGTGCGCGCCGTCGAGCCAGCCGTCTCAGCATTTCGAATGCCCCCGTAGGCACGCTTTCGCTGCTCTGGCGGAGGGAGTGTGTCTGATCATAGACCCACGCATCCGTCTGCGCCAGGATGATGAAAGGTGGGAAGCGCGCCACGAGAGTGGCTGCCTCGTAAGACACTGTCCTGTATCCCTGTGCGATCCGTATAGCCACTGTGTGACCGTGAAGTTTGTTTCTGCACTGCAGCGCCGGACGCCTGATAGCCCAGCCAGCGCGAACTTCCTCGCTTGGTCCCCCGAGATTGAGCAGCACCCACTAACCACTATAACTATTTTCATTAAAATTTAATTTCATGTAAAGTATTCGAAACGTCAGGAAAATCAGAAATATACGCGATAGAATCCGTTTAAGTGTTTTATTATAATGTGTAATAATCACGAAAATCTAAGACATTACTATATTTTCATTAAAACAATAATAATATTAAAACTACGATTTAAAAAACTTAAGAATGATTTTATCGGAGTGGTACCGTACGTTTGACAGATAAAAAATGATCGATGAACTCATTATTTTTACAAAGATGATGATTCCCATTTACAAATTTTAAAACGAATTTATTTTATAGATAGCCTGTAAATAAATATAGTACTGCATTCTTTTTACTATAAATAAATATATTTCGTTCAATTTTCAATTCAATAAAATAAAGCAGTATGACGAAATACGATATAAATTTAGTATGTGTCGTCATTAGCTAGCTTGTTCTTTTACGTCAGTTGTATGAATGGTAGAGAGGGATAGATAAACGTTTCATGTTGTATCTGAGTGAGAAATATGACACTGATTCGTCAAGAGTCCCAACTTCAGGGTAAGTAGGTAGGTATTGATTGCCCGATTGGTAAAGATGTTTCATTTTTGTATGGTATTAACTGAATTCGGCTACCACTTGTTCTCAGAAACCATGTGAATTATATCTATAAAACGACTAAGTGCATGCAGCGATTTCTAAATTAGATCAAATTAAAATTGGAATAGCTTGACGTGGGATAAAAATTGAAATTAGTACCTAGATGACGTTTATCTACCTACACTAATATGAATTCATTGTTCTATCTACAATAAGTCTTTGTAATGATGTTGCGGTTTCATCGTCATGCTCTACTTATTTACTTACACTAGCTCACCTAAATATAAAATAACTGAGATTATCCGGAACAAACAGACAGACAATAAATGAAAAAAAAAATAGTACCCTATATACATATAGTAAAAGCTGTTATTTTGACATTACAAACGGACACTTCAATTTTATTTATTTTCATAATTTTTCTAAAATAATAGTAGCCTAAGTAATTCTTATAACATCGGCTATCTGCCAGTGAAAGTCCCGTCAAAGTCGGTCCAGCCGTTTCGGAGATTACGCGGAACAAACAAACAAACAGACAGACAGACAAAAAAATAAAATTTGTTTTTTGTTACAGGTACCGTATATACTTTCATATGCATTTAGTAAAAAGCTGTTATTTTGACATTACAAACAGACACTTCAATTTTATTTATTTGTATAGAATAGATTTAAAAATTTAGTATTTGTCCGGATAGTCCGTGTGGTATCCGGATTAAGAATATAGCACCACTCCATCTTCTCCCGTGGATGTCGTAAAAGGCGACTAAGGGAATCTAAACCAGGGGGATGGGCAGCAGCGTCCCTTTTCTGAACCGATAGCCATACTGCGCTCACCAACCCGCCTGCCAAGTGTGGTGAGTATTGGCAAATATCCCCCAAAATGATGACACAGTTGTGAAATCTAGGCCTTTGTTCAGCAGTGGACGTATAAATGGCCGATATGATTTATAAAGTATAAACATGCCAACACTTGATATTCCAATTTTTCTATTTGTGATTAATTCTATATTGATGATGCAAGTCTTGCAAGTTGTCGTCCCCTTTTAGTTTACAATTTGCTTGGAAAGGCTCATAATTTTATTGCTGTGTAGAATCTTCAGCCTATGTCCAGCGTTCATTACACCGATATTAGAGATAAGTGGTCTGTAACAAGACAAAAGTAATTAATACTAGGTACATTAAAATAAGAGCATACTTAAAACTTAAGTATAACTTTACAAATACCTGTCTTGGATATATTCTGCTTAAAATTACATCACTCACTGCTGGACCATTATTGGTTATCATTACTCTCTGTCACAATAGTCTGACTGAACAAGTGCAAGCTCTCTCTGGATATATTCACACACCACATTGGCAAATATATTGTGGACCAATGTTCGCTGTTGCAGTATGGCTATACAATAAAAAAGTTGTAGATGTAAATATTTCCATAAATCGAATGAAAATATGTGTAATAGTTACCTGTCTCATAGCAATTTTATTGTAGTTGGATAAGAGTTGACATTTAATGGAGACCGCGCACCGGAAAACGCAGCGTGGGACGACCTCCAACGAGGTGGACAGACGACCTGGTGAAGGTCACTGGGAGTCGTTGGATGAGAGCGGCATGTGACCGCTCGTTGTGGAGATCTAAGGGGGAGGCCTTTGTTCAGCAGTGGACGACCTGTGGCTGATATGATGAAGAGTTGACGATACATTTCTCTCTGGCCCAATCGATAGCGTATGGGTCCGCCTTCTTGACATTTCTCTCATCTTGGTCACGAGACTCGGTAGACTAAACCGGGGGGTCAATTTTCTTAAATAACTTTGAAACTATATATTTTAAAATTGTAAAATAAATACATTTGAGACCCTCACAATAAGCCCTTCCATTTCATATATTACACGGTACATTTCGTAAAACAGTATTTTTAATTTTCTATATTGCCTCCCAAAAAGGCCATATTCAAAATTCATCTATTTACCCGCCCGTGTTTGGGTCGCAGAAATCCATACGTGTACCAAATTTCAACTTAATCGGTCCAGTACATTCGGAGTAAATTGGGTGTGACAGACGGACAGCCACACGAGTGATGCTATTATATGGGTATTATAATGGTTCCGGCCGTTTATTCCTTCGCACGTTCGGAACCCTAAAAATAATAATAGAAGATTTCGAACCTTAATCCGACGAATACCTAGGATTAAGATTCGGATTTTTCTGACTATTCGTAAGTGCCAGCAAATGGTTTACATGAATAAAAACAATTTGACCTTGATTGTTTACACCGATCATAACAAACGCCAAAGTACACGGATATGTTATTGACACGCAAGATCTGTAACTTTCGAACAGAGGTAAATCTTTCTCACAAAGATATCACTTGAAGATATTACAATCAGGGGTGCAATTCCTTAAGCTCAAACATCCATACATCCATAAATACAGAGTCGAAATAATGGTGATAACCCGATTTGGTATTCGCTAACACTGATCCACATGGCTTACCTTTTGCAACGTGTCCTTGAATAGCTTCAATCATGTCTTAGCGAATACCGAAATTGGGTTTACACCGTTATTTCGATTCTGTATTTAACGATGTTTGAGCTTAAGGAATTACACCCCTGAATCTTCGAATGGGTTATTAACACGCTTCACACAAAATCGGATCAAATATTCGTTCTTAAGTCTAAAGATTTTGGATTAGATCATTATTAATTTCGTCCGTAACTTATGACACCACCAACTGTGTTTCGTTTGCAGTGGCCGATTAACGATTAGTCTTTATTTTATAATTACTAAGTACTCATCATAAGCCCTTAATAAAGAAAAATAACGTACTGTTTATCGGGGCAACGTGAATGTCATCGGTAGCACAGCGAAAATATACTGTAGTCTCATGGAGCTAAATAAGTTAATATTTATTATTTTGGATAGTCACATTAAGGTTTCGAAACTACGTACATATATTTGACGGCACGGTTGGTGCAGTGGCTGATACAGTCGGCTGCTGCGCTCTGGGTCGTGGGTTCGATTCCCACACGGAACAAATATTTGTATGATCTGCAGGTAGTTGTTTCGGGTCTGGGTGTATTGTATGTAGGAATTCATGTATGTAAACGCACCCACGACACAGGAGAAATCCTAGTGTGGGGCAACGTTTTAAAAAAAACAAAATGAAAATCTTAAAAAAAGTATTATAACATTATCCTCACTCACTCCGCTCGCTTGCACTTGTGTGCTTGCAAACGACACATTCAGTGAATTACAAGAAACAGCAACAATCGTTTTTTCCAGTAAATGTATCGTTTCTAATTCTTTTCATAGCAAGATAAGTGCATGTTTATATTCAATGCAAGCAACTATAAGCTTTTTTTTTAACGTGAGTAAATCCTCTTGGAAATCCTGGGTCATTTACCGGGCTCAAACCGGCTAAAACCCCAAGGTGTCCTTCTTACCTCTAGCCGGGGTGAGGTGTACGCTTTATCTGCATTAGACCGCGCTTCCGGCAGGTATAGGCCCGTCAATGATTGACGGGCCCCTTCTCTGTGAGACCTTGTTGGTCGCACCAATCCTTCAGAGAGGCGCGCGCGGAACACGCGCGCCGCCATCTCGGGCCTGTTTCTGTACCGTACCGCCCGCAGGCCGCTCCTTATGGTGGCCGGAGATCTTCAGCGCCCTCCCCCCGCGCCCACGCCCGGTGAGTTTTCTGCGGCGGGGATTAGAGGTGGTCTCCTCCCGTCCCCGCTCTGTCGCCTCCTTTGCTTGTATCACTTACTCGCGAAAGGAGGTAACGGTATCCCACGCGCTCTCGCTCCGGACGATGGACTGAACCACGGCCGGAAGCCCCTTCGACGCTGTGTCCTCCGGGCAGTCAACGCAATTATGACAACCGGGCGTCCTTTCTCGGCCTATTCGACCCAGATACTTACCGAAACACCCATGGTTCGAGAGTACCTGCGTCATCCGTTAGGTGAGGGACATTCTTCCAGTACTGGTCTTACCGCCGCTATCGCGGCGTGCACTGCTATGGGCCGCTCCAGTCATCTCTTCCACTCCAACTCCAGGATCTGCCGAAGCTCGAACCGTCGCACCTCGATCTCACGAGATACTGGTGGTTCGCCCCGACTTAGCGCCTCGAGGGCTCTCGCTTCTAGAAGGCACTTTACGCCTGGCTTCTGCAGATCGACAATGTGATTCCGTGGACAGTAATTGGCTGAGTTAAATTGATTCATCTTTGTTCTTTGTTTTTAACCTAATGAATATGGAAACTAAATATATTGTTTCAAGTGTAGATTTTGGTCTTACAAGTTATCTGGAGTTAATAAATGATGATAATTTCGATACAAAACACAATAGTCACACATACTTCACAAAAACTTATAATATCAAATATTATGCTGCCTGTAAGAAAGTTATGAATCATATATTTAACTCGCCCTATTGTTAACCCTAGCCACGCCACTGCCTAATAGGCTATTTGACAACAATGAAAATATGTTACAAATTATTGTCATCTTATTAGATATTATCATCATCTTATTGACGGCACGGTTGGTGCAGTGGCTGACACAGTCGGCTGCTCCGGGTCGTGGGTTTGATTCCCGCACGGAACAAATATTTGTATGATCTGCAGGTAGTTGTTCCGGGTCTGGCTGTATTGTATGTGGAATTCATGTCTGTAAACGCACCCACGACACAGGAGAAATCCTAGTGGGACCTTGCCCAGGTTTAAAAAAAAAAACATAAATTTTAACAAAACAAAATACTGACTCCAAAAACGCTACTAACTCGGGCGGGGCTAGGTTTAAAATCTAACTTCTCGTTCGTCTGCATAAACCATGGTTGAGGCACACCTGGCCCCGCCCGACTTCATAATAGAACAATATAAGGTACAGAAATTGTTTATTTCTAGAAATCACTAAAATACTAATTCAACATGTTTGCATGCAACATGTCTATAACGAGACAGGCAGAGTAATTACGTTCTAGGATATTAGGACACATGCATTCTAATCCTTACATGGGTAGAATTATTATAGGTTAGTGATTACATATAAAATTTGGTGTTCTTTCGGTTTATAGAGATGGATTGTGGTTGATAGTAATATAAAAACTCAAACATTAATATAAGTGATCTTCACACATAAAACATTTGTATGATCTAAAATGCTCGTCATGCTAATTTTAAACACTTTTTTCGTCCTTTAGGATTCGTTGGCACAGAAACAAACACTTTTTGAGGACTTATTATAGATGTATTTGTACATTGTACCACTACACACCATTTTATCAAATAAATTCGGGAAAATAAACAAAATCGTTGAAATATCTCTTCTTCTGGACGTTGGTTTACTTGATTGTGACGTCACACGTATCACGTGACCAACGCCACTGCGTTTTTGGCGCGATTTTGTAAATTTAAACTAACATGATTTAACAAAAAATACGGCAGATTTCCAGAAAATTTAGATATTTAGATATTTTATTTCTCACCACAATAACGAAAAAGTTACAGTATTATAGAAATTTACTGTGGGAGACTGGTGCCTAAACTAGGTTGAAGCCTGTATTTCAGGTCACCAGGCCTTCCACCCCAGACGTCCAATTTCATTGTCCTTTCATAAACTGTGCTAAGTGAACATTTTCCATTTTCTTGTTCTTCGTGTATCTGATTCTATCAAGTTGTTTTCTCTTGTTAGAATTCTCTTAATGAATACTCTCCAATACGTTGCTATAACTTTATCAGCCCCCGATACTGGTTAATTTTGTCCTTATTACCCAGTTATCATCTTGCACCCCATGAATGCGCATTTTCACTGCAGACAACATCTTGATATAACAATAAACTCGCTGTTTTATTAAAATGTGCAAATTATGGCTGATATACACCCATTATTGACGATTTATTAAAATTTCTTTTAAATTTTTCATATTTTTGTAGCACATTGACACTTAAAGTTGGAAATATAAATATAGTGTGTTTATGATGTAATAAGGAACAGTTTAACATAATTTGCTAGTAATAGTCAAATAACCTATTGGCTGTAGTAATTATGCAGGAAGCAACCACAGCCTGTCTGTGGCTAAAACAATGATATTAAATATCATATCATTGGGCTAAAACGAGTTTATTACATGTGTGGAGTCAGAGTTTATTTATGCTGAAAGAACTCATTTATCGCATCTATTTCGATCGGATTCCGCAACTCTAAGGCCTAAAACCCTTTTATAATATATTTGGGATTTTATAATTATTTGGGAGTAATAACCTGAGGGCCAATTCTAGTAATTAATTTACACTATGACTGAAACTTGACCGAACTGAGATTAAATTATGAATTGACCAAAATAATGGTATTCTGATACTCTTAAAGTTCAGTCAGATTCAGTTCAGTCGGTATAATCTCGATCTAGTCTCATTTCAGTCTCAATTTTGACGTTTATTTAATGACAATTTAGTATGTGTGACAGTGCGAAATGTTAGCAGAGGGCCAATTCTCGTAATTTAAAAACGTTCAAAATATAGTTCCGATCTAGTCTCAGTGTCATAAATGTCACAAATGATATTCTCCTAAACTAACAAACAACGTCAAACGTGAACTTACACTGTGATGAGATCGAAAGTTGATCGAAATCAAAATGGTATTCTGCTAACATTTCGAACTGTCACATGTACTAAATTGTCATTGAATAAACGTCAAAACTGAGATTGAAATGAGACTAGATCGAGATTATACTGAAATCGGACTGAACTTTAAGAGTAGCAGAATACCATTTTTTCGGTCAATTCATAATTTAATCTCAGTTCGGTCAAGTTTCAGTCACAGTGTCAATTAATTACGAGAATTGGCCCTCAGAATACCGCTTTGACTTCGATCAACTTTCGATCCATTTTCGATCTCATCACAGTGTAAGTTCACGTTTGACGTTGTTTGTTAGTTTAGGAGAAAACTATTTGTGACACTGAGACTACATCGGAACTATATTTTGAACATTTTTAAATTACGAGAATTGGCCATCAGAACTTCTCGAACGAATTCTGAAAATTATTTTTACTGTTATGAAGCTACTATTCCAAATGGACATACGTTTTATAACAGCAGAATATCGCCGGTTAAGAACCAGATGAACGTATCTACTTTACCTAAAACAGCTTTTTGCCACCAAATAACATAAGTAGCCGTCATATTCGATATGTGAAAATACGTATAGCTAGACAAGAAAACTGCCTGACTGACAGACAACGCACAGCTTTTAAACCGGGTTTAGAAGCATGAAATTATGCACAAGGAGTTCCTTAACGTAGGTGAGCACTAAGAAAGGACTTTTGAAAATTCCTCTCTCAAGGGAGTTAAATCAGGCATACGGCTAGTAAATAAAATAATTAATGCCTATGTAATGAGAACGTTAAGATTGACGCTATGCGTAACAATGTAAACTGGTTATATACGATCGCTACAATATCGAAAAAGATGTCAAACATCTATTCTTGTAAGTACAATTTAGATAATCATGAATTTAAAACAATAAAAATTGTCAAGAAGGCGCGAAACAAGTAAAAGATTGCTTTTAAATATTATTTTTCTCAAGATACGACCATCTGGCTCTTAACCGGCGATTTAGAATACAGTGACAAGATTGTAACATCTTCTAATTAGAGAGATATATCTAGGTAATTAATAATTTTACGTTGACCAGAATGGGAGAAAAAAAATACACCTACGCTAAAACGAACTAGGAGAAAATTTCAGATCGAAAAAGATAATATTTACAGAAAAGTCCACGACATATATATACATTTTAACCTTATAAAGACAAGTCAGATAAATATTGATGTATTAAATCCATAGCAATATTTATAATTTGTCATGATAATTCTGAAAGTTGTCTATATATTAAAAGCAGCCCTATAAACATTTCGTTAGGGTCAGTAGTTTAAGAGGAATTATAAATACCTACCCGAAGCGAATAAAGCAACTCATATTATTCTTATTAAAAAGTTAGTAATATGGGCAGTTAGTAATATTTCATATTATATTAGTTTCCTTGTTTAACATTCATTTCCAGGCTTTATTTATTTTCTATTCATAATCAATGAATGATTCATGAATACTAGCTAATTTAATTATTATGGTTCATTATTGACTAATTCACAATTTCATTAAAATTGTTTTACCAATTGCTTCAAAACTCAGAAACTACTGTATGGCACTATATAGGTTTTTACCAATGAAGTATTGAATAGTGTTACAATACACCATAGACTAAAAACAAATAATAAAAAATGAACGCGCCTCGATGTTTAGATTCTATGGTTATACAATTTTGGTTTGCGCGCCATCTATTAAACGTGAACACCTAACTTTGGTCCGTGCGACGCTCCCTTGTATGGGGAATTTTAACGCAAGCGCTGTGGTCGGCGTACGTCCTTTGTTCGAAACAAGTCAACATTGTATTATTTGAGTTTAGATCTTTCTAGTTTTATTTCGCTGCATATAAACATATAAGTGTAAGAAATGTGCTTTGTTATCGCTAAGTTTAGTGTATTCATAATAAAGAACTAGTGTTCCGCTTAAAAAGTGATATTTTTCACATTAAGCTTTTGTTGAAGTACATGACCGAGCTTTAGGAGGATTGTACGCATGAAACCCTTGAGCGACTTTTTTTTCGAAACTGATGTTAAGAATATGGGCCCCGACATGGTAAGTTTTATGGTTTCATATAATAGTTAAGACAAGTTGGGTGCTGTTTTAAGTCATGAAATTACGAAATTCATAGGGTTTTTGAGCAACAGGTCCGTTTTTGTTTTGTTTACTTGTCACCGGCGTCCGCCATTTCTGATTCGGAATTTGTTCACCGGTTTATGCACTTTGATGTTTTTTTAAAGAGCTTTAACGTGAAAGTCAATCTTCTCCATATAATGAATTTTGCATAACGTTGATGTTACCATATTTAAGTGTCTCAGTCATTGATATTGTAAAAATTTACCAATTCTTTCCCACGTTAAGTCTGTTATTGTCGCCATTGTATTGACAACGGTGTGACCAACTAATTAGGTTCCTAGTTTCCTAACAATAATGTTATTCTATGTTCTTCTTGAATGCTTTGTGTATTTAATGTAAATACATGCTAGGTATTTTAACATAAAATTTTAAATATCTTCATTTTCAAATGTTCGTTGTTAGGTAACTTGGCATTGAACATAATCAATGACTGTTGTCACTGATTATATTATGTCCTCACCTTTTAGAAACAGATCACCTACATAATGTGGTTCACCTACATAATCATCAATTGTATTACCTATGATGTTAGCCCTGTGTATCAATACAAATGAATTTGATGCATTGGCAATAAAAAAATAAAAAGTGATTCTTATAGTTTGAAATATGTATTTTATTTACTTTTACTATTATTTATTAGTCTTTGATTGGTTAATAGATCGTTGATTCACAACCTAGTAAGTATGAATATAGCAACAAATTTGATTACATTGTAAATTCATTAGTTAAGATAGCTATGTCTAATTTCTGTACATAGCAACAAGACAAAATAAAGCAATTCCATTACATTGAATAACCACACACACCCACTTTATGAATTTATGTCTATTAAATTGATGTGCACTTGCACAAATACCCCCAAAAATGATGACACAGTTGTGAAAATCTATGGGGGAGGCCTTTGTTCAGCAGTGGACGTATAAATGGCCGATATGATGATGATGATGATGAATGCGTCTTTTAGTAACTTTAGCAGCTAGATTGTTAAACATACATCCAAGAAGTAAAGTAGTGGAAAATTCTAGTGACATAAACACTACACAAAAAAAAAGGTCATTCATGCATATACTGGGAGCTAATATGTGTAAAGGTATGAACTAGCCCGGTCAGGTTACATTTAAATAGCAACATTATGATTAGAACTTCATTCTTCATTAACAAAACAATGAATACCAGCAATTGGTGCTTGAGCTAACTGTGATAACTTTTTTGGTTTCTTTTTCAAGAGCAACATTGATCTATTTCCTTCTCTTTTTTATATTACTATATTTATTATTATATAGGTACTACTAAACGGTTTGTGAGAATTTATTATTATATTTAATGGTAAATAAAGTTTGTTGTGAGGGTTTATCATAGTAAATAGTGATAAAAATAAATAAATAAACAATGTTTGGTATATAGTTCTAGTTTAGTTAATAACTATGATAAACCTATACTTAATTATTTCCTAGGTTTTTATGCTTAGGAATTAGGCAGGCAGGCATTTAGGTGGAAAATAAAAGGCCTGTTTGGGATGTAAATATTTTTATTATTGGTCCACTCCTGAAGAATTTTTGATGTCTTGTACAATTGTTTTATTTTATAGTATCTACAAACCATCATCAATAGTTTATGCAGATGTAAGAGACATTTGATAGCTGGAGTTTGTTTTCCAGCTAAAGCAACTACTTATAGATGCATGTATTTTTGCTACTCAAGAGACAGACAGAATGCCTTTTCTTTTGAGGCATTTTTGGTAATTGCATGTTGTCAAACCAGCGGCCAGTTCATTTGGAATTTTTCACCAGTCTTTCCAAGTATGTTTTGGTTATGGTCAAAAGTTACTATTTCACTCATTTGAAGCTGGTTCTGTGTTTCAGTATTTGTAATAACCCCTCTGGGCAGTCGTTATCTCACCATGGGATAAGGTAATCCTGGAGGGCAGATTAAAGTAGCTGCTTGATTTCTTCCTACCTTATGATAAAAAAAAGTATATCATATGAAAAAAAGAACAGTATATTAAGTAGCTTACAGAACGCAGGGCAGTTTGTGGCGAGCTGAATGTGAGTGGCGAAACTGCGTACCCGAATGCTCCAGAGAGTCGGCCAGGGCCTCGTCTCTGGCTTTCCTTTATTGGTTGGTTGGAGTGGTACCCCATAAGTGCCCGTAAGATTTTCAACTCTGGCTTGCCTTAGTTGGCCGATCAGAGGGGGGCCGCCCGAGCTATATATTCGGGGGTGGAAGCGTCTAATGGCGTAATAACGGGGAAGCCCGCTCCGAGTCTTCGAGACGCTCGATGGTGAAACCGATGCCGCACCTCTACACCCCTAGCCGCTCACACCGGTGTTGCTCCTTGTCGCCCGTAGTGGTGGCCATTTAGGGGGCCCATCTTGTGAGTAGCAAGTCATCGTCTGCCACAGAATTTCGCTTTAAAGGTTGTAAGGCAGACGCCGTTGTTTCCGTTTTTAGAAGTATATAATCCATTTAGCACCCATTACAATAGACCTTATAGTTGTAGTTTCCATCTTATACAATAGCCACAACTCTCTTGCGAATAATCGCCGCAAATCCATCTATATTTGCGCCCGCAAACATACCGGACGCGCTACAGTAGCGAGGCAGCTTCATCAGCGCTCTAAAGGCATTATTGTAGAGAACACGCATGTTGTCGTATGATTTTTTCGTATGCTTGACCCATAGGCTGCACGTGTAAAACGATTGGCAAAATGCCCTAAACAACGTAGTTTTTACTTCCGTAGTACAGCGCGCGAACCTACGAGCCAGCATATTAGCTCTTAAAAGACAAAGCCCTGCGATAGGGAATCTATATCTATATCATCTACAAGCGTTTCGGTGAGCCAGTGGCCCAGATATTTGAATTGCGAGACTCTTTTAAGGACACTGCCATTCAGCATGACCTGTGGGACAGTCATAAGTTTTAGATCCCGCCTTAAACACACCATGACCTCGCTTTTACTGACGTTATATCTGAGCCCGTGGACCCCCACGGGCCCCCACATACCGCTCACAGATCGAAATCAGTTTTCCAAGGGCACTGATCGATTGACTCAGCAGCACCATGTCGTCGGCGTAACTGATGTTGTTGACAAGAACACCATCAATCGAACAACCCACACCGGCGCTACTGAGTTCATGGATCAGACCGTCCATATACAAGTTGAAGAGAGTCGGCGGGGTTAGCCCGCCTTGCCTCACACCACATTCCAACCCATACTCAACCGAAAGTGACCCCGACTACCGCACAAAATTGCTCTGGTTGCCATACCAATACTTTAGGAGACTTATGTACTCAGCCGTATCCGACAACTTTTGCCTCAACCTGTCGTATGCAACAAGATCTAAAGCTCTAGATAAATCTAAGAAGCAGGCAGCACACCTGTCTGTGCTTCTGTCAGTGTAGTATCGGACGGAAGGCTTAAGATTCAGTATAGCCATTTCTTTCCCTCGACTTCATCTGCCACCACGACTTCAGTTTCTTCAATTACATTGGCCTTGTCGGGGCTGTAGTCATATTCTATTTAACAGCTGGGACAGGCAGCAAATTCGTTACAAAGGGTTTTTTAATATATTATATTATCTTGCGATCAGTCTGCATAGTCCATATGAGCAGATGGGGTAAACCCCATGAAATAAATTATGTCAATTAATTACGAGAATTGGCCCTCTGATTAAAGATCTATTTAGATAAATCTGCTTCGCGCTTGTCACGGAATTTCGAACAAATACCGGTATCCGTTGTTTATTTCCCAACAAACACTACTGGGGGGGTGGTTGGGCCCCGAGAAGAAACGCCCGGTTATCATCACAGTGGAGCCTGCCGGCTGCCGCAGGGCACGGCGCAGCAAACGCTGGCAGCATCTGATCTCGTCGCGGCGGTCGAAAGTGACCTCTCGCTTCCGGCAGTAGTTCAGCCCATCGTCCGGAGCGATAGCGCGTGGGGTTCCGTCGCCTCCTTTTGTGAGAACGTGATGTTTGCAAAGGATCGATACCTGCCCGAGGTGTCCAATGCCTATAAGGCACCTCACCCATAGATAATGGGAGGGATATTAGCCGGTTTGAGTCATACGGCATACCCCTCCGCCCTTCCCAAGGCGGAGGCAGTCCATGAGGATTTCCCAACTACTTTGAGTTTTATTTATAAAATTACAGCATTGCATTAGGAGTTGGAAGGTTGACACAAGTTTTAAATAAAACGGTAATAACTACATTTGCGCACATTGTCGATCAATATTGATTTGAAATAAGTCATATTACCAACCTATAATTTTATGGTATAAAAACAAATGCTTTCTTAGTGCAATACGAGTATACCGAGAGAGCTTAGTAGGCCATTACGAAACTTTTATTATTAAGCGTAGGCTAGGCATTGTTTCTGACCTAGCAGCCTCCATCCGCCGAAATGAATAATCAATCTAAGCCACAATCTTCGGAGTTGGGATTATGGATATGTCTGTTATTTGTGTTAAATGTGATCGTAACACAAATACGGATGAAATTCAAAACTAGATTTCGGATTAGATTGAATATTCATTTCGGCCGTTAGTCGGTATGTCAGCGATATTGTCTTGCCGCGTAACCACGACGTTCTTGCGCAGATTTTCGCTCATCAAGTTAAATGTTAGAACCGTGTAATAATAAGCCCTTGCTATGTGAAATGCGAAAATCATCCACTGACGAAAAGACAAACGCCCTAATTAACTCGGTAGACTAACGCATCAGGTATGACGAAGTTAGTAATGAATCGAGCAATATTTCTTTGAATTATTGGGGATGATGAGCCGCGACGTCGTTAGTGAGGTAGCAGAATTCGAAAGAAGGACAACGGCGCATGTTTATTCGGTTGCAGTTTACGGAAAAATGTAACAGACAAAAAAAATCTTCAGAATTATACAATCCAGCTTAAAAGATATTTGATAATTAAAAAGAAAGAAATAAGTGGAAAATACGCAATTTATTTGTTTGCATAACTTTTGAAGCGAAGCTTCTGTTCTTTCTCTCATTTCATTTTTTCTTCCCTCTCATTCCCTTCCCTTCCGTTCACTTCCATTGACTTAGTTTCTCTTTTCTTCCCTAAACCGTCTAAACCTAAACGTTCCCTAAATATTTTCTTAGTAAACAGGTATTACATTAAATTAACTAAAACATTGCACTTCTATTAAAAATAAATTACTTATATTTTTACAGCTTTGATAAATTCCGATTTTACCATATTTATTGATAAACTCCAATTTTACATACACCGCTGTCTGGCTCAAGATTTTCTTGTACATCATATTTTCCCGTGCTGAGAAGGCAAAAAAGAATCTTATGCTCATACAGCCATCAACGTGATCAAAATATTTTCAGTAAATTGGTTAAACCGTTTTGTATAGTAAAAATAAAAATTAGCTACCTTAACGACAACATACCCAATTTTTTTGTTTGTGCACATTAATGGCGCAGTGCATTTGATATTATGTAAGTTTCATTGTCCTATAGTTAATACAATGATATATATATATATATATATATATATATCATCATATGTTACTATAGTGTATATATATATATATATCATCATATGTTACTATAGTGTATATATATATATATATACACTATAGTAACTAGTAGTAGTAGTAGTAGCCGCGCAAAGACATAGCCACATAACATGTGGCCGCAGCCATATGCCCGGCCTTATGTCACTCAGCGGCTAGCAAGCCGTCGACCGGGTAAAAAAAAAATTTATTTCCTCTAAAATGGGCAAATGTGTGGTGAAAGAATGCGAGTCTCGATCGCAAAAACTGATATAGCAAGCGGGGTTATGTTTCATACACAATTTAACTGATTTTTATTTGATATCTCTGTACATAACATTAAAAAAGGGATAAAAAGTTGCTACCATTATTTTATATTCAGTGTTGCCAGTAAAACAACTTTCCGATTTCCCCAGTAATATGGGAGTTGTGTCAATTGTCAGTGTTTAGTGACGTAGTTTGTCACCTCTGTTATGAAAAAAAAACATATTGTGATTAATTTTGTAGTCTAGAAAAAATTGACCCCCAGAAAGCCTAATTTTCATGTCCCGTTGCCGTAAAAATATTGTATTATTTTCATTCCTATCGAAACGAAGATTTACAAATTACACGAAGTTAAACTGTCTTATTTCAAATCACATGGCCTATAATAAATATAACATTTGTATTGATGATGTGTAATGTAAAATAAGAAAGAATACCACTTAATAATAAAGGTGCGTGTATGCATCGTCACATTCTCTGTGGAAGTGCATGTTTCGCCTTTACGCGCGTGGGTCGCGTGGTGCTGGCAGCATTTTATTGTAAATGTTTTATTGTTAATAATTAAAATTTGGACGAGGAGGATCTGTAGGTATATTTATTATAAGTATTTATAAAAAATATGAGTTGTAAATATTAGATTTTTACGAATAAATACTATTGAACTAGTTTAATGCGCGTGACAAATTTTACAGGTTATGCAATTGTTGCGGAAACCTAATCCGTGAACCTAGCGTCTGAGTCAGCTATTCGACTATAAAAATTACGTTTCTAATGTCCACGTTTAGTTTTCACTCTAATGGCAGTTAAAATGTTTAAATAATAAATAAAATTCGCTCATTCATAGATTCGAAGGGAAAATTGTCATGGGGTAGGCAACACCGATCTTGCGTTTGACAGATGCCACGAACATGACGTTTGAGTAAGTATGAGAGAGATAATTAAATGATTACATCAACTCCTTTCTAGTTTCAAAACTACGGCTCCATAATCAAATAGTGGCTACAATTTATTTTACGCCTGGTGAAGAGGCCTGCATCTCTAGTTTTTAACTCTATGAGTTATACTATAAAAGTACTGAAAGTTTCGATATATAACGTATTAATATATAATGATTTCTAGTCGATAGATGAGCACATCGGATCTTGTCTTAGTATAAGTATATGGCAGCAGTATGCTATTACTAGATTTCTAGTATTCTTATACTTAACCGATAGTTTTAATTTATGAACAACAAAGACAATCGTATATAAACTTAAAATAAATACTAGATGTTTGACCGAGCTTTGCTCGGTATTTTTTTATTTTTAAATTGTGTTTTCTGGAAATTATATTTAAGTACGAATTACTAATAAAATAATGAAATATGAATAATATTTTTCGATCTTACCGATAGAATAATAAAAAATATGAACTGGTTATTTAAAGAAAAAATCATGAGTGCAATTAGTTTAATCTTATATTAGCAACAAATACTTAATTTTTTACAGTTTATCAATCAATTACGTAAGTATATATATATAGTATTATTATTCCAATAGATGTCTGGAAGAGTCATATTTTTCAGTTGAGACTACTCAAATTTAAAGATATAAGATTAAGAAAACTTGAACTTCAATATTTTGAGTTTAGCGCCATCTATGCGGCAGTAGTGGTACCACTAAGCACTCCATTGTCTCAAAATTAGACTACATAGCTAACCTCATAAAATAGTTCTTTGCTCGGTATTTTCGTGTTACTTAACAACGCCATCTGCTGTTGTGTCGTTAAAGCAATTAGTTGCTCACAAAAAATAGTATTATTATTCGCCAATAGATGTCAGGAAGAGTCATATTTTTCAGGTGAGACTACTCAAACGCCTATAAAATGACATTTTCTAAAAATGATTCCTAGCTAGATCGATTTATCGCCCCCGAAACCCCCTATATACAAAATTTTATGAAAATCGTTGGAGCCGATTCCGAGATTCTAATTACAAGAATTGCTCATTTAAAGAGATAAGATATTGGGCTTGCCCTAATTTGTCGACACGGTTGGCACAGTGTCTAAGCGACTGGCATACTGCGCTACGTGTCGCGGGTTCAATCCCCCGCACGAAACAAATATTTCTTTAAAACCCTAATAAAAAATCGTTATTTAAAACCAAATGACATTTTAAAGAAATACGTATGGCAGAAATAAAATTTTCATCTTTTATATTAGCAACTGCTAAACGAGTGTATTCGTATAAGAGTGTGAATTTCGTGTGGTAATGGATTAAGATTATATCACGACTCCATCTCCTCCCTTGGGTATCGAAAAAGGCTACTAAGGGACGACTCTAACTCCAGAGGGCTACACATGGTGCGCTTACCAACCCGCCTGCCAAGCGTAGTGAGTACTGGCAAAATCCCACAAAAATAACTACAATTATGGAAATCTGTGGGGAGGCCTTTGTTCAGCACTGACATCCTTTGGCTGATATGATGAAACAAAGGACAAAATCACTACAAGTGAGGCCATTAGTCAGTTGCACTTACTGGTCGGTGAGGTTAATAGCAGTCAGTCTATGGATGGGTGACCGCATGGTGGTATTTGAATGGAGCGTATCCGTGCTTCAGAGGGCATGTAAAACAACCGACACAAGGTTGGCCAATAACCGTAAGAGACAAAAAAAGAAGAAAAGAACTACAAGTTATTGTCCTGTGAGTTTAGAGGGTTTTCTTATCAGACAAAGGCGTAGTTTCCAGAATAAAGATAAAATTATTTTGGGTCGTTTCCGGTATAGTTCAGATTATCATGTTTTTAAAAAAGGAAATTTATTTTTTTGACCTTTTTTTAAAGAAAGGAATATTAATTCTCGACCAAAAAGACTACGCACAATTACAAACAAACGCCATCATCATTTCAGCCGAATAAAGTCCACTGCTGGACACAACCCTCCCCCAAAGATCGCCATAACGACCTGTGTGCTCATTGAAATGGTTTTGCCATAATCGCCACGCTTAGCAGGCGTGTTGGCCATCGCAGTTGAGTCTGAATGTGTGGAAGATAATGAAAAACGCCTGGAATAGCAATGGTAACGAATACTCGTGGAAAGGGATGAAAATGCTAAAATTCCATAAAAATATGCTACAATTCCAGGCGGTTTCTAAATGAAAAATAGTGGTTGATTGGTTAACAATAATTAATCATTGGTTTAAAATAATTAATCATTTTACTTTTTTAACGACCGTCTTAATCATATTGTACCAATATTTGTATGTTAATTATTATTATTGGTACAACACAGTAAATTGTTCTGAAATAAAATGTTCATCATCATCATTTCGGCCGAATGAAGTCCACTGCTGGGGTGCAATTCTTTAAGCTCAAACATCCATACATCCTTGAATACAGAATTGAAATAACGGTGGTAAGCCTATTTGGTATTCACTAATACTGGTCCTATTGCAACGTGTCCTTGAATAACTTCAATCACGTCTCAGCGAATACCAAATTGGTTTAACACCGTTAATTCGATTCTGTATTCAAGGATGTATGGATGTTTGAGCTTAAGGAATTGCACAACAGGACACAGGTCTCCCTCAAAGTTCACCACCGATATGGATGTGTTGTGGGCTCATTGGGGGGTTTTGCCATAATCGCCACGCTTGGCAGGCGGGTTGGCGATCGCAGTTGAGTTGTTAATGTACTCGAAGGACGCTGCTGCCCATCCTCTGGCTAATCCCTTAGTCGACTTTTACGACACCCATGGGAGGAGATGGGGTGGTGGCATTCTGATTCGGCATGGAATAACTTAGCCTACTTTTATTTTAGAAAAATATTTAGGGTTCCGCTCAAAAAATATAAAATCCTTGAAATCCAATATAACTAATATATATATAATTAATATATATATAATTAATATATATATATAATTAATATATATATATATAATTAATATATATATATAATTAATGAATATATATATATATATATATATAATTAATATATATATATAATTAATTAATATATATATATATTCTATGTCAAGTGTCTATGTCGAAGTAGGTACTCTAAATTTATTTTAAATTAAACGCGGGTCCCAACTAGCAATACCTATAATTTATTGTTTACAAGGAATTTTTAATTAAATACAGATACTTGGATGCTTGCAGAGTGTTAAATGTGATATTTTATTTCAAAATTGCCCTTTATTCAGTTTGTGTATATTAATAATAAATAAATGCTTTCGTTTTTTGTTAGATTGCACCTGCTGCAAAAAAACTATGGGACAAAGGCCCCGGCGCTGGCGGCGATAGCAAGGGCCCTCCCCACCTGCCGCCGCTGCAGTTGAACCCCGAGCAGATGTGGCGTGATCCGACCTGGTCCGCACAAGGTCTGTTATATTTTTTACATATTATTATGCTGTATAAGTGGTAATTATTTATAAACTATGTACTCCATACTCATCCATGCAGTAGACCTTCTTAAGTATATTAAAACATTTGCTCTGGGCATGCGCTATTTTCCGCCATATTTTTCGGGTACATTGTGCAGAGGTAATTAAGCTATGGGTGGCAAAATATACCGCATCATCATATCAGCCAAAAGATGTCCACTGCTGAACAAAGTCCTCCCCCGTTAACGGCCGGGTAACATGCCGTGTGTCGCCATTTTGGGGTGACTTTGCCAGTACTCACCACGCTTGACAGGCGGGTTGGTGAGCGCATTATGGCTACTGTTCCACAGAAGGGACGCTGCTGCTCATCCCTTTGGTGTAGAACCCCTTAGTCGCCTTTTACGACACATGGGAGTCCATGGAGTGGGTCTAGATTCATCGGACACCACACAGATAACAATACCTAATTTATTAGAATAAAAATTAAATGATAATGTACTTATTCACCAACTTTAACTAAAATAAACTGAAAGTCAAAATTAATAAGTTCTACAAAGCTTTATTTTGGTCGAGAACTTCGAGCTAAAACTCCACGTTGTTCCTCCGTACACATAGCGCCGGGGTTACGGAAGGCATTCTTGCATTCATCCGCGACCCCTGCAGTACTCGCCCGCCTGATCGGCCCTGCTCTCGTCGGAGGGCGAAGGGGCGTTGTTTCCTCCCTCGACCTGTCTTTAAAACGCCCACGTGGAACACAAACTCCACTACTTCACTCCCTTTTAGTGACGTAGCGACGGACTTCTGAAGTCCGCCCTCAGGCGCAGCCTAAAAAGGGTGTCGATTGCCTTTCTACGGCCTCAGGATCGTCTGCGTATTTGGAGAGCAATAGTGGACTCCCGCTCTCTCTCCACAGCCTCCTGCAAAATTACTGCCTCTCAGAAGATCACCGCACTCCCAACAGTTATCAAGTGCCGACTATCTTTTGAACCATGGCCGGCAGTGTAAGTAAGGCCTCTCCCGACCTCATTGACTAGGGCACGAAGCGGTTCCTCGTGCGTTTTCTGAACCATGGCTGGCAGTGTATGGTCTCGCCCGACCTCATTGACGAGGGCACGAAGCGGTTCCTCGTACGTTTTCTGAACCATAGCTGGCAGTGTAAGGTTTCTTCCGACGTTATTGACGAGGGAATGTAGCTGTTCCTCGTACACCGACCAAAAGTATTATCAAATTACCGGGCATAGTGACAAGCGCAGTGTGGTGCCACGCAGGATAAGTCCTCGATAGCATTAACGCTTTTTTATGGGCAGGCAGGCATGATGCTTACCGCTAGGCGAATGACTTGTTTGTCTCGTCACCAGCACAGTAAAAGTAAAGAGGAGCAGTACTATGTCTCGGCCGTGTTCTTGAGATAATTACTTACGCCCACTCGGTAGGCAAACGCGCAATAAGACTGCCCGCAGAGTGTCGCTCTTTGTGTTAATATTTGATATTGCTACATTAAAATTGTCATTCCGGGTGGTGTCCGGATTAATAATATCATAGCACCACTCCATTGCCTCCCGTGGATGTCATAAAAGGCGACTAAGGGACTCTTAACCAGAGGGATGAGCGGCCTTCTATGGTATAACAGCATTCTACGCTCGCCAACAAGCAAGGGTTGTGAGTACTGACAAATTCCCCCCAAAATGACGACACGCGGCATGTAGCCGATTGTCTAATTAGGAAGTCTTTGTTCAGCAGTGGATGTCTTTCGACTGATAGATATGATGAAAATTTAATTGGATCTACTTAAATAATGAATTCTAGTTAAGTTTTAGTTATAGTTATGAATGCGATTATGAGTGATTATTTTAACATGGTTTATTTCATGATGTCCAGTTCCCCGAAAGTTTCGTTTATAATTTAATAGAATTACTACTTAATTCAAATGGATTAGGACCTTCAGGAAACAATGGAGAGGAAAGTAAGTAATAGTGTAGTCAAAGTCAAAATATGCGCAGGCGCTCTTTACGTATATTCTGTCACCAGGCTGAATAGAATAAATCTAAAAAAGATGGTTTTGAATATTATGCGCCGCATCTGCTTCCATTGTCGGGTGAACTAATGAAGCAACATTATATTTTTTTCATTTAATTGCACTCGTTGTAAAGAAAATGATCGTTGTAATACAGCTATATTTATGTAGTTGAAACTTTCTAATTACCGCCTTTTTTAAATGGCGGGTACGCATGCAATTTTGTAAAAAAGGTCTAACAAATAGGTAATATTATCGTGTATAAACAGATCGTTTGTTTATAATCTAGATGTATGTATGTACATAAGTATCTCCATTTACTCGTTTTTGAATAAGTAAGTGGTTTATAAATTTATAAGTATTATTGTTAGGAACGGCGGATTAACATCTCCACTGCCACTAACGCCTATGTGTGTTATCAGTTGTATCTCAGTGCTTCGTACACAAATACGTGTTTAATACATTTTCACAAATTCTAAGCTCAATGCCTTCGACACATATTCTATTGTTTTTAGTTTGGAAAAATTACTCCTTTTGTTCCCATTGTTTACTACTTAGCATAATTATAGGTAGGTGATTTTTTCATCCATTTTAATAAGGATGTGTCTCGGACGACAAAGTTTACAGATGTGGTAACGAGTTTATCGGCCGACCGACGTACACTATACCTAGTAGGGACTAGGGATTTACCTGGGTGGTGCGGGGCAGTCGAAATAGCGCTTAATGTAGTAATATGACACCGTTTTACTATATTTTATTATCAATACGTACGTGACCCGTTTATTTTCTAAGGACTAGCTGACTGTAGCGCACGGTGTGCATTGTTAGACGACTAAAGGACGCCATTTTATTTCCCGTTTTTTATAACGTGTTTATGTATTCTGAATGCCATATTTGTTGTCATTTTAGCTGTGGAACACAATGTAGGAGTGCCGATGATGGGCACGCGTCGAGGTGTCGCATTTCCCGGGGGCGACGCCGGCAGCATCTTGTCGCCTCGCGACACCGCTGGACTCGGCGTGAAAATGGTTGAATATGTACTGGGTGGATCACCTACAGGTATGGTCTATGCCAGTTAGGATAGAATTTTTTTTGACTAGTTTTATAACCAATGCTTATGGGCCAGTTTTTTTTAAGCAACATGCATACATACATTTACATTATTGTATCCTTCTTTCTACAGTCTGATAAATGTCGGAAAGACATACATTTACATTATTGTATCCTTCTTTCTACAGTCTGATAAATGTCGGAAAGATAGCATATACCGTAGATCGGAGTCCCTAATGCGTTTAATTCACAAACAAGACTGTATTTTTAGACATACATAAATTGTTATGTAAATTCTTTACATGCAAAATTTATTTTCACGAACATCTACAATACTATTAAGATCTCGTAACGCTAGGGAGAGGGACACGTACGTAATAATGATTACAACTGGTGTAAGTGACATCGTAACGGAAACTGATACCATGGATTCAGTACACCGGGCTACATATCAAGCTGTACATTTCCAGTTTAAGCTGATCTCTCTCATTGTATGGAATGCCTAAAAATATAATTGTCGGTATTTTCATGAATTTTCTGATATTATTTTCAATTTAATTAACTGATCTTAGTATATAATATTTGTTTTCGTCTATCCTAGCGCTATTTTAAATGAAAACAAGTAACTGCTATGTAAATAAAAACTTAACGGCTGTTGTTTTGCTACAATTCACGGATGAGGTCATCACTCGCCGTAGCATACTAATATCATATCGTAGTACAATAATCTCGTAGTGTTCTGATCGCGTTGTTTACGATACATCGCGTGCTCAAATATAACAAAAGCTTTAACCTATTACTTCAGAGTTAAATGGCTTTCCTATTTTTATTACAGGCCTAAGTGTAACCCCTTCGCAAAGTTTTCGATGTATATCAGTTATACCATGGGAGGTCAACTTGTCTAGGGCTGTAAACTAATAAAAAATTGCTGACCTCTAGTCATGGACTTGATTGTATGGTTTTAGTGTTAGAGATGCAGCGAATATTTTTACAGATTTTGGAATTGTTATTACTAAAAGAGGTTATTGGAAAGTTTGTGTTATATTTTCATATATTTTTGGGTAGTTAAATGCTTCAGTGGAGTTCACTTCAATCACTTTATTTCAGGAGTAATCACATAACGCCAGCCTTAGAGTCTTCGGTGTGATGATCTGTCATAATAGATATTTACTTTTCAACATTTTCAAGTTGGAAAATGTTGACTCACTGTTTGACTGGTATTTTTTGGTGTTTTCAAAATTGGCCTCGGTCGAAGTGTTGGCCACTTAAAATAGAAAAAGTTAGACCTCTATTGCATGTAAAGTGTTTTAGAAACTAAGAAGATTTAGTTAGCCCAATATTTTAGTTAGTTAATATACACATATTAAATGTATGTAGGTATTAACCGCCATTTTATACCACTTTGTTGCAGTTTCATCAAGAATTAATTATTCACATCTCGTAGAAGCAGGTGGCGTAGCAACTGGAGGAGGCGAGAAGGCCGGTGTTGTAGCTGGATTGCGCGGAATGGTCTTGGAGGAGCGTCCTGAAGACAAGTCAGCCTCCCCATTCGAAAAGGACTTGCATGAACTGCATGAACATGGATCTCTACCTAACGGACTCCATAACGGACAAGAAGATGATAAAGCTTTCAAGTAAGTATTAGATAATATCTCTACAGTTATTCGTTCTGCCTGTAGGCGTAGCATGAACACTGAAGGCAACGGTCTTGTCGACGGAAGAGTAGAAAAAATGACATTTAGTTAGTTAGTAAACTGTAGCAATAGTTCTACCATTCCGAGCATGGCGATCTCAAGAATGAACGGGAAGAGTAGTTTCTACACTTCTCTAGAAAAAAGTCTCCATCGTCGAACATGACAAACGTATTTTGTCTATCTTTGACGTTTAGGGATAGATGTATTACTTCTCAAATAGTCTACATCCTTAGAGACATAGACAAGAGTTTCTTCGCTTAGTAAGGTTTTGCGTTGCGTTACAGGATTATGGAAACTTATAACACCAAATAACATCCAAAAGTCCCCATTCGCCAAATTTGAGTTGCGTGGCCATATAGTCCACCAATCTTTGCCGTCGTTTGGGGTACTTCGTATGCTATTAAAATAAATAATTATTAAAGGTAGGTCATGTGTTTTGATACAGTATCGAAGGTATAGCGTATGGTCAGATGAGGTGTCAAAGATATCTGAAGATGAAGGTGATAGTAGCTCTCCACTAGGGAGTATAGTAGATATCAGTATAGATTCGGTTTGCCGTGTGGTGCCGGCTCAGAATGCCACCACCCCATTTCATCCCGTGGGTGTCGTAAAAGTTGACTAAGGGATTAACCGGATGATGGGCAGCAGCGTCCTTCGAGTACATTAACAACTCAACTGCGATCGCCAACCCGTCTGCCAAGCGTGGCGATTATGGCAAGACGCCCAATGAGCACACAACACACCCATATCGGTCGTTGTGGTAATCTTTTGGGGAGGCCTGTGTCCAGCAGTGGACTTCATTCGGCCGAAATGATGATGATGATGACAGATTCGGATTCATGGTCTTCAAAAGCCTCAACTACCTTTGACCGATAGATGAGGAACTTTTTTTCTGATAAGATGATATACGTAGTAAGTAGGTAATATGACTTAATTGTTTTGTTGCCATCGCTCATTTTTACTTCATAAGTATCACAATAGGAATTGTAAAATTTTCCCGGGTCTAATGAAATTTAAATAATACCACAGACAAAATTAACATAATAAGCGTTTTGTTTTTGTATTAAGTTTTGTTCAACGTATTTTTTGGTAACTAAACGCAAATATTGATTAGAATTGAATGGAATTTGGTTGCTATGGAAAGGATTTTCCATGTCTATGTCTAAGAAGAAACCAGGGTCTTCATTCGGCTCATGCTCGGGAATAAGAGATACCGAGACGTGTAGAGAGAGCTTTGTCTATCTTCGGAAGAGAAGACTTTGAAATGGTCACGCTACTCCTATCGGTGATACTTTAAGCTTGGTCAGGCCTTCTGATCGCCTTCACATAAACAGTCGAAAGTTGTGTTAGAAACATTCAAATTAAATTGTTCTTCAGAAGCTGAAATAATCTGTTACATCAGACTCAATCTTAGACAAGCGTTTATTTTATAGTACAAATAACAGGTCGAAATCAATTAATGAGTTGTTATTATCATACAATCGAAAGCAAAAGTTGTGCCTCACGTGTGCATATAGTATTTAAGTAAATGATATGCACTAAAAAGAACAATTAAAGGTAATCATTTTTTTTTTGTGTTGTATGATATTGTCGTTTATTATTGACCGTTAATCCGGCGAAAAAAAAAGAAAAGCTCGACCGCCAAAAGGTCATAATACCCCATTGATAAAATCTTTGCTTGACATTTTGCTTAAGTTTTTGCGATCGTAAAACTGTTCGATTTTTTTTGTTGTGGAGGTGCCAAAATCAGCAGTTTTTTATATCCTTTAATTTTTGTGATCAGTTAATACTTATTGTCTCTTATCTAAAAAAACGATGTGGTTTGCAAATTGCTAGTATTACTGTTAATCTCTCGTAACTAAGCTAAATGTGCTAGGGGCGGAACCAAATCCAAGTAGGATTGGACCCCAACCTATACTGGTAGTAGGTCTGCAGTCCTCTTTACTATAAATGATGCGACATTAATTTGACTTTGTATATAAATAACCATTAATATTAAAATGCGTTGTGTATGCAATGTTATTTACCATAAAGCCTGCTCGTCTGTAAACCAGGTAAAGAATAATCAACAAGTGGTAATTATCACAAGTTACAACAAAATAAGGACAAACTTAAACTTACTTTACGAAACGAAAATAATAACACTGTTCGGATCCTGCCTGTGTCGGCAATACGTTGTTCGTCAATTTTCTATAATTCAAATGATTAGCAGATAGTGGAGGTTTGTTTGTCGCACCACCTATGACTTCGGGTCACCTATGAACGCAATTTCAAATTAGCGAACCACGAATTCGCATATCTTTTAATTCACAAATAAGCGATAATCTACGCAATAGCTGGTAGTGACCTGCATATCTAATTGATATCCATTGACAAACTACTACGAGTCTGAGATACGTGAGAGCGTCGCGAAGGCCATCGAATCGAGTAAGTAAGCGAATGCTAAGAGCCAACGAAGGAACCGCGTGCGGGCGCAGGCTGCTCTCACGGGCAATAACCGCGCGCGGCCATCATGGCCTCTGTCAATGCCACGCGCCCCGCGCCGCTCGGCTCTGCGTGTACTGTGCCTGCACGCCACACGCAACACTCACTACCAACTCGCGCTTTAATTCACAATGGATTTTTCTCTGATAAAGCTGCAGCGGTTGTGTAAGACCAATTTTATGGACAACAGCTTTACTTGAGGTTTATTATCTGTAATAATTGGGTGAAGTCGATTTCTTCGTTTTGACTACTCCGAAATAGTTCATTTTTATATGCTACACAACAACGTGCAACTAGCATTCATCCTCTACCCAGAGTTACTTAGCTAAGGGTGGTAGGTATACTAGGTACGCTACTCATTCAATGTATTTGACTACCGTTTTTACATTTGATTGAAGAAATTGGATGATAGCATACATTTTTTATTTGATCTTACATTCAGACATTTCAATATTTTCAATCACACATAAATGGGTATGAAACAGATATAGATTAGTCTAGATACCGCAAGTTCGTCAATTTGTATGAAAACTAAGCGTGCCACATTATTTATTTATTCTTAATGAACAATAGTGTACAAAGGCAGGCTTAATGCCATAGGTATTTTCTGCCTTTGGGTGATACAGAGACAACAAGAATTATGACGACACCAGAGCAATGTAGTGTTGGAATGCGCATACAGCGTGCTCAGACGATTCAAAGGCGCCTGATATCAAACTGCATATCAATTCTGTAATCGATTATAATATTAGAAATAATGATAAAAATGCATAACATTCATGATAATAAATGACCTTTATTTAGCATGTGGGTTTCAAGAAACACGCACTCGTCAATAAATCTAGATGAAGCCGGCATTTCTACTGCCTCTGAGAAGAATTGCCGGAACAAACTCAAAGGTTTCTGTTTACAAGTCTAGACATATTCTATGGTACATATATGTGAGAATAATGTACAGCAATGTTTAAAATGTCTACATGTGTATTGTATAACTGGCCTACATGCTAGCCGCATTCAATTCTTTTAATTATTTTCAGATCCGTGTCATTAAACAATCTAAATAATAATCAAGAAAGTGATATAAAAAGGTTAAATAATAGTTCATTAAAATGTCATAAAAAGATTTTTATTGATTAAATCTGAATCACAGTTCAATAAAAAGACGACAATTATTATGATACTACCAATCACATATTACAAATAGACGCGCCACACACGAACATTAGTACACTTACAAAACGGCGTAAATTTTACTATAGCTTCTACCAGTACATATAACTACACAGCTCTCAAACTGCGCGAAGAAAGAGAGAAAATGAAAGCCACCATGCTGCATACCGGTTGTTAGAAAGAGATGAGAATTAATTACTTGGCATTAGCAGCTGCATGCTCGTTGGCCTGAACGCGTGTGACGTAGCAATCACAATCCTGGTGATGGGCGCCATTAGACCGCATAATAAAATAAAATACTGTAATATTTATTTACAGTCTAAATTTACGCATGAAATGACGTTTTTTCTCACAGGTGCAGTATAACTCAACGTTTAAGTAGTCTAGCAAATTAATAATTCATTTTATTAGATTACATTTTATGCTGTAAGTAAACACGTGAACATATGTTTCCCAACAAGTTGTACAAATCACACGTGCACGCACATAAGAGCCGCATTCAGTGTCAGTGCCGTACCAAAATTTGATAGTAGGTATTGATAAACTAAACCGCACCCGCGCAATTACATCAATACAAAACTATAAAAATAAATAAAATTGAAGTGTCTGTTTGTAATGTCTAAATAACAGATTTTTACTAAATGCATATGAAAGTATACACGGTATCTATAAAAAAAAAACATTTTTTAAATATTTTGTCTGTCTGTCTGTTTGTTACGGGTAATCTCCGAAACGGCTGGACCTATTTTGATGGGACTTTCCCTGGCAGATAGCTGATATTATAAGGAATAACTTAGGCTTTTATTTTAGAAAAATAATTAGGGTACCGCGTTTAAAAAAAACCTTGAAATCCAATATATGTATTCTATGTCAAGTGTCTATGTCGCAGTTCTCTAAATTTCTCTTAAATAAACGCGGGTGAAACTGCGGATCCCAGCTAGTATTATACATGACGCGCCATATACGAACATTATTGCATTCCAAAACGGCCGCCACTAGACCGTGTAATAAAAAAGAAAACAAAACAACAATTTTTTATATACAATATCGATCTAAGCCTCATCCGTCACTTCTTGTACTTAAAGATAACATATTCATCGTACGGAACCCTCTCCACGCAAGTTTAACTAGCACTTGTCCTTGGTATTTTTTATGGTTAAATGACATGATTATCCACGGCGCTATTGAATATAAACTAAAGCGGGAGCACGGCAAGTTCAAGGATGCCCGCCTCACCGACGTCGCGGCGGCCTATCGCCGCGTCACCTTCCCGTTCAAGTTAGCACTTCTCCCTCCCGTCTCTTCCTCGCGCCGGCCTGTGCCGAGCCTGTAGCTTTAAATGTCCCTTAATATAATTTAAATAATACCGATCCAGCTGTCCCCAAAACAATAGCTTGTTATCCCCAGCAACGCCCTAAGCCGAGGTCCGTGTCCCGCAGGTGGCGCACTTAGCGAATGTTGCTTAGTTTTTAATATTAAATTTAAGCCTGGCTGGAGGCCTCTTTTGGCTTCGCCAGAAATGACCGGTTAAGCAACCACATTTCCCCGAAATGTATGCGAGAAGACCAACAAAAAAAAAACTGCAAGTTCGTGTATAATTTCAACTTCGGGCACGTTTGGAAGGACGTATTGAGGTTTCTACTCTTAAAATATTTGGTATGAAAGGAATATTTAATGAGTATGAAAGCAACTTATGTCTTTTCTAGTACATGAAAGGCACTGAGGTCATAAAAATCTGATTTTTTGAATGCAATCTTATACTTCCTCTGTGCCGGGTAAGTCCAGCATGCCCCAATGCTTTTACAATTGATAATGACTTGTCAAACATCAAATCTTAGACGAAGTTTTTGTATGAGAAATATGATCTAATCTTAAGAAATTAGATGAGTGCCAATACCACCCTAATACAATCGGGCTGTTCGCACTCTCAGTTTACGACTATAAATTTAAAGCAACACAATAAGTCCCGTGAGTCCAGCCGGGCCCGTCAGTGTCTATATTATGCTTCTTGCAGTCTACCCAGAATGTGCTGTTACTCTGATTCCAGTGGTCCTAGTAATGTTGTAAGAGCACCATATTTTTGCGTCAAACGCTGAAATTCAAAAAAAATTCTGTACACACTCCCTGACTTCGTGCTACGAATGTGGATGGGCATACTGAGCTCGTGTGTTGGTATTGCAGCCGCACGCCCGGCTCGCGCCAGCCGTCGCCCGCGGAGGAGGACGCCGGCATGCCCGGCGCCGCGGGCGGCGGCGTGCGCAACGGTGACGTTCCCGCATTCCCGCTCCTGCCGCCGCACGCTATGCCGCAGCCGCAGCAGCTGCACCATCTGCCGCATCTCTCGCATCCACAGGTATTTTACTTCATCATACCATAATGCCACTCGAGAACTCTTTGTTCAAACGGCCATCATCATCGGTCCTTCTATTTTTACATGTTTTATTGTGTTATATCTTTTCGGAATCTTATACTTGAACATAAACAACCACATTCTATGAGCAATCTTCAAGTATCTACAAAGTTACTTCGAACGCAGGTTCATTACATCTCACTTTTAGCAATCTTACGGTAATTATTTGTACTTCTTAGTTATCTGATTTTTTACGTTCTTTCAGCATCATCCAGGGATGTTAGGCGTGGCTCCTCTGCAAGGCTTGCCACACCCACAACATCCACAAATTCACCCTGGTTAGTAGCGTAAACAATAGTTTTTAATTATTCATGACAAAGATCATTTGGAAACTTAAAACAACTCATTGTTTTAATTTCAGGCATGACTCTGAACGACTCTATGAATCAACACATTGAACTCGTTTTACAAATGGAGCAGCATCCGCAATTCGACAACAACAGTTTCGCAAGTTCACAGCAGGTCGGTAGATAATTTATTTTCTAACGCCCTAAATTAATAATCAATCTAATCCATACGCTTTGGATTTTGGATTAAAGGATCTGACAGATTTTTATGTTGTATGTGATCCTAACACAAGAATGGATGAAACTCAAAACTATAATCTTATATTAGATTTAGGATTAAATTGATTATTAATTTCGGGCGTAAATATACCTATAATAGTTTTGCAATTTAATTTTTAGGGTTCCGTACGTCTGAATTAAAAAACGGAGCCCTTATAGGATCACTCGTGTGTCTGTCTGTCCGTCTGTCACAACCAATTTGCTCCGAATCTACTGTACCGATTAAGTTGAAATTTGATACACATATGAATTTCTGTGACCCTAACACAGACTATGTGTATTATGTATAACATAAACAAATGAATTTGAACATGAGGGTCACTAAAGGGTCACAAATTAAAAATGTGTTGCTAACTGTGGAACATATCTAATAAAAGGGTTTGTTGGAAGGGTCTCAATTATTTTTAAATGGTTTTTTAAATGTTTTAGTCATTTAAAATATACATGAAAATGACCATTCCCCCTTTGCCTCCGAAACAACTGGGGCCATCATTTTTAAAACAATCTTCAGAATAGTTAAAAAACCTATAAAAGTCTTAACTCTTAAAATAACGTGGTAAACGAAAACGAAAAGTATCGCACAAATTACGTAACGAGCGAACTAAAAGCGTTTCTGAAACACATATGCGACAATCTGTTCTGTTAACAGCATGTTAACAATGTGTCAAATGTCCAATTAACCGCTTGTCGGAGCAATTTGAGGTTTCTGGAAAGCTTTTGCGCCTGTCAAGAAATTTTCAACGAGCTTCAGCGCAGTAATAATTTTTCCACTATTGTCGTAGTAGCAAACTTTTTCTTTTTCTGTAAGTATAAATTTTAAGAGACATCTTTAAATCTCAACAATTCTTCCACAAAATCATATTGGTTGATAGCTATCAAGATTATTATTGTTTTAAGTACGTGTAGTGTTCCATTCTTGGCGCAGGCGGCGTTTTTGATTTTCTTTGGTAATAATTGGGTTGCGCCCGAATGCGTTTAAATAAACCTTATAATATGCGAATGTGGCGTTCAAGTCCGGAGACTGGGCAGACCACTCCTGCTATTTTCTCGAAACCATGGGCATGTACATGCAGGTTTAAGATATGGCGCGTTATCTTGCTGGATATAACGCAATCGATGTTCGTATTGCCAGTAAAATATTAAATTAATGATGTAGCGGCACAAAGAGTTCATGTGGTCTTCGGACATGAATATTTCGCCAACTTCAGAGACAGTCGTGCAGTGTTTTAAGGTTGGTATCACACACTCTAATTGTTCGCCTACTCGGCGATGCTCAAATGGCACATGAGATGAAACAAAAATCTGAAATAAAGAAACATAGACTTAGGTGTTCTTTTACTAATTAATTAATTTTCTTGTCTTATTTTTATTACTAGGCCATCATCATATCAGCCATAGGACGTCCACTGCTGAACAAAGACCTCCCCCACAAATTTTCACAATTGTGTCGTCATTTGTGGAAGGAATTTGCCAATACTCACCACGCTTGGCAGGCGGGTTGGTGACCGCGGTATGGCTACTGTTCCACAAAAGGAACGCTGCTGCCCTTGCTTTTCTTAGAGTCCCTTAGTTGCCTTTTACGGAATGGCGGGCGGAGATGGAGTGGTGTTAATTCTTAATCCGTGGGCTGATTACCTAAGTCGCAACGCTTTGCAACAGGCGTAAATTGCTCCAACGCCGCTGTCAAACGTCAATTTGGTATCACCTATTTGCCGATAGTGACTAAACAGGCGAAGATCTCTGACGCGCATCTGTCGGACAATCAATGGTGAACTAAAAACGTTCATTCTTTTTAGTTCCACTGGTGGCTACTGGCGCTAGTAACTATGCATCTTCCACAATAGTGACAGGCGGACGATGCCTTACGTATTACCAATTTTTTTGACGCTTTGCCACCGATGGATCCTTGGCTGCGCTATAGCTGCTATTCGCATCTGCTGTTGCTGTTATTAGCTAATCAGCCCGCCGGACACCACACTAATTATTACGATTTTTTACCAATCGTCTTCGGTGTCCATTTATACCGAGCCTTCTTGTTGTTGTCGGGGCTATAACTAGCTAGCTATGGTTTCTTCCTGACTTCTAAAACCTTTCAGAAAAGCTTCCTGAAATCTACTACAAGAGGTTCGATCAGAAATTGGTTTAGACTTCTACTGATTCTAGTGATTGCCCTCGCTTATAAAGAGGCTGTATCTGCACAGGTTGCTGTAAACACTTTCCTACTCGACTCGTTCCGCGACGGCTTCAATATTGCCCTTCCACCGGCACCGATTCGACGATGATACCTACGTATTGAAAGAGCTTATCTCCCGTTGTATGAGGGTCCAATCGAGAGATAAAGGGAGGATGATGGGCGCTGCAGCTTCAACATCCTCGCTCCAGGAGCCGTACCGCGATAATTTCGTTTATAAATGATACGTAGAGAATTATATTGTTTAAAGTATCTGTAATAAAAAATACGTACTTTAAAATAAATACTTTTTAGTTTATTTAATTAATTTGCTTTTTTTACATATATTGTGATAAACTCGAAAAAATTAAAGATTCAACCTTTCTGTTACCCATTTAAACATTCACTTCGAACTAATCTGTACTAGTGATGCGGCTTGAGTCCGATTTAACCACTAATCATTCGAATCATTTTACGATTTTTAGGTTCATGAGACACTCGAACACGTGCTTCATTCGAGTCACCTGTCCAGTAATCATTTTTTTTTTTGCAAAGTTATTTTCGGCTTAGTAAAACGACAGGCTTGATTGATTAAGTTTTATTTCTCGTAAAGATATGTCGTCGTGCAAAATCACCATTTATATTAAAAGACAAGAAATTAAAATATGACAGTAAATTAATAAATATGGTATAAAAATTCAAAACACCATAAATAACAGACGTAAAACGGAATATTTTTACAGGCACTACAAAATGCCGGGTGGTGCCAACTCGATGCCGTGTGGTGCCGGCACAGAATACCACCACCCCATCTCCTCCCGTGGGTGTCCTAAAAGTCGACTAAGGGATTAGCCGGAGGATAGGCAGCAGCGTCCTTCGAGTACATTAACAACTCAACTGCGATCGCCAACCTGCCTGCCAAGCGTGGCGATTATGGCAAAACCCCCCAATGAGCCCACAATCGACAAAGTGGTGATCTTTGGGGGAGGCCTGTGTCCAGCAGTGGACTTCACTCGGCCGAAATGATGATGATGACTACAAACTCAGTAATGTTGCATTATTTATATGATATTAATAATTGTCTTCTTCTTCTGCCTACCCTGATTCTAAGTTACTTAGAGTCGGTGCAAAAGGGTTACAGTCGGCCGCCTTCCTAACACTACAACTACTTGGGTATGTTACACTAACGACCGACATTGGTCATTTACCCGCCACCTGCGGCTGACCCAAAGTGCTTAATGGTACGCACCGGGTTTCAAACTCCCACTCACTCACCTGCTACGACACCAACGGAATGAGATGGGATAGCCCTATTCGTGACTGGAGCGACGATGACCTATTTTTTAAGCTAACTCTCGTTAGATTACGCGTGTAAGTTTAGGTAAACCTGTTTGTCTCGAATGATGGGCGAGTGATTCGAGCCGATATATTTTTCACTCGATTACGTTCTTTTTCCGAAGTCACTCGAGTAAAATTATTTTATTATAGTAGTATGTATTTTGATTATTATGTAATATATAATATGTACAAAATTTTACGTGTACACATAGACTGTTCGTTATTTCTTTCCTGCCGCAAATTCATCCAAAGGTTGTCTGGAAAGATCGCTGTGTGCGATAAGAACGCCCATTATGCGCTGCCTATTGTGACCTACTGATTTTCCGTATCTGTTATGTGGTTTACAATAAAATGTATATATATAAAAGTGGACTCCAAGCGCATCACTAATCTGTACGATAAGTTAAAACCAAGCCAGATAAAAAAAAATCGTCAAAGTTCAAAATCCAGTTTTAACCATATACATACATACATACATATAATCACGCCTCTCTCCCGTAGGGGTAGGCAGAGACCACTTCTTTCCACTTGCTACGATCCTTACATACTTGTTTCGCTTCGTCCACTTTCATTATTCCCTTCATACATGCTCTTCGGTTTAGGGTACTCTTGACCTGGCCTTTTTCCAAGACGTCCCTGATTTGGTCTTGAAACGTCCGCCTAGGTCTACCCCTTCCAGCACTTTCATTCACACTCGCCTTATACACTTTTTTCGTCAATCGTTCTTCATTCATTCTCTCAACATGGCCAAACCATCTCAGCATACCTTTCTCAATTTTTGTCACTACATCTTCTTTCAGACCACAACGTTTTCTTATCTCACTATTTCTTATCCTGTCACTCAGTTTAACTCCTATCATACTTCTTAACGCTCTCATCTCAACTGCATTTATTCTGCTTTCATGTTTCTTCTGCCATACCCAACTTTCACTTCCGTACATGAGTGTCGGAACCAACACCCCCTCATGCACAGCCAAACAAGCCTTTTTAGACACCTTCCGACTGTTCATAAAGGAGTGCAAAGCTCCATTCACCATGTTTCCTGCATTCACTCTTCTTTCAATATCACTCTCACACTTTCCATCTCTTGTAAACTTTGAACCCAGATACACAAACTCATTCACCTGTTCAATTTGTTCATCTCCAATCACGATATTGCAGTCTGTCACTGCCTCATCTCTTTCAAACACCATCAGTTTCGTCTTCTTTACATTTATCTTCATTCCCTTTCTAACAAGAGCTCCACTCATAGCAGTTACCATCTCCTGCAACTCCTCTGCCGAGGACGCAAGTAATACTTGGTCATCAGCATAGAGAAAACATTTGACGAGTAACTCATTCATTCTCAACCCACTTTCATTCTCTTTTAAATCTGTCAAGCAATTGTTCATGAACAGATTAAACAGCCACGGTGACGCTACACATCCCTGTCTAACACCCTTTTCGATACTAAACCATTCAGTGTACGCCCCGTTTATCCTTACACAAGCACTAGAATCCCTATAAAGAGATTGCAGTGCTCGTATGAGATTACTGCTCACACCGTTCACGGACAATGCTGACCACAATTCATTCCTCACCACTCTATCATAGGCCTTTTCTAAATCAACGAAGGCGCAATAGCTTTTCTTGTTTTTAGCTAAACACTTTTCGGCTATACACCGCAGGGAAAAGACCTGATCCGTACATCCCATTCCCTTTCTAAATCCCGCTTGTGCATCCCATACTTTTTCGTCTGTTTCATTCACAACCCTTTCAATCAACACTTTCGCATACAATTTACCGACGACGCTGAGAAGGCTTATACCGCGGTAATTTATGCAGTCCTGCCGTGACCCTTTTCCCTTATACAATGTCACGATTACGGCTTTGCACCAGTCTCCCGGTACTTGCCCATTTCGCCAGCATAAATTGAAAAGGTGGTACAGCTGGCTAGCCACTATGCCCTGTCCAGCCCTCAGCATCTCGACGGTAATCCTGTCATACCCTGCAGCCTTACCTAATCTCATTCTTTCCAACGCTTTCACTATTTCATCCATGCTTATCTCACTTTCATCATCATTTATATCAGTTTCCATGGAAGGTGTCGGACGTTGTATCTGTTCTTCCTCTCTTTCAAACAAACTTTCAAAATACTCTTTCCATCTCTTTAACACACATTCTTCTCCTTTTATAATGCTCCCATCTTGACTCCTGATTGTACTCAGCTCCGAGGTAGAAGTTTTTCCTCTGGCTGTTTTGATCGATTTCCAGAAAAACTTGATGTTTGACTGGAAATCTTCAGTGAGCCTCCTATCAAAATCATCCTTTCGTTCTTCTTTCTTTCTAGACACAACTTCTTTCGCTGCTGATTTCAATCTTTTATACTTCGTTCTTGCTTCCTTTATCTCGTTATCCGTTGCCTTCCAAACTTTTTGGTTAGCTTTTGTTGCTAACCAATCCAACCACGCTTTCTTCTTTTCTTGCACAGCCCTTTGTACATCTTTATCCATCCACACATTATAGTTCTTTCTTCCTTTCCTTCTTTTAGCTACCCCGCATACCTCAATAGCAACATTCACGACCCCTTTCTTAAATGTCTCCCACAAATCCTCAATCACACCTAACTCTTCCATGCCTTTAAAACTTTCTTTCAGTTTCTCTACATACTCATCTTTCTTTTCTTTTTCTTGTAGATTTTCCACTTTTACTCTGTCCAAAACACTCGTAGGCTCGGCCCCTCGGTGTCGAGTATGGTATTTAACCATATAATGCAAATTAACGGCTTACTTATAAATAAGCCGTTAATTAAATATACGTTACTTAAATTTTAACTAACGCTTAACAACTAATTAACCGTATTTCTTACGTATAAAGGTTATTTAACTTTAATCAGTGTCTTATCAACACATTTACGCAGCGGTCAAATTAACAACGGTGAATCCCGTTACGTTAAGTAACAAGATGGCGGTTGTGTATCAGCTGATTTGGGTGCATCGCTATGCAACTGAGTCATTCTATGTAGTAACATTTTTTGCAACTTTGTTTATCGTTTGCAGATTGGGCAGTGACGTGACCTTTTTTTTAATACATGGATTAATACATATGCATGCATGTTTCTTAATTTAAATAGAAGATATGAGCTTTAAAAGAGTAACGACGCGGAAGCTCAGGAGCCCAAGTTACTTTAATACAAGAGTAAATTCTATGCAAGATTTAACTGTAAACGGTCACTAAAGGATGATATCAAAAGCATTGGCAAGCAATCAGCGCCGTCTGTTTGTTAATAACAAACTGCGGTCACCTATTGTGCTACCTGGAAACTGGCGTTCCACAAGGCGGCTACTATCTCCTCTTCTATTTTCTGTTTTTATAAATCTAGTTTCCCTAAAGCTTCAGTGTGCGTGTCATCTTTATCATCGGCATAACGGCATACTTGCAATTGTACTCTCAAACTCGAGTGGAAGATTTAACCAATGCGATCAGAGCCGTAAACCACGATCTCGAATCTATTAAGAACTGGGCTGAGAGGTTCGGTGTGTCGGTATACCCCACTAAGTGCCAACCTATCATTTCAGAAAGCCATAGAAATATCTGCAAAATGGGAGCGCTACTGTTCCACCTATCATATTCAATGGGATAATCATTCCTGTCAGCTTCAGCGTCAAAGATCTTGGCCCACATCTGGACTCTACACTTAATTGACGTTCGCAAGTTACGAATGTAAGCCAGAAAGTAACGGGTATTTTGCGGTTTCTCTATCGCCTCAAAAACTTTCTACCATCTCATACGCGCAATGCTGGTGCAGCAGACCTTAATTTTCACAATAATCGATTATGGTGACGTGTGCTACTTTGACCTGAATGCAGATCTAATTCACATATTTGACCGTCTTCTCAACAATTGCATTCGATTTGTCTTCAATCTCCGAAAATATGATCATGTCTCAGCATTTCGATTACGTTTAAATTGGTTACCCATTCGGCAGCGCAGAAATATGAGGGCACTGACTACCCTGTTCTCTATACTTCACGCACTCAATTATTGTTTATCTTCTCACTTCCAGTATTTTTGTTCCAACCAAAAAAACCTTCGTTCTACTAATAATCGTCTTCGTCAGTGTCCTATTCACCAATCAGACTTTATTCATTAAAGAAGGTAGCTTCTTTGTTCTATCTATTCTACATTGGTATGCGCTGCCTCTCGACATCAGAACGGTTAACGGTCGGCACTACTTTAAAATTTGGTTCATAAATACCTACTTGACAAGACGTCGGCCTTGATGTTTCTTTTTTCCTAGTTGTTTTTATTTATTGTATATACATATACGTGTATTTAGGATATTTATGTATTTAATATATATGTAACGTTGTAAATGTTTATGTAAGTTTATACATTTATTTGTAATTTTTGTCATTCAATTTTTTTCATAAATAAATTCAATCATGATTTGAACATATTATTATTACAAGAACTAGAAATTCGGAGCAACGAAATGAAATAGGATGATTGTACAATCGAGGAGCCATACAGAACACGCTATTGTTAGAATAAAAAGAGCCGTTTTATTTGAACTTGCCACTAAAAAAAATATCAATTAATACTAAAAAAATACGACTTAACCGAAACTCCGAAAACTTTTCAAACGTTTTCATCGTTTTGACAACATATGCACAGACTACTTAGAGGTAATAAAGAAACGAGTGACACATTGTTGCCAATTTATAGAGTTTCAGACTTCACGTCAAAACAAAAAATAACGTATGCTGTCAAAAAATTGGCGGTATTGACAGAGTAAAAATGTTTAGTAATTATGGGCCGTCAGTTCTGTTCCTTTCATCCGTTCGTGAGCGGCTGGCAAGTGCATGGTTGGAAATTGATCATTGCGTGGCTCAATTTCATGGTAACTTTAAGAGTAAATTATTTTGCTTTAAGCTTGTTGCCTCACCATTCTGCAAATGCTCAACACCGCACTGTGAATATGTACAGTCTGCACATCATATCCTGTGGGAGTGTATTCTTTGGCAAGATGAACCCAGTATTATGTTTGACAGCTTGCAAGTTACATCTGGAGTATTTTACTATATAGACCTTGTTGCAACTAGGACGAATTTCCGTGCGTTCAGGCGTGTTTGCCATACCTACTATCGGAATCAGCCACAATAGCTCACAACATAGGACCCGTAATTAAATATTTGTAAACATTTTTCTACACGTGGTGCTTGGCAACTAAGCTTATCCTAGTAGTAGTTGTATTTTCTCCGTCTCCTGCTTGCTACGGAGGGAAGTGGAACATTTATTACCTACTCCTCCTTTTTCTTTTCTGATTAATTTCGTTACGGGTTTCAAGACAGTTAGTCATTCGTTTCTCTGGGACACATCGAGCTTCATTGGTCGGTGTTCTTTCCGGTGGTCGCCATTGTTGATCCTGGCTTACAGGAGTTGCAGTAGTTGGGAATGTGTGGCGGGCATGTCACAAAAAAAAACGATACAGCCTGGAAGTCGAACACAATGTTGGGAAAAGTCTAGGAGGAAGAAAATGCAAGGTATCCTCGATAAGACTTACGCGAGGCTGAGTGAGAAGACATCGACTACATTCGCTTTGCTTATTTGTTCTTCGCCCCTAGCAGAAACTATATCGGAAGCAATTTTAAGGACTAGACCAAAAATGTGTATTGATTTGCTGATTTCAATAATCAATTTGATTTAAGTACCGAGTCGCTATGTAGATGAAATTCAAAAATAAAAAGTTTATTATAATCTTTCTCGACAAGTGCATTTTTTTGATAAGGCACCACATAAACCTATAATTTTGCTGACCGTTGTTTACTTGACTGTGAGTTCAAAATCTAAAGTCCGTATTACAGAACGATCCCCAAGTCCAGTTTGATCTTCAATCAACTGATCACTGTTTAAGCATAGAATCTGTACTTGAGTATCGGTCATATTCCAGAACGGTAATCAAATATTCTTTAACGAGATGAATGTTGTTGAAGTATAAACTATAAAGGAACGTGTGTTGGCGCCAATTGTCATTGAACACTTGAACAGATGTTATGTTGATTAATAAATATAGTTTAATTTGATGTACATATTAACATAATAACCTGTGGTGAAATCGTGTTGGCTCCTCCAGAAAATTAAAGAAAAGAAAGTATGACGTTTTTCACCACATATTGGGGAAACATGAACTTAGTTCATTTAAAAAAAAAATACAATTATATGGGTCCTGTACATCTCATATACATCTGAGACGAACACTAAGACCAAACTTCTTTTCGAATGATCTTGTGATAAATGTATACTTCCATTCAAAAACATTTTACAGATACTTTAATATATAATTGCAGAGGCACTTTAATAACATCTTAGCTTCTATTCAACATCAATATAACCAAAAACCGAAACGGCTGAATCGATTTAGACGGGACCTTCACTGGCAGATAGCTGATGTTATAAGGAATAACTTTGGCTACTTTGATTTAAGAAAAATGATTAGTGTTCCGCGTAAAAAAAATAAAACCCTTGAAATCCAATATATTTATTCCATGTCAAATGTCATATGTCGAAGTACTCTAAATTTCTTTTAAATTAAACGCGGGTGAAACCGCGGGTGCCAGCTAGTATACAATATAAATTACATTTACAATGAACGACATGCTTAGCACGACTAAATTAAACATGAATATATACAAAAATGTTTTGACCTATGAAAAAGTTTACCGGAATTCCGGTACTTCGGTATTTTCATTGTTTTTAAGAATAAAACATATCGCGTTTTGTTCGTATTTTATACAATGGAAACGAACTTTTGAGATCAAATAATTCATCATCACCATATCAGCCAAAGGACGTCCACCGTTGGATAAAGCCCTACACCGTAAATTTCCACAACGTCCAGCTACATGCCACCCGCACACAACAACGCTCAGCCCAGCTTAGCGCCCTTCACCAGAAGGTCTGTCAATCTCAGTTGGTGTTCATCCCACGCTGTATTTTTCAATGCGCGGTCTCACCTTTAGAATCTTTTAGCCCCGACGGCCATCAATTCGACGACTAATGTGCCCCGCCCATTGCCACTCCAGCTAGCTTACTAATCCTTGAAGCTATGTCGGCAACTTTAGTTCTGAGGATCTCCTCATTTCTGATTAGATCTTGTAGAGAAATGCCAAGCATAGCTCTCTCCATAGCTCGCTGAGTGACCTTGAGCTTTCTTATGAGGCTCATGGTAACTGAACAGGTCTCTGTGTCATATGTCATCACTGGTAACACACACTGGTTAAAGATTTGTCTTGAAGGACTACTCTATTATTAACGAAAAGACGTTGCGGACTTTCCTGAACGCTGCCCAGTCTAGTCAATTTCGACGTTTGAACTCTTTCTCGAAGTTGGACCTACCTAACGGGACGGTTGGTCCCAGGTAGACATGCACATCAAAAATTTCGAGAACAGAGTTCCCAACGGATTTTATGGGATGGGATCGGTACTACATCGACGTTTGACATAACTTTCGTCTTGGCCATGTTTATTATAACGCCCACCTGTTGGGAAACTGTTGAGATCATCGAGCATTGTGTTGAGTTCTTGCAGCGATTCTGCCATGAGTACGTTGTCGTCGGCAAATCGAAGGTGAGTGACATACTTGACATTGAAATTAGTGCCGAATCCTTTCCACTCTAGAAGCTTGAAAGCATCCTTCTTTGCAGCGGTGAACAGTTTCGGGGTAGTTCAATTAAATTGCCCCCGTGTTCATGTACTCGGACCGACATTTTAACGGCATTTGAACGCTACGATAATCAATTTGGCACCGCTGCAGAGATTGGCACGTTATACTCCTTGGTTTTCTGTATAATCTGCCGCAGCGTATTGATGTGGTCTATTGTACTATATATAACCTTCAAGGAAACTGGCTTGTTCGGGATACTGGAAGTCATCAAGAGTCGGGGGTCGAGACGATTCGTGATGACCCTTGAAATCAGCTTATAAACATGGCTCAGAAGTGAGATGAGTATAATTCTACAGCAGGGTGTTATCACCCTTTTTGAAGTAGAGTACCACCTCGCTTCTGTTTCATGCTTACGGCATTGTGTCCTCGAATAAGACGAAATTGCATAGCTTCGGAAGGACTTTTACGTACCGGTGGTGGTGGGTGGAACCACTTTCAGAAGCTGTCGTAATTCATGATCCGGCCTTGTTATTTTTAATCTGTTTCAAGGCCATTGAATCTAGTTATCAGTATTGCCAATACTGATAAGTGAGCGAGAGTGTAACCTGTACTACAGGTGTAGTGTTGTTGCGTCGGACTAAGCGAGAGCGCACAGTCCAATCAAAGCGTGTGTGTGTGATAAAGAAAGCTATGAGCGGCTTGGGTCGCTGCAACAGAATGGCAAAGAAAGATATTTGGTGATGTATGCAACATCATACAAACATGTTTCAATAAGTGCTACAAATAACGTGACTCGTATCGACCAGTCAAAGGAACGCGCGGTCGAGAAAATTTCACATTGATGCCAAAATATCGAAAACCAAATCCAAAGTGGAATGTATACAACATTGATTGGAGATAATTGAACACAATTGATAACCTATATCATTATGTTGGTCTTGTTAAGTCTCGGGAGTCGCAGGCGCGCCGAGTGCGTTTTGTGTGTGTTCATCTCGACCGACCACACCGCGCGCTTTCACGGTCACTTCACTCTCGCCTGAACGGAACGCCACCATTTTAGTGTATTGGTGTAATTGTCACCAAAAACCAATTAAGCATGGCAAAGAGTCACCTCAGCTTAGCAGTTAACTGCTAAACAGTGTTCAATGATGTCCAATCAATGTTGTATCAAATACCCTACTGTGAAATTTCTTCTTAAGAATGAATTGATAAAAAGAAATTTCACAACAGAGTTCACAAATCACAGTACAGTAGAAGTTCTTTTTGTATAAAATAAGAAAGATAACGAAAGCGGTAACGTTTACGATAGTGGAGCGAATGACAAGCACTGTGCGTCGGGGTAAACATTTACTTTCTATTATGTCTCAAATTATTATTAACCTATGTCATGATAATCATAACGTGCCAAAAATGTTAAGCGTTTTGTCATGATGTTAATTTTAATAATAAAAGTATGATTTTGATTTACAATATTATTTGTCCCGACAACGACCCCAAAATCCCGATCCGATACCCGCTATACCCGATATCCGCTTCGATATTGTAGCCAGCCATCTGGCAACCCTACCGGGAAGGCAAAACGGCGGCACCTACGTGGGCACGTGCCACTGTGTTGGCAAAATAGCGCACACCGAGCCTGCGGTGGATCCTTTACAATCCCCCCGAGAAGAGCCTGGAGGAGTGGGCTCTCAACAGTCGCCTCCCCTCCGCTAGAGTTACAGTATTTATGGGAGTACAGATAACGAATATTTATCGTACCAATATGACCTATTTTAGGGGTACAATATAATTGCGTATAGGTGCTACGGATTTTATCTGCCATCTATTTAGTTTTATAGGCATATCTGAATGTTAATGAAATGACTTATGACGGTATAGCTGCATCATAGAGCAATAAACACTTGCCAAGCAAAGCAAAGTATGGTTGTTCATGTTGATTGTATAACAGACGTTCAGACTACTCATAGCTATAATAGTTTTAACAACGCTGTGGGATGAGTTTTTTTCTACACGTGGTGGCAAGTTAGTACAATTGGTAAATCTTGATATTATACAGTGCAGTCAGTTAAATAAATCCACATCGTCGTTGTACCAGATGATCGCGAAACGAAGTAGTTATAAGGATTTGGTTGTGTTCATGTTGATGCTAACACGTGTATACCGCGGTGCAGTACGGCGGTGGCGTCGGCGGCGTCGGAGGTGTGGGTGGGGTGGGTGGCGCGAGCGGCGGCGTGGGCACTGTCGGCGGCGTGGGCGGCGTTGCAGGCCAGGGCGCCAGCCTTGTCAACGGTGCCTCCGTCGTGCAACAAGCACCTGACTCTTCACAGCACCACCAACCCTTCGATGTACAGGTCAGTGTCGTATAATTTGCATGCTGCACGCAAAAGTAAAAAGTGTAGTGTTAATAATATAGGTTTTAAACGCATCAGCGATTCTTCTGGAGTCGCGGGTGTGGGTATTCTCTTTTGCAGCTGTGATCGGTTATGATCAGGTGACCCGAATGATAGTTTACCCTTCTATAATACAATAGAAAAATCAGTGCTTTACGGTTCGACTTACGGCTCCGTTCTGTATACAGATTTAACAACCGGAAGCTTGGATCGTGTAAAAGATATATGCAAAAATGCTAATTAAAAGAAAACACGCGAGTCATAGTAATATCCATAGGTTATCGTAATTATTACTTTTTTTTTTGTTAACATGATACTATTTTCTTCCAACCGAATTAATCTCTTTAAATAATATTGAAATGTTGTATTGCTGTGTGGTGCGAAAACAGACTCACTCACTCAGAATACCACCACCCTATCTCATCCCGTGCGTGTCGTAAAAGTCTAGTAAGGGATTAGCCGGAGGATGGGCAGCAGCGTCCTTCGAGTACAGTAACAACTCAACTGTGATCGCCAACCCGTTTGCCAAGCGTGGCGATTATGGCAACACCCCTCAATGAGCACACAACACACCCATATCGGTTGTTGTGGTGATCTTTGGGGGAGGACTGTGTCCAGCAGTGGACTTAGTTCGGTTCGCTTATGTATATATGTTGTTAACAAACTGCCGACATTTAACTAGAGAAGAGAGATGTTGAGAGCAATAGGCATGCTGGAAACGAGCGCGATCTAGTGCAATGTTGCTGATGCTATTGGCATCAGCCAAAGCCTTACTGGTGAAGTGGCTGAGCAGCACACAGGGAATAGTCGTGTCCCTACCAAAAGACAAGACACGATTTTTACTAATTACGGCAAATGCCTAACCTTACGTTACGGCTAGGCAATTGGTTTTAGTTATAGTCTGAACAACGAGGATCTTATGAGCGATCAAACTCGTTCGGTTCGTCTTCATCTACATTCACGAAGAAAACGTGTTTGGCGAACACCTGTAGGTACGTGAGAACCGCTTACGAAATCCCTAAGAAGTCTATAGATACGGGCGGGAGAAACTAACCTCTGCTGCTAAATATCGCGATGAGGTGTTGGGAGCCTGCAGTCCTACCACAGCAATTGCAAATGGATCAAGATTTTATGCTTATGCATGATTATGCCCGCCCACATATGGCTCGAGTGGTAACTCAGTAGCTGCAGCAACATAATGTTGCGATCCAGGACTGGCCCGCGCAGTCCCCGCATTGAAATCTGCGTGAGCACGGGTGGGATATGCTTTATCGAAACGGGCTTAACGAAAATATCCTGAAAATCGGGAGACGTTTCATGCATCTTCGTCGAACTTGGAACCTTGTCTCACAAGGCGATATCGATATTCTCATTTTGAGTATCCGTAATCGTTGGAGCTGCGTTATAAACATTCGAAGTGCTTTTACAGATTACTAATTTTAATTATATAACTAATTGAAGGTCTTATTCTATTTGTTTATTTAATTTCCTGTTAAAGTATATTAAACTGCACCTTTTGTTAAAAGGATGTTAAATTCTTTGTCCCTAGTTTATTTTCCATACATGAATCCGATTATCCGTGTGGTGTCCGGATTAAGGTGCTATAACCACTCATCTCCTCCCTTGGATGTCGTAAAAGGCGACTAAGGGACTCTTAATCGAGGGGGAAAGCAGCAGCGTCCGTTCTGTGGAACAGCATGCATTGTGCGCTCACCAACCCGCCTGCCACGCGTAGTGAGTACTGGCAAAATTCCCCAATATGACGGCACATGGCTGGAGCCGGTCGTTTATAGGGGAGGCCTTTGTTCAGCAGTGGACGTCTTATGGCTGATATGATGATGTCATATCAGCCATAAGACGTCTATGTCATCATCATGAATAACTAAAATATGCTTAGACTATGTTGATGTCTGTACCTATTACATTGCCATGCCGCCTCTAATACTATTTATTATGCTATGATTGCTGAGTACTACTTTGTGTGTACGCATGATTATTTATATACTAAAAACTAGCAAAACCATTTCCATTATAAGCTGATCTCATCATCGCATCATTTATGCTTTCCTTACGACGAGATATCAGTTTAAACTGGAATGTGTAGCCGTGTGTACATGCGTGGATGGTTCCTGTTTGGGACAACGGTTCTTATCATTTGATGAAAACAAAGGGCGCTACCCTGTGCTTTTCATCTTTTACTTAATTAATAAATAATTAGCAAGGTCCAACTGCTGGGTAAATCGGGATTTCCGAAAAAATCCTAGTGTAACTAAGTATAGTAAAATTTGTAAAAATCTGCCTTGTCTTAACGGTGGTAACCCGACTATTTCCAGTATGCCGCCGCTTAGGCCACCTCGCTAGTGTCCCGGTAGTGAGTCCATAATCTTGAAATTAGATTTTGACTGGTGCCAATGGCATGAGCAGCATTGCACTGGATCGCGCCCGCTTCCAGCATGCCTATTAGTCTCAACATCTATCTTCTCTAGTTAAATGTCTTCATTGAAGGGTATTGGAAAAACCACCAGTATTAAGATAACAAAACCCGAAAAAATAAAAAAATAAAAATAAGTTGCAGTACAATGAAGTCATTTAACATAGTTTGGTAACACAAGGTATAAAGTTTATCATTGTAAAATTATTTCGATTTTACCGACTGTACCATTCTTGTTTTTATTTTTAACTAGCGACGCTCCTCGGCGTCGCAAATAGCCATGTACCAAAAATAACAAAACTTGATCCTGTTGCTACCAAACTCACACTCACTTCATAGGATCACCCGCTGGGCTAATCTGAAGAATGCCTGGAAATCGATTCAGCCGTTCTGGAGTCCATAGGAAAATACATACACACGTCGATTTTGATATAATTATATAGATATATAATAAATACAAAAGAGAAATGTGAAAATAATTTGTCGTTAAAATCTTTTTATATGGCAAGTATTTTTAAGTTAAAGCTAATAAACGTAAAATAAATCCCTATGCAGTGTGGACGTACGTGTATTTACCTATCTATTCACCTACCATTATTATGAATCGACTGCTTTTAATGTTTTATCAATTTGATTACTTGAAATAGTTACGTAATATTCTGTTCTTTTATACAACGTGATACTCGGATAACATCCAGCTTGGAACACTGGAGTTAATTGAGAGACGAATCAAGAGGTTCTTTAACAACTTACAAGGCTAGTGTGCACTATCGTGCAATGTATCATCGCTTAAAATTACATGAGATATTGTTGAAACCCACGCTTAAATATTGCAACCTCAAATTGAATAGTCAAATTAAAAAAAGAAATGCTTGTAGCAATTAGAGATGGAATACTTGAGTTTTGTCGTTTTACTTTATGCAAACCTCATAAAATGGAGGAAATAACCATAATGAGTTAATTATACTTTGGAAAGGCAATTGAAATTTACGTATGCATGTGACATCACTGCGAGCAGAACGCCTTGTTCCTTGGTCCATGTTCATATCCATCCTGCACTGGAGGTCATTTTCGAAATGAAAGTTGAGACATTGTTTCTTCCCTGAAATGAGGAAAATCCTCACATTCATTATACCTATCACTACAAGATAATTGGCAAGGTAAAAGTCTATATATTTTTGTTTCAAATAAACCAATTACTGGTACTTATGAAACCTTAGAATTTAAGTTGCACGGTTCCAATTAGTTGCTCCTATGGAGAAGAGCCAGCATAAACTGTTTTTTTAAACGACATCCCACAATGGTAATTCTCCTGTGTCGTGGGTACAGTTTACAGACATAAATGTTTGTGCATGTGAACAAACATTCTGACCCGAAACAAATATTCGTAGATCATACAAGTCATACATAGTACAAATATTTGTTCTGTGCGGGGATGAAACCCGCTACACGTAGCGCAGAAAGCCAATTGCTTAGCCACTACGCCAACCATGCCGTCTGTGACAAAATAAAACTGACCAGTAAGGGTAAAAGGTCACTTAGCATTTTTGACCAACATATAGAATATTGCAATGCTTATTACAAGCAAGGTCACAAAGTTACGAGTACCACAACAAGATGATGTACACTTAGTATACAATAAATCTTTGAATATTGTTATGCCGATAAATATGAATTATAAAACGGATGGATTTTCGAGAGCCTGGCGCAATCAGGTTGATATAAAGAGTGAAGCAAAAAGAAAGAAGGCATAAGGATGTCTGATTAATCATATCGGCCATTTATACGTCCACTGCTGAACAAAGGCCTCCCCCATAGATTCCACAACTGTGTCATTATTTCGAGGGGTATTTGCCAATACTCACCACGCTTAGCAGGCGGGTTGGTGAGCGCAGTATGGCTACCGGTTCACAAAAAGGACGCTGCTGCCCATCCGTCTGGTTGAGATTTCCTTAGTCGCCTTTTACGACATCCACGGGAGGAGATGGAGTGGTGCTACATTCTTAATCCGGACACCACACAGACTAATTAAATAACAGACTAATTGTCTGTGTGGTGTCTGATTAAATGAGTGACATATTGAAGAAGGGGTCAAGGGCATTCGGTACACGATTCTCATTCCAAATATTTTCCCATAATTATTGTAGGATATTGATTAATACGTTTTTTTTTACAATTTTTTATTCCAACTAATAAATTGTTTATCGATAAAGTCGCCTGTCGGGTGCGCTCACGCAAGGGTGACCACGTTTTGCGAATCAGTTTCTTATATTTTCATAAACTATATTATTATGATGTTTATTTCATTTAAAAAAAAATCTTATCGTGTAAACTATCACTTGCACATGTAACTCGTTAAATCAGTCATGCTGTGCCGGCTGTTACAAAAATAGTCAACTTTATTTCAGTGGGGTAAACAACAGAGCCTATAGAGATCATGTTTATTATAAAAAAAACCTCATAATTTGTATTATTTAGCATTTTGTATTCATAATAAGTCAGGATTTTATTACTTGTTCTTTATTTGAGCGCGTTGTCGAAATTAGTTTTAAAATACTTACAACAAAAGTAAATTAAAGCTTATATTTTAAACCACTGTCGCATTTGAAATAAATTTCACTGTTTTTGTAGGACCCTATATATTAATGTCAAGAGAAAATGTACGTACTTGCACCCTTATGGGAGCGATATTTACGTGTCGTTACAATAATTGTCCTCGCAATTATTGTTCATGGTGGACAGCAGTTATTTTATTACCATAACAGGTGTGTAAGACAGCGTATTATAACGCAAAATTTGGTGTATTTTGCATTGTTGCATACGCGCTTGCCGATGTAGCCGAGTGTAGATAGATAGGTGGCGTTACCGTTAGCGTTATGTAGCGCCGCGACGCGTGCCCCGCTAACGAGCGCCTATCTCTGGCCCTGTTCCCACGCCGCTAGTCGAGGAAGTAATAAACCTATACCTTAACTGCACACACCATTACCGATTGTAACGGCTTACACATGTGATAGAATCTTCACGATCGCGCTGTGCCATCAACCGACAATGCGATGTGTCAATAATGTCTTATCGAATTGGCGTGCCGTCAGTCGACTGGGGACTCCTATCATAACCGTCTAGTAGTTATAGCTTGCGACAATTTTTTGCATCCATTGATACAGAAAAGGCTTTTTGAGGGAACTTTCTTATGGTTCTATTCTTAAATAAAAATGGTTGTCACAGCTACTTGTCAAAGTCGTGTAAAAGGTTCAGGTTCGTTTGAGGATTTATAAAAATAGCATTTACTATAATGTAATTGATGACCTAAAATAATGCGAGCTGTTTCCAGAGTTATTATAATTTCGGTAGACACTATTAGACGAATTATGAAGTGGCATGTCTTTTTACAATACTATTGATTCTTTATACCTTTTAGGAATATCGTTAGGGTCCCAAGTCTAATAAATCTATACTTAGTTGCTGAACATAATCAGTCTTATTACAAAAATCTTGTTAGACTCAGGTTTAAACCAGAACTATGAAGTCTGGACTTAGTACGGAACTAACGTTAGTACCGTGGTTTAAACCCGTCCGTATTATAAATATCAAAATAAGTCAGGACTAGATAGTACCTGACTTTAGTTCTGGCTTAAATTATTTCCACAGATTATACACGGAATTCCTTGGAAACATTCATTCAATCAGATAGCATTCGGATACATTACGTTCCGTTTACCCAAATGCTGAATATTTCTGTAATTTTTTTATATTAATGGTATTGATATAATATATATAATAGGGTATTTAATGACGATAACTATTAGAAACGAATGGTTGTTCTTGTTTCAATAAATGCCATTTATTTTCTTTCTGAGGAATACTTTTATGACATTTATTTCATGTCCGAAATATGTACTTTCAAACAACACTAATGCGTAACGGAATGTCTATATCGCGCGGAAATCTTTAAACATAGGTAAAACTATTCTGAGATTTGGACGTTTCTTCGTACTTATTATTGATAAGAAGTTAGGGAATAATATTAATAATATAGAACAACAGAAAAAACGAAGAAGTGAAAACTGGAATTCTGAAGAAAAAGTTAGTACTTGCCTACAATTATTGTAATTACGGCACATTACTATCTTTAGGACGACGCAAATTTAAACCATTTCAGGAAATATTACAATACAACACACAAAAATAAACCAAATCTAACCTCAAAACAATGAATTTGACGTAAATTTGTGACTTAGACCAAAGGTTTTAGAGTTAAACTAGGTCCCCATCAGGTTTATCTTTATTACCATAGATAGTCCAAGACTAAGAGTTAAACCACTTTTTGTAATAAGAAATTTGATTAAACCACACTTTTAGTCCGAGACTATCGATAAACCATGTTTTGTAATAAGACGGATTAAGTTTATCTTGATTATCGGCCGTGGTTCCCTCGTATAATTGTTTTCAATGCAATAGAAAGACTTGTTTATTTATATTCTGCTAAAATATGGACCAAGTTCTCTTTTGGGTATCTTGTGCATATTTTGACATCCAAACAAATGCCAAGTTTAATGTTTTCTTTGTGAAAAATTAATGAAAACGAATAATGTTCTGTGTGCCCTACTTACCTGGTGAAATTGTTAAGAGCCATAGATTTTCTTTTGTCTCATTATCCTGTCTCTAGATTATGTATGATGCTTTCTATAATAATAGGCTCAATACGTTTGACATTTACTACTACTGATTGCATGCTTGCAAGTCCAGCGCCAGCGGACGCTTACGAGTTACAGTCGCCTTTGCTGGATGTTTTTGGTGAATGATTATAAATCCAAATCTCACCGGATTATTTAGTGTACCTACTCGAATGTCTGTGCAACAACACAAGCAACAAGCAACTTAAAAGAAATTCCTATTAACCGTGTGGTGCCGACTACGAATAGCACCAACCCATCTCATCCCTTGGGTTTCGTAAAACCTGCCTGCCAAACGCGGCGATTATGGCAAAACCTCCCAATGAGCACACAACACACCCAGGCCTGTCGTTGTGGCGATCGTTGGGGGAAGCTTGTGTCCAGCAATGGACTTCATACGGCTCAAATGATGAGGGCCGACTACGATGTAATACAAGTCTGTTTAGAAAGTGATACGTTGTCCTTGTGATTTTGGATTAGTCGGCTAGCAGTAAGGCTTCCCAAATGCGTTTTCTTTTTAATCAATATATAAGTACTTTAAAATATGGTCAAAAGTGCCTCATACGATTAGTGAAAATAGGGCCCGCTGTGCGGGCCGCTAGAGCTTAACTTGGCCTGCGCACGGAATTGTGCTTAATTTATTTGTTCTTTTTTATTCTCTTGCCTAAAATACCTTTTGATACTATACCGAAGAAGGATGCATAATTTGTCCGACTTTAGTAATATTGCCATACCATAGCTATATAACAAATATCAAATTGCTCAATTTTGTTTTCTCCCGACCATAGATACTTAAACTACTGAGCTTGTAAAATTTTAACTTTCGTGTCGCAGTAGAATTTTCGATTCTCCAAGTGGCAGTTTTACAACTATTCGTTGGAAGCGAAACAATAATCGTTTTTATTGTTATTTTTCTATTACACGAGTGATAGTTTGACGAGCTATTATTTCCGTGAACCCAATCTATTTCACGGATTAAAACGAAACTGTTTCAGATGAATTTGATCGTAGATCTTTTATAAATAATGTTTGCAAACGGAGAATTTTAAATTGCTTTACGAAAGCGACACAATTACGCTTGTAACAAGATTGCAGGGTCGTTGAACTACCGGCGACAATTCAGCTAGTAGCTACCTGTATTGTTCCAAGTTGCAATCCGTGTGAAAACCGCGATGTGGGTAATAACGCGACTATACGAGACAATATAACATGTCAATGTTCATAGACATGCTAAAATATTGTCACTGTCTGTCCGTGCCTAAGCACGACGCATGGCTTCTACATATTTTACTATTTTATGTATATTTGTTATTTAAGTTAATGTTAAAGATATTTGATGGAATTTTAATTTTTTAGTACAGATGTGCATAATTAACAGACGTTCACTTGACTATTCATTACTGGCAATTAATTCCCGCGGGTTGCGTTCCGCGGCGCTGAGATCGACCTCGTGGGAAATTAAACTGTGCGCGGGCCTTCTTCTGCCGCCCGCCGCCTCTTGCCCGGCCTCGCCGGCCCTACCTCACATATATGAACACTTTCTCTCGCAGATATCCCGATTTTTCTGCATGCACTTAACACCCGTGGAAGCAAACGCTCTCACGGCAATGAATCTATCGACGCAGACATAAAACTCTGTCTTAGAACTTAATAAGAAAAAGTTAGTAAAATAGTACATTATTATTATTAATTTAAGAAATTACGAAAAAAATCAGCGGGCTGGCTCGTGGCGCATCAATTATGGTCAGACTATTGAAATTAGTTTGCTGGCTTGTTGCTAGTTGCGAGCCGATGTGAGTGGCTCATTAAATATGAAGCTGTAATCAGTGTGGTACTTCGCAGGTCCTCTCGTGCCTCGCAATTCTCGGCCGTGAGGCACACGTAGTGTTTTGATACCTGTCCCATTTAGTAACCAACAAGGACATATTAAACAATTCTCTTCTGAAATTTAGTGACTTGTATAAACTTACGTTAGTAGTAGATCATTTGAAATAAATAATTTGCTGCAAATAAATGTAAACAGTCCTGCAATAATTCATTCACTGCCTTGTGTATGGCCCCAACGTAATAATAATAATAGTAAAAGTCCAATCAAAATCCGTGCCCAGGATGTCACCTGATAGTATTTAAGACAGACATAAGTTTACATAAACGGTTCTTTCGGCTTCTGTAAAAAGGGTGTTTACATAAACGGTTCTTTCGGCTTCTGTAAAAAGGGTATTGGTAAGATCTAATCAAAAAAAACTGTACAGAATCGGTCTCCAATTTTTATACTGGGTAGCATAGCACTAAAAGCCTGCGGCGTTTCCCGCGTAAATCCTTTTTTCTAGTGGTGTAAAATAATCTTGAAATCCTTTCTTACTCCTTGTCTACGTGATAATAGCTTTTACATTAACCCTTTAATGATAAAAATATGAAACGCTGTATAAACCAAAAGGTAAAACATGTTAAAAGTTATCCGTCATTATCCGTCATTGCAACGTTTGGTTTAGATGATTAAGGACAATGTTTTTTAACTAAAATAGGATTATACGTTTAATAGAACGGCGACTAAAAGTATGCTTCTTAAGTCCGTCGATAGTCTCGTATTTATTGCTCGTGAGTCTACAGGTGGTGTACTAGCGAATATTAATTGGACCTAGTCAGAAAATTAAAGAAAAAAACTACAGTTCGAAGTGAAAACGGTAATCTTCTGTTTTCTTTTCAGGTCCTCGGTATTATTCTTTAAAAATGCATGTCATTTCTTCGTTGCGAGTCGATTTCACTGAAATAAAAAACCGACGTTTTTAAGGCCAGTTTGGCAAGTATTATAACTCATATTTAACAACATTTTGATTGCTTAACTAGGCCAATTATAAATATACAAAAGTCTTAGTTAATTTAATCACCAACCACGTTACGAAACTATGCACATGATGACCTTCCATTTTCATAAGCACATTTGGGTTTTGTCCCGGGAAATCGAAAACTTAATAAAGGAATCCAACATAAATTGGTTATATAACTAGCTACCCGCCCCAGGCTTGCACAGGCAGGTACATGCAAACCCGGTTGCAGCGCCACACCGGGTCCAATTGTGAATCTAAACCAGACCCACTCATACATACACAAACAAATTCATCAAAATCGGTCCAGCCGTTTAGGACATGTTCAGTGACATACACACGTACAGAAATAATTATATATATAAGATATACGAATGCTATAAATTATAATTAATTGCTTATGCTTTTATAGATATATGACAAATACAGACAGCTTGAATGTCCATTTGCAGTCAGATTATATTTCATAGAACGATATTCGTGTTAATTACCGTTGCAATAATTAAAATTGGTATTATTGAGAATTCTCGTGACGACGCTTTCATTCACCTTGCGGTGCCGGAAGGGGCACGCAGTTTAATGTTGCAATGAGGTAAACTGCCGCCGCGAATCGGATCGGAATCGCTCAGCTGCGCCCGATTGCGCCGCCACGCATCACCGATCGAGGAGAAATTGAACTGTACGGACCGCTAGAATACCCGCCTCGGCTAGCAACAACTTGCGAAACTTCTCGCCACTTAATTGTCCCGCACTCGCTAAGCCAAAATTGCGGGAATTCATCGTAACGTTAACTTCGATGCGCACGAACACTTGTCGACTGGAGTGCGACCGAATAATTATATAATTTTAAAAGTTAATAAATTAATAATGTGCTTTGTTTATACATAGTCTAGCTCTCGAGCGCGGTGGTGTTTGAACAAAGAACGATCTCAGTAAGCCTGAGGGCGCTCAGCATAAGCTGGCCGTGTCGTCCGGGCCGCGGTTATGAGATTATTCTCGCTTTGACGGCCCGCCTCGTCCGCACTCCGTATGCACCGCGTTGCTCTTTTGATTGTACATGCCTAGCCTTACATTTAAAATCCTAATTGGCTATTTTTACCAGATGTTTGCCCGTTGTTATAACTAGTGACGATTTAAACAAAGTTTTTAGATCAAAGCTTTGATGAGAAGTTTCTTACTTTTTTAAATGATATACGAGTAACAGCATCGCAAAATTATACTACTACCTGGTGAAGGCTACTAGTATAATTTTCTTAACAGTTATTCTAGCTAATCATTTAATTTGTCAGTCACGCACATTCACGTACCTACTAAACAGTTTATAGATGAAGCTAGAGAAATAATTAGTGCGCCACCGCTACACCGGAGATAACAGCCGCCTTATTGCCGGCGCCGCGCCTCCGCCAGCTAACTAACGCTTATTAAACTTCAACAACGCTCCCGCTGATCACTTCACCTTCTTGTTTACTCTCTAAACTTAGATTAATCGTTCGCCTGGCCTCGCTCGTACAGCTATTTATCTTCGCAAATAAAAAGATGTTACACCTTTTTCCACCGTGCTTTAAATATAGTTAACAGATCGAAAACATCAAACTGCTTAATAAATCGACTTACAATAAAACAGAACTATTTACTTTTTGCTAACGAATTAAATTTATAGCACGTAACTTTGTATTACATACACATTTTGTTGAAATAGATATCATATAAACAGCCTAAGTTCAACATTCAGTGTAAAGGTGTGTTCACACCGATACGGTATCTACTGTATTGTTTTTTCGCTACGGTTTGCCGTATACAGCAAAACGTTATTCAGTTTGTTGGAAAGTTTCGTAAAAGATTGACGACGCTGTTTATTTTATACTTTATTTATATTATATAATGATGATCATATTAGCCGGAAATAGGCATTCAACGACTCCCAATTACCTTCACCAGTAGTAAACATCTTCTCCTATAATGGTTAAGACGTAATAATGGTTAAGACGTAGATTACGAAGAAAATGTAAAAGATAATGGGACCCCGTCCCAACACCCGCCACGTTTTTGCACACGGTGTACGGTACAAAAACCCGAACTGTATGAGCTCTCGTATACATACAATGGCCACTGCGACCGTTTCAGTTTTTAAACATAGGTACGCCGCATACGGTTTCCCATCACACGCCACATACGGTTTCCAGTGACAAGACTCGACAGCAAAAATAAACGAATCCGTTTTTTTACCGCATACGGTTTTACCGTATGGTCAAAACTTGTATGTTCGCATACAATAAAAACGCACAAGAAAAACCGTTTCGATAAACCGCATCGTGTGTACGCACTGTTAGTCAATTTAAATTCACAATTTTCTCATAACTGTTACATTTATAGATCATTGATGATATAATAAATAATACCTAGGTATGACAGGAAAATAAATTAGGTAGAATTTTAGAATAAGTACATTAGGATCAATTTAACGAAATGAGGTTCAATAGACGCATCTTCAAACAAGTTTTTTACTCATATGGTGCGTTTACATTTCTTAACTTGCGACTACTTCCGTGATGAAGAGTGATAAAACAGTTACATATATTTTCAACGAATACCTTTGATCATAAACAATCTCTTCCAGGTTTCAGAGATGTAACTAATAACCCAGGTGGTGACAGTCGTGTCCTTTATATCCTCGATGAAACTAAAATACACTATAACGAAAATATATTTCTAAGCCTTGTTCAGAGCGTTTCAACATTCTTCCAGTAAATTATGGACATCCTCCACAGTGCGGCACACTGCACAGTTTCGGCTGTCATTTGTCACCATGAGACGTATTGAGCAGAATGTACCCGGAACGAAGCCATTAAGCTATTATAATAAATCTATAGAGATTAGTACTTATTGGCAAACCAGGGAGTACGAGGAGGTTTACGTTCATCATATCAGCCAAAAGACGTCCACTACTGAATAACGACTTCCCCCATTACGACCGATCACATGCAGTGTGTCGTAATTTTAGGGGGATTACGTCAGTTCTCACCACGATTGGCAGGCGGGTTAGTGATCGCAGAATGGCTGCTGCCACAGAAGACACGTTGCTGCTCATCCCTCTGGTTTAGAGGCCCTTAGTGGGAACACCGCTTTCCGTGAATGTCGTATAAGGCGTATACGACATTCACGGAAGGAGATGGTAGTCCCATATTCCTTATCCGGGCACCGCACGGACAAGGTTTTCTTAGTGTTTTATTCCAATTTCATCCGAAACAGATTTCTTGCCACATGGTCCCTCACAGTGTGTAAGCCCGCTAAATAAAATGACGTAACAGAACTCGTTGTAAAATAGGTTTTAAAGTTAAGTAGAAATTTAATTTTATTATAATAATACACTTAAACGGATTCTATCGCGTATATTATCCTATCTCGCGAAAACCTAAGACATTATTATTTAATTTTATTGTTTGTTCGACAGTCATTTTTAAACCATCCAAAGTGCAAAAGATAATTTAAACATTGCAAATTGATTTAGTCTTTAAATATTGTTCACGCCGTAAGTAGGTTTGTGAAGATAGATATAACAAGTTATTCAAATTTGAAGATTCATTTAAAATTTACCTTTTTGGCATTGCAGTTGTATAACACTAATAAAAATATCCATATAATAAGACAAATTACGGACACATTTCGTAGACCTCGGACGCATTTGTGACTTCTGTTTTCTTGTTGAAAACCCTTTTCCACGTTAAATGCGAAGGCTGAACTTAGCTTAGCTGGTCCGAGCATGACATCTATGGCAAATTTTGATTTTGGGCACTAGCAACACAAATGGATCGCTGCATTAATATTTGAGATATTAACGAATCAGTAACGTAATGGTGGTGTCCTGCTGGGGTGACGCACACGTTTTAACTGAATTCTTTCGTTTATTTCGCTACATAATTTGAGAATCAAGTTGTGTCATCTATCCTATGATCGATTGATTACGGTCAGTTGAGTGGAACGCAAAAAGATAATGGTTGTACTTTTTTTGGAAGATTTTCTTCCGAATATTGGAAATGCGGAAGTGTGGCGTTTTGGGTTTCCTAATACATAATTTAAATTTGACATTCAGGTTATTGTAATAACTGTCATCACCAACACGCCTATCGCCATATATTCTTTTCCCCCTAGACTTCTGTTCGTAGTTGCACTTTTTTCCACTTAATTATCTGTGTTTTCTTGCCCTTGGGAAACTAGAAGAAAGCCTATGATATGTAGTAAGTTTTCAGTTATTTTATTTGTTTAAACGATTATATGAATAATTGCGCTGGTAGGCTCTTGCAACTGGCCATTATACCCTTGCGATTGTGTTTTGCTTTTTTAAATGGTTCGCATTCATTCATCATACCAAAATTACGATAACGGCATTCTATCATTTAATTGTGACACGTAGACTAGTATCGACCATTAGGTTTTATGGCATAAGTGATATTCTTCGCGCCAGGTAAAATGCCACTTTACAAAAGTTGTGATTTATGTTCGGCTTTGAAAGTGTGCGATGCGAGCTATGTGAAGAAACAAAGGAAGTCATTTAAACCGCCCGCGAGACAGTCACGCGACCGACGACTTGTACAGTACGGTCTCCACTATCTATTGTTTTATTTCATGTTACTTACCACTTTCGATCATTCACTTGGTTCTGATTTTCGAAACTATATTCTACTTGGGTTGGTATATGCTATACCTGTCGAAATGCCGGCAAGATGAATTTTATCATGTGTGAGTGTAATTATAATTAATAACGAGCTGGTCTCCCAGCACGGGGTGTTGACTCAGGGGTTAGTCGCAAACTCGGGTGAAACATTGGCTCCACCATCAAGGCAGTGACACGCACAATGGCCACTATGTTTGCTCGCCCCGGCCGTGTTGTGTCGCTTTGCTATAGCCATGAGCGATCGCAACCAAGTGTTGTGGTCTGAAACATGGTTTAATATACAACCGCATCAATATTTTATGGGCATTGTGTGCATTACCTATGTATACTGTGTGATTGATATATTCTTTATTCTTTAGAAAAAGTAACTAATAAATGCACTGCGTCTATATAAATATTAATAAAATGTGATCTCTCCCTTACATGTGCTTAGATAATTTTGGTAATTAACATTTTAGTACAACAATGTTGTTAAATGCTAATCTATTTCCGTTCGTTCCTCTTTCATGTGTCACCTTTTTTTCTATTCGTGCCCAGTGGAAATTCTTCATGAACTTCCTTCGATACGGGAAAGGGCGATCTTTTTTTATAATTTTTTTATTGGTGTCCTGTGGAAAGTCTACATGGAACTTTCTTCACCCCGGGGAAGGGCGAAGGGGTATGTCTCGGAGAGGGTGACTGTAAAGCGGTCACCCCCGGGGGATTGTAAAGAATCCCCCAAAGCGTCCCACGGATGCGCGTGACCGACCACATGCGTGCTACCGTCTTCACTTGGGTCGCTCGGTGTGGGCACGCAGATTCCCCAATCAACGCACCCGCGAGGTCCCCCGCCTATAGCAACGGCAGGGAGTTTCAGGCGTATCATGTATTTCACCTGCCTGGAATATGGTATATACCTATTTCTGCTTCAGAAACTGGCATGAACTCATTATTTTTGGTAAAAAGAAATGATATAAACCATTAATTAAATAAATTTAACTTGTGGTTCGTAAACAGCAAGTTGAGACTATTTTGAAAACGCAAATATATATACATATATATATATACACATATATATGTATATATATATATATGATTTCATTGCTTTACAATATTCTGTTTAATCCTACGACCCCTTTTACCTTAAAGAACGTTTTAAGTTCCTTAATGACACTCATTCGAGAATCTTGAGATCGTCGGAGAATCTGAGACTTGAGATGCCAATGCATTCTACCAAATTTTGTATAAAGTATTAGTAATAGTATAAGTACTAGTAGTAGTATAAGTAAGTATATATGGTTGTATATATGTGTATAAGTAAAGTACACCACGGAATACCCTTTTTGTCTTTTTCATCCATTCATTCCATTCCGTCCATCCAAAGGTTGTCTGTAAGAAATCGCTAATATGATCTAATATGATAAGACCGCCCATTGTACAGTTATTTTATTTATTTATTACATTATCAATAAAAAATACAATTCAAGTTTGTCAAAGACAAAAAAGCACCACTTAAACCTTTTGGGTTTGTGTGTGGCACTTACAATTCAATATCGTATCAGCATATATGCAGAACATGTCGCTTGTTACTTGTATTAATAACAACAATATAAATGTATTTTATTCTGAGGGCCAATTCTCGTAATTTAAAAATGTTCAAAATATAGTTTCGATCTAGTCTCAGTGTCATAAATGTCACAAATGGTATTCTCCTAAACTAACAAACAACGTCAAACTTGACTATGATGAGATCGAACACGGATCGAAAGTTAATCGAAGTCAAAACGGTATTCTGCTAACATTTCAAACTGTCACATGTACTAAATTGTCTTTAAATAAACGTAAAAATTGAGATTGAAATGAGACTAGATCGAGATTATATCGAAATCCGACTGAACTTTGAGAGTAGCAGAATACAATTTTTTCGGTCAATTCATAATTTAATCTCAGTTCGGTCAAGTTTCAGTCATAGTGTAAATTGATTACGAGAATTGGCCCTCAGGTGTTTGATCCACCTTATACTATATAAATGAAGTTTAGACAGCGTTATGATGACATCTGCATGAATTATAATTCGGATAGGAAGTATGCTTTTAATTTGTATTTTATGTTTTTATCTGTGATAATATTACGTATGGCGGAAGGTAAAGAATTAATGAGTCGTGATATCAAATAAGCACACGTTCGCTCGCCGTAGCAATTTTTTGCCGGTATAGTTATAAGTTCGTTTTCTGCGACTTGACGTGTAAATACAGAATGGTTTATTTCTTTCTGTAGTTGCTTGTTAAAAAATTGTTCTTTTAAGAGGCTGAATTTTACCTTATTAGGTATAGGGTTTTGCAGTACTTAAATAACTCAGAATCGTCTACAAAATTAGACTTGATTTAGACAGTTACTCTTCATAAAATGATTCCTAATAGTAGTTTTTTAAATTGTGTACAATATAGAATATTCTATTTATAAATTTGTACTGTAGACTGATGTTTATTGTTTATTATTCTGTCTAGTACGAATTGCAGTTGACTGCTAATATTTTTAAATTCTGTGACTAATGGTCATTGTGAATCCAGTCGAGAATAAAAGGAATTAGTTGGTATCTTCTTCAAATATCATTTTGTGACACGCAGCTAAGCAACACAAATGCGCCTTCATGAATATAATGTTGGTTACAGTCGCATCAAGGAATTAAGTGTACAGGCAATGGTGGTATAATTTTCTTGCGCTACGTTATAGACATGTCAGAGCTTGTTCTTGGCAGTCAATTTATACATTTAGATTTACAAGAAAAGTATTGCAGTCGATATTATTGAACTACTGCATTACTAAACCATCAGCCACAAATAAAAACGAATCGGCGCTTATCAAAACAAATATGTACCTACCTAAAGGCTAGTATATATTTATATTTGTAGCAGACTTCACAAAAGGATCTGTTACCGCCGACCCGCGGCCACAGCGTGGATTTTCGTTGTCACCATTGGCACATCCCCGGCTTAATGTAGAAACCCAGATTAATGAGATGAGCCTTGCTTTGCCCGCTAGTCTGGGCCTGTCTTTTAACTTGTACATTTATGAATAACTTTGCTAGAGTTGCTTGATGCTAAAGAGACCTAATAAATTCTCGTGTTCGAGTTACGTAATTACATAACATTGCATAATTTTCGCCGTCTCCTTGAATACTGTAAATCATTACAATATATCGCGTGATCCGATAGCATGATTATTCTAGATATCGACCAGTATTTTCAACGCATCTACGTATTATTCAGGGAGAAGCCGTACTATCGAACAAATTAGCACGTAATAGGTCGTTTACACGTATCGAATGCGTATTAAAATGTTCAATTTGTTTTTTGAGAAATCGAACATGTGAACGCACCGTTTTTTTAATACATTGTAGATACTCACCTTAGTTTTTTTGCTGGTGAATACAGTTTACAGACAAATGTTACTTAAGTACTACTTATCTGTAGATCGTACAAATATTTGTTCCATGTGGGGGTCGAATTCGCGACACGTAGCGCAGAAAGCCTATCACTTAGGCACTGCGCCCATCGTACTGTATATAATAATTAATAAGTCACAAGTTTACGCCCAAGCAATTTTTGGACAACTCGAAATAGGATGGAATCTAATTTTTAGATTTAGCGGTCTAGTACTTGGTTTTATTATCGAGCCAACCGCGCCTTTTGACCACGAGCTTTTAGGCTCGCAAAACCCGCATTATTCTAAACTTATCATAATTTATTAAATTGTAACTGGAATTAGTAAAGATAAATATGTAAAAATAAATAATTTATATGAGAAAATAAAGGTGTTGCGTACAAAAGTCTCACGCCCCGTGTCAGCGTGCCAGCGTCGCCGCTCTAACATAGCGCGCACCACAATATCATAACATTATCCAACTTCACTGAAGCACTTCTTCAACACCAGGTTAATGCTCATCTTCGTTAATCAACTAAGTCACTTAATACGTGTTAACGAGGCATTCAATTCCGTGTTGAATTAGCTGTTTTTTTTTTGAGTAAGTCAGTTGTTAATAAAATCTGTACGGAAGTTTTACAATAGGCACGTAGTAATTTAACATGTTTCAATTTCACTTGTTGTATTAGTAAGGCGGGATTCAGGGATCGAATTGTTCAGGGTAGGATTTCATTGATTTCCCTCCCCTATCGGCACTTACGCATCAGCACGAAGTGCTCATTTAACGAACAACGTCACAATACAACAATGTTTCAGTTGTAAAATTTAGACGATCGGTAGGCTATTTAGGGTACTTTACACTTACTAGCTTTATTCGGCCCGTTTCGGTAGGCAATAAAAATTCTGTTATAATTGTTATTATTTAAATTAAATTTTCCTATACCACGAGAAAATCTATCTAATGCCAAATTTCAATAGAATCTAATTAGCTGTTTGAGCGTGGTGGTGCGTCAAAATAATTCAGACATAGACATTTTTATAACAGTAGTAAGATTCCTATGCGACTAACTAAACACAGGAAAACTGAACAAGCCTTAAAGTATTGTAATTGAATAATCATGATATGTTTCATGTTATTTTTGTTCATCTTATTTTACTGGAAACTTATTTCCTATTTCATCTCTTCGCTTCAAAATTAAAGCCCATTGTTGCGTGATTTCTTCACTAAATTTCCTAGATGAAAACATTATGATTGCCCAACAACTTTGATATAAATAACGAAACGCATTTGTAAATAAATAAATTTTAAATAAAATGCCTAAGCGGCCAAGGTTTCCTAATCGTTAAGAAGTTTACCTTGTGTTCAGACGACATATGAGTACCTACATTATTCAATTTGAGCTTGACCGTGTTCCTTCCGTTTCATAATTGGAATATTGCAAATCGAAAGTAAATCCATTCATTTTTAGGACCAGGAATTTTCGATGTTTTATTAAGTTTGATCAAGTAGTAAAACATACATAATAATATATTTTTAACTTCGTTTTCGCTTTTATTGGCATATATTATTGTACGAGGAAATCAAATAAATTTCATATAGACGCCTAGCGTATTGTCTTAAATGACTTAAAAGGTAATTTTATGGGATGCCATCGCTGAAATTGACATTTGTGTTTGCGTGGTTTCGTCGTTACGAATCACCGATCGTAACATTTAAAGTTCACACTGATATTTGCATGGGGATTGAAGAGCTCCTTGACGACCCATAACGACGTCGATGTGCTACATTTGTATACCTCTTTGGCTATTTGTATATCATTAGCGATTACAATGAACATTTATACCAACTGTTAGCAGTCGTTATAAATGTGCACACTTGTTAGGTTTGGTAAAAGGTTCGCAGTCTGTTAAGCCAGGGGATACAATCGCACTAATTCGGTCGCGGCTTCAGATCTGTGCTACTTAATTAGTTGAGCGTTGGCGCGGCTCCCGTGCAGCCGGTCAAAGGATTCGCCGCTCATTACGCGCGTTGCCTACGTCCAGGGCTACCTGAAACCTGTCTGTTGGTTTAACTAATTGCGTTGTACAGTAAATAGGCGGACCGAATTAAAGATTTGTGTAAGTCTGAAAGCCAAATTAAATTTATGACAGAAGAAAACTTGGCTGGGGTAAGGCAGTCACGGAATAGACACAGACGGGCAGTGCGATGCGATGTTCGCGGAAGGCGCGATAAGATCGCGTGAGAGGCGGGCACGCGGGTACGCTCCGGCGCGCCGCCCTACACCACATAGGGTTGCCTAATAAATTTCAAGGAATTCAAAGATATTGCGATTGAATAAAAGAAGTGGTCATTCGTCGAGTTTAAAAAGGTTTGTTATTAGTATATCAACGTGGCGGGCGGTACAGAGTGGTGGAAATTGGTATCACGGAACTTTACCTAAGGAGAAACCTGTATCAGTAAGAACCGTCGTGCAGTGAATTTTCCTTTCAATGATATCCTACTTTTTGCGTCTTTACGAACCGGCCTATGTAATGTATCTGAGACATGTCTATATATGTAAAAAAGCAACCATCCCATACTTGATTGCGCCAGTTGCTTACACTTGCAGATTAAATAATCTCGATGTGTAAAAAATGCATGCCTGCATTCACATGAAATCTCTGACGAGCGTTGCAGTTGATCTTATAATGGAATCTCTAGATTGTATCTTGAATGTTATAAACAATGGTCACTTAATATATTTCTCGTAGAGCCTGTTTTTAAACTAACTCATGTAAATATATACTTCCTTATAACGACGATCAACGATTATTTTCAATACAATATTGGAATGCAGTATTACCCTATGGCAATGTTATGTACATATTTGAGCTTTTCTGTATAGCGTCCAGATTTGTAGTATGACTGAGTTTGCATGGCAACCCTGGGCTCGAGCCTCTCTGCCGGACGATTCGTCACGCTGCGTTAATGGTCGCGCAGCACGCCACACTTGACTATCTGCTTGCACCGCTATTTTCGTTCTAGTTATCGATTCGTAACAGACAATGCACACTAAAACGATTTATTGTAAAACTTTAATTAATCATGAAAGCCTCGAAAGGTTTACGAAACTGAATTACAATTTTTTGTTTCAGAAGGCTTGGTCTTTTTTTAGTAGTTGAGTTTAAATAAATATATGGCTTATTTATAGATTGGAGAAAAAATTTCATGGTAGACTTACTGGTTGCTGTTACTACATACTTATCATGACCTGTATCCAAAAATAGTAATAAGTATTACAAAGCAACTTATACTCCCGACGTATTGTATTTTTTACTTTAGCTAACCTTCTTCAAAGGTGTGAGATTTCGTAGCCGCCTGAAAGTATAATAATATACAGTAGATATAGAATATATGGGGTCTATGGGGGAGGCCTTTGTTCAGCAGTGGACGTATAAATGGCCGTTATGATGATGATGATGATAGAATAATATAGATGAAGAAGATAGATGTTCTTAGTTGTGTTACTAACCATGTAAATACATTGTCTACAGTTCAAATATTCCTATTACTCGTATAGTCTATACTACTACTTACGTAGTATCCTTTGTTGTCATTATTGTCGATCGTAAATTGAGAACCAAATTTTGAACAATAAAATGTTATCTGATTTGACGGTAACTATTTGTCAGCCCATGGCTACATATTTCATGAAAATGTATATTGTCTTCTGTAATACCTGATGACTAAATAATTATTGTAACAATTTAAAACGATACATTTTCCAATCGCTGAAACGAAAACCAAGGTAGGAAGGTATCTATGAAGCTTTTCAAAGCGGAAGTCATAAACAGCATTAATCCGGAAAATAGGGCGTTTGTGCATTACTTATTATTTCATCATCAAGTGTTGATTCCCATTATACAAAGATAAATGTTATCACATTCGATTTGCTTTTGTAACATTATATGTATGTGGGCGTAAACAGGCCGGCAGATGGTCGCCGACCGTACTACAGGCATAATGGCACTGATTAAACTTAATTAACTGAAGCCATTTACACATTGCGGGGATAGGGCGCGTCGTGCTCCCACCGTCACACGTCATGTCGTGCGTGTCGCCACGATTCCGCGGGCCGCATGCGTTGCTGCCTGCCACCGCCGCCACCCAGCGCAAGCAGCCTCATTGTAAGGCATCGGTCACTGACATCATTACCCACTGTTCTTAATAATCATAATAGTTTTAACAACATTCATTCAACACTACAATTTCAGTAATTACAATATTATACAATACAAGCCAACACGTTTGTAGACTTGGTTTACCGTCCCAATATTCAAAAAACGTACGGCTTCATTTGTGTTAAAAAAGATTTAGTTCATTATTTAAGTATGTATCCAGGTTGGATTCACCTAGGGAGTTGGAAACTAAGTGGGTCAGGCAGCCCTGTAGTGATGGGAATGGCGGCGGTAGGGCTACAGCAGCGGCCACTGGCTAACGCAGAGTGGGCGCGACGCGAGCCCGTGAGATTTACCGCGCGGCCGCACGCAGCTGGCGCATTGCCCATCGCCCTTGCGCCCTTTTATCACCGAGTAAAACACGCCCGTCGCGTTAATTTGTTTGTTCTGACGCGGTCGAGCTAATGAATCGCCCCGGGCCGGACCCGTGTCCACGCGCGACCCGCACTGAATTAAACGTTTACACCCTTAAATTGGCACGGTTCACAAATAAATCGTTAATCATGCTGTTTGATATTCATTGCTCAGGTTTATATTGATGATTTAACGACCTAGACGACCTATTTCTTAGACTTCTAATTAATAAGAACTACATATATCATAATTATATTAAATATCATTGATATTTAAATTAGATTATGACAATTGTCTTCCTTCGTTACTATGGATATTATGATTCTGTAGAGGAGCGGTGTTTCAGATAATAGCGCTTTGAAAATAATGAAAAGTTGTTCCCTTATAAAATTGGTCATATGTATTAAAATTTGGTAAATGCAGAGAGATACTGGAGTTTTCGCAGATTATCTTTTAAATAGTCCAAAATAATTTGGATTTTAACAGGAATAGAAGAATCGTGTGGTGTACGCACGCGCGTGGTGTCCCGATTACGAATATAGCACCAATCAGTCTCCTTCCGTGGATGTCGTAAAAGGCAACTGAGAGTCTAACCAGACAGTTGGGCACCACCCTTCTGTGACACAGTAGCCATTTTGCACTTACCAAACGTGGTGAGTACTGGCAAATCCCCTCAAAAATTACTATACACGACATGTACTATTGTAAAGCCTTTGTTCAGCAGTGGACGTACTTTTGAATAACAATGATGCTAATGAGGGATCGAAACCATGGCCATGGTATAATTTTTCCCTAGTTAAAAATATTTGTGTGTGCAGCATTTAATTGAAATCCAAAACCACTTTGCAAGTATTGATGTCGTATTATCAGTATCACAATAAGCAAAAATAAAACGTAATATTTCATGGATATTGGTACTTGCGTGTCACTTTTTTCCAAAGTGCAAACCAGATGTACCTTACCCACCTAATCGTGTAATCGTAACTCAGATTCTGGACCTTTATTTTAAATACTATAATATTGTGTTTGTTCAAAAGTATTTAAAAATGTTAAAATGATAATTATGTGTTTAAGTTGAAATAAATGTTTTAAATTTTCTTTTAAGACATTGTAATAGGTACTATCTATCTATTCACGCATAGATTAATATCAAAATACTATTGACTAACCCGGACGTTTCATCTGTACTTTACGGTATTTTGATATTAACCTGTGCGCTTATAATACGCAATACATTCTTAAAATAATTTAATAATTATAATTTTAAATTATTTAAACAATTACCTTTTATAGTTCCTTGCAGCAATAAACTGGGAGTAGAAGGGTATTGCGGCCTTTGCGCCCTCTAAGGGAACACCTCAGGCTTTTAATAATAAATAATAATTATTATCATGTACAATAATTGACTAATTTTAATACTCGATGAAAGCATTTTACATTAGGTGTTAATAAAAACTACCTAAGATTTCATTGACTGCTAAAGTTTACAATCATTTATTTTTTAACGAATTTGATTTGATGACACTAAAGTTGAGTAATAATAGCCACAGGACGTCCACTGCTGAACAAAGGCCTAAAGTTGCGTAAAGTATAGTAAATATCCACCTGTATTCCGAAATGTCTTATTTTGTGCCATGGGAGCAATTCGGCCTTTCTGTGTGTCGACAGATTCACTCTTAGCTGTTTAAATGAGGCATCGAAAGTAGGTGATGTCTAATAAATATGTTGCGCTCACTGATTTAGCGGCAGTGAATCAGCATCGCTCAGGTGAGGTCGCATTCCGGCGCGCGCCGCCCTACCTGCGCGCCAGAAATACTCCCGCGCACCGCCCGCCCGCACCGACACCGCTGTTCATTTTATTTTCGGCAGACACTCACTATTTGCACAAACATTCCTGGATTTGATAGCTTTTGTTATTGCGGAAACTATAATATTACATATTCAAAATGAATTGCTCTTCATCAGGCGTCTTAATATCCTGATATTTATGGTGTCTGCTACACACTACAATAAAGCTGTGGATTTTTTATGCTTTTGAAATAACAAATGTGGATAATAATTAGTAAGTACATATCTAACTACATCCAACGGATATATATATATATATATTTAAGTATATATATAATTACATGTAGGGGTTTTAGTATCAACTATCGTTGGGCGGCTAGTATGTTTTGTCCACGGGTGTTGCACTGATTAAAATTATGCTATTTTACTTCATACAATAATTGAATGTGGTACTTAAATAAGAAAAATAAATTGTTATAGTATAAATTATAATAGTTTTCAACATCAATGGTTGACCACGAACGTAGCAGACAAAGGCAAATATATGATTTAGGTATCTGCAGATGCACAAATTCGATTTTTAAATCTAAAACATAGAGATTGTCTTTGTTAATTTCGTCTTACCAATTATTTGCTTGCATTTGTTACTTACCAGTAAGGTATCTATTACATTTAATTACCATTTCGATCAGGATTTGTTTAATTCTTCTACCTATTACTGCTGCCTTATTTCACTGTAAACATTTACTTCGTCCTGCTGGGTTCACCACTTAATTAGGTGCTGCTCGTAAAACTGTCTTCTCATCTTATATTTACCGCGTTTGCCCTTTTTATTATCCGATTACATGGGCCGCGCGGTTTGTAAAGCGTTTTCCTACGCGAGGGGAGCAGTTTCATTTGTTTCTCAGAAATTACTTCAGACCGTCTCGCAACAGCGCGAAAGTCATCTCTTGTATAGAGAGAAATGACTCTTTTCCAACGAACACACGTTGTTAACGTTATAATTATCTAAGATTATTGTCGCACTCGCTGCTAGTGTCAAATCAGGTAATTAATGTTCACACCGATATGATTGCGGGTTGGTCAGAGCTTATCAGGACGCCCGTTGGGAAATGCTCATGGCGCGGTATACAGATAATGGGATGGTTTATTTATTTCATTTTGCTCATATGTGTACGGCGTACACGATTAATAAATAAAGCGTTCACAGTTTAATTATTCTAAGTCAGAGTCGCAAATATGAGTGTACATATTTGATGATCGGCTGAAGCGGTGCGGATGGTGTCGGCCGAGGAATAGCGTGGCGTTGCAATTAGCAGGGCACTCGACGCGTTTCCCGCAAACCGTGGCACGGAGTCCACTCGTGTGTCGTCGCGCAAATTAAAACGCGACACTCGACCCGATCGCGTACTCGAACTGCAATTCGTTCATTGAATGAATCGTTTAAACGTTATTATTAAGATATCACATTTAAGGCTTCTTTTAATAACTACTTAATAAGGTGGAGTGTAATATTAACTAACCGGCGATATGCCGTAATTTGGAGATGCATTGTTTCTATTCATTGCTATTTTTATAAGACAGACAAAATCAGAACTTTTATTTATTAATTAGAGAAATTTCGAAAATCATTCCCACATAAAGTTTTTTTATACCACTAAGGTGGCAAGCAAGCATACGGCCCACCTGATGGTAAGCGGTTACCGTAACCTTTTTTAATTTTTTTTCTAACGGTGTCATTGGGATTTCTTCATGAACTTCCTTCGGCCCGGGGAAGGGCGAAGGGGTATGCCGGACTCCTACCGGCTAAAACCTCTGGAGCGGTCATCTTCGGCATCTAAGGGAGGCTCCAGGTCCTCGTATGATCACACTAGAGCCGCCCACTGGTGCCACGCCTATAGGTAAAGCGGTCACCCCCTCGGCCCCCCAAAGCTTCCTACGGCAGCACGTGACCACATGCGTGCTACCATCTTCTCTTGGGTCGCTCGGTGTGGGCACGCAGATTCCCCAATCTACGCACCCGCAAGCGGTTACCGTAACCTATGAACGCTTGCAACACCAGAGGTATCACTCGCGCGTTGCCGACCCCAAAGAGTTCATGGGTGTTTTATGCATTATAATCATGCCAAATACATATCTTGTATTCGGTATCGTTGGCACGGTTGACGCAATGGCTAAGCGATTAGCTTTCTGCGCTTACGTGTCGCAAGTTCGACTCGACTCCCGCGCGGAATAAAATATTTGTATGATCTGCAGATAGTTGTTTCGGGTCTGGGTGTTTATACATGTGAGATGTGTACCCACAATACGGGACACAATAGGCTAGTGTGGAATAACGTTGTTATACTAATAAAGAAATATCCTTAAATTCATCAACGAAAATGTTTGTGTTGCTACAAATATTTTAGTACCTACATCAGAATTTAACCAAGTCAACAATCGTATATGTAGCGTATAAGTGTCGCTGTAACTAAATAATTAGTTTGTTATTGTTGATTTCTACTATTTGTTTGTTGTATATATTGGCTCACTGCATCGAGCATTTTTTTTAAATTTCTCCTTGTGTCTCGGATGTGCCCTTTTCTCAGATATAATTTAAGCAGCACACATTCCTATAATTAAACTTATCTGTATTAACGGAAAGTTGGTATGTTTGAGGCTCGCAGCACGCTCAAATAGCTGAACCGATTCCAATGAAATTTGGCATAGACGAGATTGTCGCGGAATAGGATGGATACTGGATACTTTTTTTATATAATTATAAAAAAAACCACAAAATTTTACTTTACACTCAGCGAAGCGAACTGGGGAAAGACTAGTAATGAATATGTATAAACTTAACATATTGTGCGTATTGCAAGTTGCGCCGCTTATGAATGTCCAAAATGAACAAATAATTGCACCCATTTCTGTTTTGTAAACAATATTTACAAATTCAACTGTAGATATAATTTGTTCAGGCAAACTAAATACATAATTAAACAACAGCGTTATCTTTCCGAACGGGGGCTAACATTGCAACTTGTTGGGTTGGGCATAAGACAGTAAGACTAAAAGATTTGTGGTTGGGCCCGGTCGGTTCGGAGGTGTTCCCACGGGCTCGCCTCTTCGTAATTGAGAGCGCCCGCGGGCCGATAATTGTGCTCGCGCGCGGACCGACCGCGCCTGAACCTCCTCGATGCCGCGTAAATCATGCCCGTTACTCTCCATTACCTCATAATATCAAATTGACTTGCGAAGCTTTTTGCCTCATCCTCTGGCTTTTGTTTTCCCCACAGTTGTATTTATTTATAAGATAGACGAATAAGACCTGACCGGCAAAGTTACGAAAAGAGCTTAAAAATACCAAGTCGTAATCAGTTTAACGGTAAGGTTGTGCTTCTTTTGACTACATTGCCTATGCAGTTCTGAGGATCAATAAATATTAATTTGAAACATCTATACTACACTTTTATAAATTACTGGAAACAAACTATGCAGGTATGCAGGTAGTAAACAACTACGAAGAGTATCACTAAATGAGTGGATGATTTAACGGGAAAAGAAAAATATTGATAATAACATGTGAAGTTATGCCGATAAAGCTAGTTTACCACGCTTTAAAAGCCTTGTTTTGTTCATATTAGGATGTCGAGAGTTACACCACTTGTCACGACAATGACGTCGATGTAGTAAAGACATGCGAGCTTTTTAAACAAACTTTATCTGTCTATAAAACAGAAAGAAGGTGTGCGATAAAACGATCGCGTGACTTAGCCTCGTGCCGGAGCGTCTGTGAATGCCTTGATTAGACGAGACAGCAAAATATAAAAACAACAGTTAAAACTGATGTATTTTTTCGATTGACTGTACCATTATCAGCAGCATATTGAATTTATTACAGAATTTGATTTAAATCGACGTATCGGCGACGACGTAATCTCAAAACTGTTTTAAATTCGTGAATCGTAAGTGTGCTAGGCATGGTGGTACCAAGTGGTTAGCTGGCACTATGAGCATATCGGCGTGACGTCAGTCCAGGGGTGGCGCCGACGTAGAGGCATGTAGATCGCGAAATTGATTGCATGTTATCTGATGGGGCACGGGTTCTTCGCTAGCGTTTAATATGGGCGGCCGCCGCTAGGCACGCGATCCTTTTGACAGAAGAGCGTCCGTGCCCCAACCCCTTCGAGCGTGGTAATTACCGCCCCACACCCGTGTGCAGCGGCGATGTCGCGCGCGCTCCTGGATACCGCCTGGTAATTACTGCATACGATGCGACCATACCATAATATCCACATTATATTTTTGACTCATTAACACAACGTCCTGTGTTAATTTGAAAGATACAGAATAAATCCCTATGTCTAACTTGAGCAACGAAAATCTATAACGAATGTGCTGTAACGGTAAAACTTATGCATGGTACCTATTTTCATTCATATCGTTGTGATTTCACCTTTAACAGATCTCCAAGTGGTAATCAATTCCGTTTGAAGCCACCTGTAGCAAAAAAATGTAATGGATAACTTTATAACATTATTATTAAGGACTAGCTGGGACCCGCGGTATCACCCGCGTTTAATTTAAAAGAAATTTAGAGTACTTCGACATAGACACTTGACATAGAATATATGTATTGGATTTCAAGGGTTTTATTTTTTTACGCAAAACCCTAATTATTTTTCTAAAATAAAAGTAGCCTAAGTTATTCCTTATAACATCAGCTATCTTCCAGTGAAGGTCCCGTCAAAATCGGTCCAGCCGTTTCGGAGATTACCCGGAACAAACAGACAGACAGACAAAAATTTTTAAAATAGTGTTTTTGTTACATGTCTCGTACATACTTTCATATGTATTTAGTAAAAAGCTGTTATTTTGACATTACAAACAGACACTTCAATTTTATTTATTTGTATAGATATCAACGTGTTAAACGACCATTTCTAACGAATCGGCCAAATTCTTAATTGCTGCCTACTGTTGGAGCGAAATAAACTTTTTTTATTTATTTTCCTTTTGATCATTAGTTGAAGTGTCGATGTTGCGACACGACTTGAAAGGTTTGATAAGTTTGGGAGGGTGAGTGCGGTGTTCTCGTAATTTGATTGGCGGGAGCGAGCACATGGCGAGCGCGGGCGAGTCGCGCGGAGACTCGTGCCGCGTCCGAGTTGCGCTAATTGCCCCGCGCAATATAGAAACAATGACAAAACTTAGGACCACCTCGGCCGTCGTCGACCCTTGACGTCTCGCTCTTTTATTTAAAATTCACTTACCCGACTCGCAGATTGCTATTCAGCCAAGTTGCGTCTGACGTTATGACAACAAGAATAAACTTAATTAAATTCCTATTTTAACAGCGCTCCGTTAAAAAGTATTTTTGTTGTGCTTTGATAGGTTTCGGTTATAATTTGTAACTAAAACCCAGTACATAACGGTCTCACTACCTTGGTCCGGGGAGAGTGCGGCGGGGTGGGCGAAACGACTAGTTGCGGTAATTGATTGTGACATTTGACGGACATATACAGCTTATGTTGAGCCGCTTGGGACTGCATTATAACTAACATCGACTCCGCCTGCACAAGTATGAATCTATTATGCTGACTATCTAATTAAGCAGCCGTAGTGCAGAATAGATGATATTCAAAATTGCGATAAAAATACTTGATATTTTCAGAATTTTCAGTTTCTGTTAGAAACTGGATTGAAACGGGTTTTTTACCTAAATGTTAGTGTATCTGTGTCCCATTTGAGAAGATATGAATATAAATATAATTTACGCCTAACGAAGCGGGCGCGTAAGGGCTAGTTTATTAATTATATCTTAACGCTGTGGACTTGCCGAATAAAGCATTAAATATAAATGTAATGTTTTAAAAATATTTCATATATATATTCATATATACATATGTAGTTCATAACTCTATGGTCGAGATATAAGTAAGTCATGGTTGTATTCATTGTGTTGTTAGTTCGTTACTTGGTCATGTCTTGTTGACATTGCCACAAAACAAACTCACCTAGCCTAACCTCAAGCTTACCTCTGTAAATGAAGCCCGCCCTAAACTTTTAAGGTACGTCTAATAACGCAAGCAATTTGTGGGTCTCCCCTTGTTTGCATTCTTGCTTTACTAAGGTGATTTGATGATTTTGACTTATTCAACTTGTTGGGATTGTGTTGACCCTAATGCTACATTCAGCCTCTTGTCCGCTCTCAAGAATTATTAATGACTTACATCGAGATTGCAGAATTTACATAGCTTCTTTCGTAAAAAATTAAACAAAGCCCCTGTGTAAACGCAATATATTCATTTCTTTATAGATAAACGTTTATCTGGTATTTATTAGATAAATATACTTGTAGAAATAAAGTGCTTTACCTAAGTAGGTAACGAGTAAAAACGGGCAACGGGTACATAGTGGCGATATCAAAGTTCGGTTTCACTAACAGCCAACGAGTGAAACTAAGAACATTTCTCCGGCGAAAGCCACGTAACCAGTCAGCTATGTGGTCACCTATTGCTTATTGATTTTTTTTAAGACATAAAACTTTAAAATAGTCGTCACACTACAATCACGGTCTTGGTCAGACTGTAACAACTATATTGTTCTACTACTATGGTACATTGAACCTTAACTTGACTTCAGGTTTTAGATTTATTTTGCAAGTTATTTCAGTCGGTTTACTTGTTCATTTTGTAAAAACCAACGCTAACACATTTTATTGTCTTCTAAATTTGAGAATGAATCGCTTTCGTATTCCAATGATTCAATAAGATAAAAGCCTAATAGTCATAAATTGACAAACATCAGTAAAGTGGAAATGAATTTGAGATGAAGCCGCCGCAGTCGTAATTTTTGTAACGCGGTACATAAACATAATGGTCACATATGAGCGGTCCTAGTTATTGCTAAGTGATATTGATTGGTGGTGGTGAGGTCGCGCGTTTGCTCTCTCGAATAGCACGCGAGGTGAGAGAGATGTTTTTATTCGTCCGACACGTCCATGGCCGCCCGTCTCGACGATGTGTCGTCCTCCCACGGGACACTGGCCTTACTTCCGAACGGAGATATTTATAGCCGCCCCAGAAGCCGCTGTTACCTAATGTAACGTTTTATGGTAGCCCTTATTACGGTTACCAGACCTGTCGTCTACCTCGCAGTCGTACTCCTATTCTGAAATTTTATTTATTCAATTGATCCAGATAAATATTGCGTTTTGTTTTCCTACTAAAATAAGAAGCTATAGCGGTATAAAGCCTGCGTCCAGTAGGCAATGGCCACAAGCGGCTCGCAAAAATGCCATGTCGAAGATATTCTTTGCAGCAATCGTAAATTGGGCTATTCCCCGGGGTACGCCGCCGACGCCTCCAGTGCCGCATACGCTAATCGTAGGCGGCCACCCGCCGCGCTACCAGCGCCGGTGCTCGCGCCTTCTTCTCGCACTTTCCTCTGTGTATCGCGTCGTAATGGCCGCGAGAAAGCCTCTTTTGTTACGCTAGCGATTTGTTATATCTCGCCGCGCTTTTCTGAGATACCTGCTTTGACTCGCGTAATTGTTCCTTCGAATCGGTGGTTTCGTTGTGTATAAAATGCTTTGTCACATAAATCTGTTAAGTTGCCCTTTATAGTCTGTATAAACTTCGTTTCATTGTTAATAATCCGGATTCATTAACATGGCATTAAATGGAAATAATATGAAAGTCATCTTCTGGTTTCAAATACTTATAATTAAAAAAATACGATTTCTATTACGACGTTGTCTTTTTTTTTGCACACACAAATGAAGTACTTTGTTGTCTCTACGTCTTGATATAGCTGAAGATGTATAATATATGTTAGGTGCGAAGCCGTACCCGTCATGCTCGAGTGCGTACCCGGCCATTCAACTTGCTTTTGTGCTCGGTTTGCTGTTTTGCTGCTCGAGAACCATCACTTCCTACATTCCTACAGCAACACATGTCGCTACTCATAGCAGTACTTTAAGTTAATTGGTAAGTTATCTCGAGACAGCGGAATAAGAGAAATCTTGTATAAAAATACGGCAAGTGGAACGAATTAATAATTACGCGTAAGATAACAAAATAACAAAACGCAATTAGGTAATCTAAAATGGCAGAAGAATGCATGTTCAGTTCACTATTACCCTACCAATTTATAGGGTGGTAAAATCGAAGCAGCGTATAAGTCTTAGTGAATACATTCAGCCTAATACAACTTGTAATGCATTGGGTAAAATATATTTACTGATATCAGAACATATTGTGTTTCATGTCTTGAAAAAAATATATAACATCACTATATAAGTTTCCAAAGATGCGCATCTTGATGCGCGACGACACTACTTCAATAGGTTTATTAAACTTATATTCAATAAACAAGGTTTCAAGAAAAAAAATGGTTCATGTTGTTTTATGCCGTGACACAGCAACTTGGTTAGTTTTCTATGATAGCCATGCAGCTTCACACATGTCCAAATAATGATATAGCCCCGTGACATACTTTGCTGTGTGACAATTTTCGCCGTAAGGGGCTGTTCTCTAGCTGACGATGTGTTGGCGAACGCTCGTTACTGTCTCACCTATTTTACAAGACACCCCCCCCCACCATTCATCCTTGATGTTCTCACTAATGGTAACTTGTCAACACATATTTAAAAAAGACTTTTGTGGTAAATATCATTCTTTCTTTCATAACTGCTAATTCTCTAACGCAATGCTTACCGACTAAATTACTTAGCATGCAACCACATTGTATCTCTATATTTTGTATTGTGCTAGTACATATGCATATGATGTTAAAAGGCTTTTTTTACTTTAGCGCCACTATTCATCCTAGTTCATTGTTCTTCGAAATTGCTCTCCGCTGAGAATAGTGGTTTTGGGTCTGGTTGTTAGTTGCCTTTTTTCATCGACAATGTATGTACCTAAACAATCTTATTTTACTATGCTCTCTATTTAGATTTCAGAAGATGATTGCATGTCTACGTACTCATATTTAGGAGGCAAAATACCGTGCCTCTTGTAGTAACGTAATAACTTTAGTTATGCGGTCATTCTGATTGATATAATTAATTGATTAATCTTTATCATGAAGTAATAATATAAACACAGTCTGCCAACGCATTACAACGTAGCGCATCTTTTAAAAGCCGGCAAAATTTGCATTCTTTATGAGCTACTTTACACTGTCGAACTTTCATGCTTTCTTCAATTGCGTAGTAACATTCGTTAACTATTTTTCGTGAGCTAGTTGAACAACCGACTACAAGAAATCACGCAAAAAGATGAAGAACGGAGTGTAACAATTTCAAAATATTGAAATCATTTGTTCAATACATCTATTATATATATATTCATCATCATCATTTCGGCCGAATGAAGTCCACTGCTGGACACAGGCCTCCCCCAAAGTTCACCACAACCACCGAGATGGATGTGTTGTGGTCTCATTGGGGGGTCTTGCCATAATCGCCACGCTTGGCAGGCGGGTTGGCGATCGCAGTTGCGTTGTTAATGTACTCGAAGGACGCTGCTGCCCATCCTCCGGCTAATCCCTTAGTCGACTTTTACGACACCCATGGGAGGAGATGGGGTGGTGGCATTCTGAGCCGGCACCACACGGCATATATATATTATATGTGTATATATGTATATATATATATATGTGTATATATACATATATATGTGTATATATGTATATATACATATATATGTGTATATATGTATATATATATATATATATATTTATGTGTATATATACATATATATGTGTGTATATGTATATATATATATATAATTGTGCGATCGCAAATACAAGGGCTGTTTGAAAAGGTCTCGACGTTAGGCCAAAAATGAGGGTAGTATGGTAATACATTTATACTGGCACAAAATCCTCGTGTATTAGTTAAACCGTATGCTAAAATTGACTATGAGAAAGCCTTCGATTCGATCGACACTTGGGCAGCGGTGCCATATTTACTATCGGTACATCGAAGTTCTTTAGTGTTTATACAGAAACGCCACCATGTCGGTCCGATTACATGAACAGAGCACGGGGGCAATTCCATTGCAGAGAGGTATGAGACAGGGGGACGTCATTTCCTCCAAACTGTTCACCACTGCAATGGAGGATGTCTTCAAGCTACTAGAGTGGAAAGGATTCGTTATTAACACCAATGGCGAGTATGTCACTCTCCTTCGATTTGCCGACGACTTCGTAGTCATGGCAGAATCGCTGCAATTGCTCAGCAGTGTTCGATGATGTCAACAGAGCTTGCCGACAGGTGGGCCTTAATATGAACATGGGCAAGACGAAAGTCATGTCAAATGCCCATGACGTGCCCATCCCAATATCCGTTGGCAGCTCTGTTCTCGAAGTTGTCCACGAGTATCTCTCTCTACCTGGGACAAACCGTCCGGTTAGGTAGGTACCAACTCTTAAAAAGAGGTCAAGCGTCGAATCTGACTCTGCTGGGTAGCGTTCGGAAAGCTTCGCAACGTCTTTTCGTTGACAATACTGTAATGCCTCAAGACGAAAGTTTTTAACCGGCGTGTGTTGCTAGTGATGACATATGGAACAGAGACGTGGTCACTCACAATGGGCCCTCATAACAAAGCTCACTCCTTGAAAAATATGGTATTCTGCTGCTCTTAAAGTTCAGTCGGATTTCAGTATAATCTCGATCTAGTCGCATTTCAATCTCAATTTTGACGTTTATTTAATGACAATTCAGTACATGCGACAGTTGGAAATGTTAGCAGAATACCCTTTAGACTTCGATCAACTTTCGATCCATTTTCGATCTCATCACAGTGTAAGTTCACGTTTGACGTTGTGTGTTAGTTTACGAGAATAGCATTTGTGACATTTATGACAGGCAGACTAGATCGGAACTATATTTTGAACATTTTTAAATTCTCGTAGAATTGGCCCTCAGAAATGAGATCCGTAAAAGAACTGAAGTTGCCGACATAGCTGAAAGGATTAGTAAACTGAAGTGGTAATGGGCGAGGCACATTGTTCGTAGAACTGATGGCCGTTGGGGCAAAAAGGTTCTCGAGTGGAGACCGACGGATTGACCTCCGATGAGGTGGACAGACGACCTGGTGAATGTCGCTGCGAGACGTTAGATTCGGTCGGTATGTAATCGGCCGTTGTGGAAATCTATGGGGGAGGCCTTTGTTCAGCAGTGTACGTCTTTTGGCTGAAATGGTGATGATGATGATAACTTATTTGAATTTAAGAGTAGAGAGGGGGCGCCGGTAATGCTAAAACCGGCACTGTCGCAAGGTACCTTCAAGACCTCTTGAATGTGCCAGCAACGGAGTAGCACTAGGGTCAGCACAAGAGATCCATAAGGGTCGAGGTGCTTTCGGTGATAGCTGAGCTAGATTAGATTTAAAACAAAGCTACCTTAAAAACCAGTAGTGGTGTAAGAATAAACATAAAAAGTAGTTTTTGGAAAGGTGCTAAGTATTTACGTAGATTTTTTAAATTGACATTTAATCTAATTGGTCAGATATTAACGGTAGTGAGGTGATAAATAATGTAAATAATAATACCTATTGCTATTGTGACGTTAATCTTATTTGACGTTTTATCTTATTACCTATATATGATTAATGACAACCATTTTATTGTTACTGGAAAAATTATACACTTTTTTAAAATTATTTATACGAGGGCGGTTTGATAAGTCCCATGACTTTGGAAAGAAGAAACACTCTTCTTACATATACATTTTTTATTTTTCTACATAATCTCCTTTCATCTCTACGCACTTAGTCCAGCGATGTTCCAACCTCTTCAACCCAACAAAAAAATATTTTTTGTCAAACCCTGAAAAATAGGCCTCAGTTTCGGCTACCACCTCTTCGTTTGACGGAAATCTTTACCCGCCCAGCCATTTCTTCATGTTTGGGAAGAGGAAAAAGTCACAGGGGGCTAAATCTGGCGAATACGGAGGGTGTGGCAATAATTCGTATCTTAATTCGACAATTTTTGATGTCGCGATTGCAGACGAGTGGGCCGGTGCATTACCTGATGAAATATAATTTTTTTCTTTGCTAGATGCGGTCGTTTCTTGATCAACTTTTTATTGAATCTATCTAACAATGCAGCACAGTAAGATCCGGTTATTGTCTTGCCTTTATCCAAAAAAATCGATGGAAATAACCCCTTGGCTGTCCCAAAAGAACGTGGCCATCACTTTACCAGCCGAGCAAACAGGTTTTGCCTTCTTTGGGGCACGTTCCCCTGTAGAAGTCTATTGCTTCGACTGTTGCTTAGTCTCTGGTGTATTATGATGGACCCACGTTTCGTCAACTGTTATGTACCGACGCATAAACTCACTCGGATTGCGATTATACATGGCTAGGCATTCCTCAGAAGCTGTTACACGATTTCGTTTCTGGTCGACTGTTAGTAAACGCGGCACCCAACTTGCAGAAAGCTTTTTTCATGCCGAGAATATCATGCAAAATATAGAAAACTCGTTCAGTCGAGATGTGCACAGCATCACTTGTTTCGCGTATCTTCACTAGACGGTCTGCCAAAACAGTATCATGTATTTTATTAACCATGCCCTCCGTAGTGACCTCAATCGGCCTTCCTGGGCGCTCCGCGTCATTAGTGGTAGTACGTCCACAACGAAATTCAGTGACCCACTTATGTACCATCCCATGAGAAGGCGCAGAATCACCATAATACTTTTTCAATTTGTCTTCGGTCTGCTTAATAGTTTTACCACGTAAAAAATAGTGTTTAACTAGCACTCGAAACTCGCTTTTCTCCATTTTCAAAGAATACTTAGAAGTCGCCTAACTTTTTTCTTTCTAAAAAGCTTGTTTTCGCGCCAAATTTGAAAAAAGAACGGCATGCGCTTCGTAGTGACTTTCCAAATATGAGACAAAAAAATATATTTAAAAGTTTTTATTCAACCTTAAAGTCATTGAGTTGCCAAACTGCCCTCGTACCATTGACCATGGTATAATATATAATAGATCAGAATAATTAGGTAGATTAAATTTGTATTCTACGCTAGTTATATGTTTTGTAATAATTTGTCATAGTTACATTTATAAGTGTAATTATGACACGTCTATGAAAAAGTGTTGAACTTTTAATGTTGGTCAAGATCGATCTGTGATCACATTCAGTTCAATGCATGGCTAGATGGCACAATGTTAACACTAAATAGTATTTTTAGTATACTAATATCCAGCCGAACTGTTATTTACCTTTATAAAAAACATAAATTCGGCATTCGATATAAATTTATTTTTTCCTTCAGACTTCGGATCAGATCGGATTTGCCCTATTGTTGAACCCTAGGCACCTCTTTTTTTATCTGGGGAAATCCTCCTGGACTTGGGAAGGGTGGAGGATGCATGGCTGTATGGGTCAGGACTTCTTGTGATAAATAAGAACCAGGTATCAAGACTATTTGTAGGATTTAATGCAAGTTGAGAATGTTACATGTAAATGGCATGCGGGGCTCAAACCGACTAAAAACCCATGGTGTCCTTTTTCTTACCTCTAAGCGGGGGTGAGGTTTGCGTTTTGTCTGCATTAGACTGCGCCCCCAAATTTATGAAAATCTGAGTAGTCAATGGTTAAATGGAAATGTTTCTACAACGATACTCACGTTTTTTCTTTTTCCTCGTGGTATCATGATGTCCTTTTATCTATTTAATGTAATTCTGAAAAAATAATAGGACATGGGAGGTTCAATTCAAAACTGGTCCTGTTTTATCACGATAATGTCAATGTTGCAATAACAGGAGTGTTATTGCAACGACTAAGCTCTATGAATTTGTAGTATTGAACCACCCGTCTCATTCACCTGATGTGGCACCATCGGCCTACCTAATCCCTGATGTGAAAAAATACCTGGTCTTATATATATTTTCATAGAGTCGTCATAGTAATAGCGGCGGTAGAGCAGTTTTTTTGGAGAGTTTGACGAATCTGCCTATGTGGAGGCTAAGTATCAAAACGTGAGAGCACCGATGAAACTAAATTTTACGTGTTTTCTTCTTTAATCCAAAACGTTTCAAATGGCCTTCGTAGATATTAGATTACATAAACAAACGTACAAATGACTTAAACCAAATATATGAAACAAGAGTAAATATTGTCGGCCGTTATATTTTTAGTGTGGTGTTATATTAAAATGCATATTCCATCGTCAGCAGTTTCATCTGCAATTCGCAAATCTATAGCCGATAGAATTATAAGGTGTGTTTAGCTGTATCTAGTTGTTTACCCGACAGCGGTAAAAGGTTTGCGAGTCCCTGGCGGCGCGGGGCCGCTTGTTTTCATTTCGTTATTTACTTTTAATTTGGCAGCAAGCGGATGATGCGGCGGGTGGGGGCGTGTCGTGTGAATAATTGAGCCAACACAGAGTAGTGTCGGACCGTCCGTGCACTCGGCTGCGACAACCGGGCCGTGAACACAAGTCATTGTGAAGATGACACAAATCATTACTTGAGTGAATAAATAAACTACAAGATTGTCATTATTATTATTATCTGCCTATGCTATCCTACTTCTGGGTGGAGGTATCACTCCGTTTGCGCCACTCAACACACTGCAGTTCTATTTCTTGTCAGAATTTAAAGACGAGCTATATACAATTCGTCACGCTATAAAGGCAGGGCCTGCCGCAATCCGGAATTCATTTATGTATAAGGTTATGTATAAGGACCCACAGCTCATTCTACATGTAGCAGACGTGTCCCATTTGAGCAGAGTGGACAGCAGCTACGTGAGAAACACCGAGTCTGTGATCCGTAGGATGAATAGATAGGATGTTGGACGGGGAGTGCACACACGCCAATGAGATGACGTTGTAAAGACTTGGGAATATCAACCGAACAGCTCCATCTGTGAGCAGCTTAGCTTCTACAGGCGCCTCCATGTCTTGAATAGGTGGATGACTTCTTGGCCCAAGTCATCTCCTCGCATTATAGACGGAAAGAACATATATTCTGTCTTACATGTTCTCTCTATTTGGTTGATTCTATGCGTATTCCATCCCATTAGACGTGGGCAAAACTACCATTAGTCTCGCCTCGCTGAAGACTAGACCTCTTTCGTCCATTTCATCGCTATTGTCGTGAATCTCTTCTAGGGTGCTATTAAACGATTGCCAGTGAATTAACACTAATAGAACTCGTAGAATAGAATAAATCGTATCATCACGCTATTAGTTAGTTCATTGCCGAATAATGTTGCGGCCATTTGCATTGCCTGCCCAATAGTTGGAACCAAAGAATTACAAAGTTAATTTAAAATGTATTTGTAATTGCTGAGGAAAGGAAAGTTAATTACGTTCGCCAGAATGACAGTAGCTGTCATTGTGAACTGCTTTCTTAAATCCTTTTTTGGATTGAGGAAATATTGATTTGGTTTGTGCGTATTTAATGTATTTGATTTTCATGCTTACTGTTAATTTTCTCGTAGAAATGAATGACAATTATGCATCTTTAAAACTTGTTCATTTCCACCATAGTTTAGACGGCGATTACAAATACCTACACATACAAGCTGGCTGATTTGTAATAGCATCTTGTTTATAAGCGTTATATGTAAATGAAAACCACGTTTTCGAGGTCGGTGGTGCGGCGACGACGCGGTTCGCGTGCTGTAAGACATTAGGTCGCTGACTAGGAGTTCACGGGGGGTGGCTTATTGTCTCGCGTCTATTAATACCAGTGTTTATAGCAAATTAATTTCTGCGGCATTAGTGGTAGTAGTGTTTTAGGTAGTGGTAGTAGAATTTTAGGTAGAACGCTCGACTGAGGCGTACTACAGTAACAGTTGCATCTATTCCACCTGCTATAATAACTACGTGTACTTGTGTTCAAGGTGTGGTTAAACAACAAGTTAAGCCTTCGGTCAGCAACGCATTAGTAACCACTAGACTGTTGATGTGCGTGGGTGGGGTTGCGACTGATCATCAGAAAGGCGCTGAGCGCTGCTCAGTTCCCACATATCACATCAAAATTCACTAGCTACCGTTTTAGAGCTTTTTATAAAAGCTTTATAGAAAAAAGCCAGCATGTTGTCTATATTTTTTTTATCATTTGCATTATCACATGTTGTACTTACTAAACCAGTTTCCAGTTTACTAAAAGTAATACTCATATTTACGTAGGTATATATCTCACTTTCCCGAATGGAATCAGATAGGACTGATAGAAACGAAATATTTCTCAAGTTTTATCATTGTTTCGGAATATCTCTAGGGAACAGTGTTATAAATTGGATTCAACTTTGAATCACGCACTTCGATGACATTTTATTTCTTAGTTTAGAATTGGGAAAGTTATTTAACGGATCGTATACCCTAATTATATGTATATCTTAAGGTTTGTTCCTGTCATTTACTCTAATTATGTTCTTAAGGATTGTTCCTGCGAGTTTCATAGCAAGTTGCTTATGGGTCGTAAATTATTGAGAGTTCTTTAATTGTTTGGAAGTCAGTCTTGTTTAGAGACGGGACGTTTGAATTATGGAAAGGAGGGGCTGTAGAATTGTTGGTCACGTGGCGAATAGAACAACGCCTCGTGCATTGCAAACTCGTTTGAACTAATTTTCAGGGCCTTATTCAATGGTTCCCTATTGTCTGGCAGTAATTGCCAACGATTTATCGATTGTTTTCACCACCCGTTTTAAAGCCTAAAACTTGTAAGGTTTCATTGGAGTTTCGTGTAACGGATAGGTATGTTTTCCAAGTAGAATATTTAAAACGGTATTCACATGTTCCTGGATCTGGAAACCTGTTGTAACTAGACGTTGTATGAGAGTTCGAAAAGTAGGACGAAAGTAGTCTGCAACGCTTTGTAGATGCAGGGCGACCGCTGCAGCAACGGTGTTTGTTGACGAGTCTGTAGGCGGTGCGAGAGGGGAGCGGGTGGCGCGGCCGACGGCAGGTGCGCGCCGCGTCAGTTCCGCGACTCTCGCCGTTCGAATGCCACGTACCTCCCGGGAGACATGTAGTTCGGACCCGAGCTTGCCGGCTGTGAAGTGACTTCGGTGTTGTGTTGTTTTGAAACTTGAAGTGACGATACTGTTAGTACTATGGTGGTGTTAGAGGGCGGCGGGGCCCTGCTTGAGCCGGCGCTCGCGCTGGACGGTGCGGCAGCCGCATGCCTTGAACGCGCGTATGCACAGGCGGATGTTTCGCTAAAACTTTTACCAAAACGTTATATTAATTTACATCAGTGGTTGTCACCAGTGACGACGTCTGTCACAGCCGCCGCCGCTGCGGGCAAGGATCTCAAGTTACAAATTGTAAGAGCTCATATCATATGTTGTTTTGTTTATTTACGATTACAATCAAGTTTACGTATAAGAAGTTTTAAGGGGTTATTATTATATTTGTATTTTTTTTTGACTAATGCACATTTTATACTTTGTAAAGAAGAAAATGCCCAATGGCCTAATTAAATTTTCGTTCCGACCTTTGATGTTGCATAGAGAGACAATCTACGATCTTTAATACCTACGACTATCTGGAAGCAAATTAGATACACCGATCTATAATATAATTATAATAAGATCGACAACGTATCAGCGACTCCTCTGATGTTGCGGATGTGATCACTTGCCGCACCCGCATGCTCGCTTGTTCTCCTATGTAATAGTAAAAACTTCATAAAATATTGATTATTATCCAGATAATGAACTCTACATTTTAATTGGACTTGGGTTTAATGACGTGGATAATATGTGTCTTTGATACCCATTCAATGTATTCATAACAATACCTTGAAACTTTTTAGGACTCGATACAAAGAATATCTATACTATTTGCACAAAAGTAAACAACAGATTAATAATTATTATTTAGTAAAAGAAATGTCTATTGTTCTATAACATTTTGTAGAAACTGAAAATTTCACGACTGGATTGCGGGTGTCGTATTGGATGCATTTTCAAATTGTGTAGATATTAGAAGGCCAATTCTCGTAATTTAAAAATGTTCAAAATATAGTTCCGATCTAGTCTCAATGTTAAAAATGTCACAAATGGTATTCTTCTAAACAAACAAACAACGTCAAACGTGAACTTACACTGTGATGAGATCGAAAATGGATCGAAAGTTGATCGAAGTCAAAAAGGGTATTCTGCTAACATTTTGAACTGTACACTAAATTTTCATTGAATAAACGTCAAAATTGAGATCGAGATTATACTGAAATCCGGCTGAACTTTAAGAGTAGCAGAATACCATTTTTTCGGTCAATTCATAATTTAATCTCAGTTCGGTCAAGTTTCAGTCATAGTGTAAATTAATTACGAGAATTGGCCTTTAGGTTGGTTTCAAGTCACATATGAGGCTTGAGGAATTCTGAAAGTATGCATAATTATGAATATTAAGGTTACCAAAATAAGGTATAGTTACTTTGTGCAAGGGGTTTAGCTTTTGTAAGTTTTTATGATATCAGCATGGAAACGAACTTGAACCACTGAACAGGAAGTGAAAGTAAAAAGTACATTTTAATCGGAAATGTGAAAAGTTTATTTTAAACTGTAACAGTCTTATTACAAAAATCTTGTTAGACTCAGGTTTAAACCAGAACTATTAAGTCTGGACTTAGTACGGAACTAACGTTAGTGCCATGGTTTAAACCCGTCCGTATTACAAATATCAAAATAAGTCAGGACTAGATAGTACCTGACTTTAGTTCTGGCTTAAATTATTTCCACAGATTATACACGGAATTCCTTGGAAACATTCAATCAGATAGCATTCGGATACATTACGTTCCGTTTACCCAAATGCTGAATATTTCTGTAATTTTTTTATATTAATGGTATTGATATTTTAACATATATAATAGGGTATTTAATGACGATAACTATTAGAAACGAATGGTTGTTCTTGTTTCAATAAATGCCATTTATTTTCTTTCCGAGGAATACTTTGATGACATTTATTTCATTCATGTCCGAAATATGTACTTTCAAACAACACTAATGCGTAACGGAATGTCTATATCGCGCGGAAATCTTTAAACATAGGTAAAACTATTCTGAGATTTGGACGTTTCTTCGTACTTATTATTGATAAGAAGTTAGGGAATAATACTAATAAAGTAGAACAACAGAAAAAACGAAGAAGTGAAAACTGGAGTTCTGAAGAAAAAGTTAGTGCTTGCCTACAATTATTCTAATTACGGCACATTACTATCTTTAGGACGACGCAAATTTAAACTATTTCAGGAAATATTACAATACAACATACAAAAATAAACCAAATCTAACCTCAACACAATGAATTTGACGTATATTTGTGACTTAGACCAAAGGTTTTAGAGTTAAACTAGGTCCCCATCAGGTTTATCTTTAGTACCATAGATAGTCCAAGACTAAGAGTTAAACCACTTTTTGTAATAAGAAATTTGATTAAACCACACTTTTAGTCCGAGACTATCGATAAACCAAGTTTTGTAATAAGGCGATAAATGTTCATACTTTATGAAATATAAACTATTCAATATTTAAAAGTGGTCTACAGGCGCCTGCGTCCATGTCAAAGTTACCAGTAGATAGAACTAGCGATAAAAAATATCAATTTCTTGCCATTTTAAGGGCCTCTGTTGTAGATGAGGAAGAAATGCTTACGATAAGACTGCCCATTTTACAATTACTGTTCATAGAAGAAATTATTGCTAGTCGTTATTTTTCTAATTTTATACACTAAATAATATTCTCATTTATGCTAGAAGTTATTCAAATCGATATCTCCTTCAAGGCAGGATGTTTTCACTGCCACTTCGGAATTGGTTATTATTTTTACCTGGAATATTATTATACGAAATTCGATAAATGTGCAAGTCTGTTGGGGCAAGATGCTTAATTGCAAGTTTCTCGATGTCGATTCGACTGAACAATACAAAATCATCAGCACCTGCAGATTGCAATAGACAACCAAACTAAGCTAATAATAGCTTGTGCAGTGCCCGAAACGATAGATTAGCCAAAAGGGTAATCATTCGTTTCGGGCATTGCTTCGTTATGGTCTTGATATCGATTTAATAGAACCCAGTTCTCTTCGGAATTTGATTGAAAAGGCCCAATGGCTAGCGAATTCCACACCCCCTGCCATAGGTAAGTAAAAGGAACACCAATACCCCGTCTGGTAAGTCCGGCATGCCCCTGCGCCTTTCCTAGGGCGGAAGTTACACGAGGACATTTTTTTACGTGGGGATACCCACGTAAAAAAATGATAGTGATTATGGCATGGCTCAGAATGCCACCACCCCATCTCCTCCCATGGGTGTCGTAAACGTCGACTAAGGGATTAGCCGGAGGATGGGCAGCAGCGTCCTTCGAGTACATTAACAACTCAACTGCGATCGCCAACCCGTCTGCCAAGCGTGGCGATTATGGCAAAACCCCCCAATGAGCCCACAACACATCCATATCGGTCGTTGTGGACATCTTTGGGGGAGGCCTGTGTCCAGCAGTGGACTTCATTCGGCCGAAATGATGATGATGATGACTTCGTTTACTTGTTTATATTAGATAAGTAATAATGTTTATTAGTTGTTGTTGTAATATTGTGTTGAATTATTTACGCATTAACAATATTCTAACATATAAATACCGGTAAATATAAGATAGCTGATATATAATATGATGATAATAAGATAGATACCAGAAATGGATGAATTAAAAATTAAAAAATAAAAGTGCAGTGGAATAATTCTCTCTAATTTCGTATTGTTTTTACTACTTTTAACTGCGGATTTAGAAGTGAGTTCTTAAAGAATAGCACTGCTGTTCGATGACACAGGTGATAACTGATAATAAGTTAAATTGTAAAAACTTTGGGCTTTGGCATTAAGATCATATTTTTTGGGATCGGAATATAGATCAAGATTTTTTTAATCCTTTATACCGTGATTGCTAAACTAAGAGGGAGAGGGGGTTACCTACTTTTTCAGACTGATATGAACTGATGAATCAGGTCAGCTCAAAGACCTTTAAAATGACACTCCACAAAAAGGGTTACAAAAATGTATTACATTTACTAGGCTAGCCCACAAATTTAAAAAATAAATACTCTTGTTTTATGCGGACCACCAAACTGCAAAATTTTTACTCGTTCCCTTTATTTAAAGTTTCCTGGCGATAAAGTATTTTGACAAACAAACGGGCAACAAAATTGTCCTAAAAAGTTCCATAACTTGCATATTCTGCATGTAGTCCTATATCCATCCAATCCTAAACAATTTGTACAATAGAAGCAGTATGTTTTATGGTTTTTAAAACCCACGATAGTACCCGTACATGGGGTTCGGATACCGTTAATCTGTGGGCGGATTAACTATGTGCCTATGTATGAAAGAATAACATGTAACTAAGTTAGAAGACATAATTAAATAACACATCATATCATCATCATATCGGCCATTTATAGATTCCACAACTGTGTCATCATTTCGGGGGGTATTTGCCAATACTCACCACGCTTGGCAGGCGAGTTGGTAAGCGCAGTATGGCTACCGGTTCTTAAAAGGGACGCTGCTGCCCATCCCTCTGGTTTAGATTTAGTCGCCTTTTACGACATCCACGGGAGGAGATGGAGTGGTGCTATATTCTTAATCCGGACACCACACGGACAAAATACATAACACAGCGGTAAGTTTAATGCACGGTATGTATGCTTTTGTTTAGGTAGAATGGAACAGCATGCATGCTTAGGTTAGGATATTCCATATTTTTTACTTTAGTTTCAGGATGATTGTACAAAAGTTCGTATTTTAAATATTAGACTCGCAAAACTCTGCCAAAAAAAAAACATATTAGAAAACGGTCCTTAGAATCCTACAAAAATAGTGAACTTTATAGGGATAATCAGTAGGACATTGGGATAGTGTTTATTGTTATTAAGTTATAATTTCCAAAAAAAAAGATAAATTAATATTGTATTAAATAATTAATGCAAAAAGTTACAATATGAGCACAAAAAAAACCCCAAGAAAATGCGCTGGTGTAAAATTTCTTTTTAAGAGCTCGAATTGCAACTACCTTATTAATAATTCCAAAATAAATGAAATTACAACTTATTAAAATTCGGTCCCTATAACTGTAGTGCCTACCTACCCTATCAATCAATATTTTCAGCAATTTAAAAGATATTAATCATGAAGCCAATTGTCAGTAGATATATAATGGCCGGTACGGATCTTGAACGCTTAGTGTAACTGGGAATCGGTTTGCACAGTTGCATCTCCATACAGACCCAAAAAATCACGCCTGCGCAGGTGAACGGGGGCTAAGGTCAGCGCTCAGAATCGGTGCCGGCTACTATACCGATGTCCAAATTATTTATGTCTACCTACATGTTAAATCATTATTTTATAGAGTAAAGTTTTATAGAGTAGTTTTTATTCTTGCGTGGTAAATCTTAAATCTTTTCAGTATTCTTCCCGCTTGCAATACAAGTCTTCTATTCGGGCTTAGTGTTTTTCTAGGGAAAACACACACACATGCTTTACTCTCACAGCTCTTATGTTGTTTCTAACAATAATTTCTACTTCGAAAATATACCTACATTGAAGTGAAAAAAATTGTTTAAGTTGCAGATTGCAGGTTTCATAGTATGGTTGAAACGCATTTTTGTTGATGAACGCTCTTCATCTTTAGTTTAAGTATTAAAGCAACCTAGCTTTATCGATCGACTTGTGCTTTCCAGTCACAATGTTTATCCACCGCCAATCCGAAAAATATTGTCGTTTAGTTTTCTTTGTGTGTCATTATATTCATCATTATAGTGATATTTTAGCAAGATCGGGTAGGTCGTTGATGTGCATGATGCAAGCAATAAAAGAGCCCTAATACGCTACCTTGTAGTACACCAAAGTTGTTGTTCTTAAAGCAAGATGTATGTGCTATTACTGTTTTGTTTATGTCAACGATTTTAATTTCGACGCATTGTGTCTATTAAGTCGCGCCATTCGTGCAATGCACCAACGTACGCCAGAACTTTCAATTTTGTTTAATAGTTTAATTATCATGAGATACCAACATCAAAAGCATTCGTCATGTCGACAAATGTGACAGATGTGGGCTTTTAGCATCTATCAACTTAGTAACCTCACTGATAAGATTAAACGCAGCTAATGAAGATATATGTATTTTTATATCCTTTTTCCGATATTTTATTCTCATCAATCCTTTTTTATTTTAAGTCCAATTAATACGGCTAATACGCCTTTCCAACAACGATCACTAAATAGTATAAATATAATATATTAAAAACCCTAAAACCCGTCTAAGGAAAAACTCGGTCAAGTTTGAAGATAATTTCACAAAACAATGTTAAATTAATATAGATTTGACGTAATCGAAGGCGAGAATCGTTACCGTTTTACTTTGTGCATCAAGGTTGGGCCTTCGACTACGAGAAAACTATTTAATACATTATTTATTTATATTGCTTTCTTCGTTTTGATTTTTTATTGTTAATTAATATACGTTATACATTTATATACACACTAAAACTAAATACATACAGACTACTGTCCAATAAACTAAATAATAATAAAAAACAAAAGATAATATGTAATAAAGTTGCACATGCATTTACACTTTCTTCGTATGTATACCCGGTTTAAAATTTGTTCTCATTTTTGAAGAACTTTATGACATCCGATTTATCTGAAATTTGGCATACTTATTAATTTAACATTTTTGTTTTCGGAAATTGCTATTGTGCTTTTGCGTAGTCGGGTTTTAGTTTTTAGAAATAGAAATCGGTCCAGCCGTTTCGGAGATTAGCGGGAACAAACAGACAGACAAAAAAATTCAAATAGTATTTTTGTTGTAGGTACCATATATACTTTCATATGAATTGAGTAATGAATTTAGTAAAAAGCTGTTATTTTTACATTACAAACAGACACTTCAATTTTATTTATTTGTATAGATGATTTAAGTATTAGATGTAAGCATATAAAAAACAATCAAAATAACAACATTTAATGACCAAAACTTCAACTTCAGATCGGTTTTGGGTACGGTTCGGGAATACTGGCGTAATACAAGGTCTTAATTTAATAGTCCACGATATTTTGCATGGCGCTATAGTGAACGATGAAGATAATGTAGGTATAAAAAAAACTTGTAAATTTGCTGTTTACATTTTTAATTTATTAAATATCTTATTTCATTACATCCTAGTTCTCTTAGTTGTGATAATATTCACATGCATCTAGTAAGACGGTGGTGGACAGGGCTGGTTGACTGCTACGAGGGCGGCACTGAAAATTTCGGGAATCAAGGAAGTGACACAACATTACTATTTAAAAATGTATTTATTGCTTTTCGAAGTATTCTCCGCGAAATTTGACACATTTTTCCATACGATGGAACCAGTCATTGAAGCAACCATTCCATTCGGAAGTTGGGGTCTCCAAAATGGCCGTTTTGTAGGCGTCCACAGCTTCTTTAGGTGATGAAAATCTCTGTCCACGCAATTTATTCTTTATTTTAGGGAAAGTATAGAAATCATTAGGGCTTAGGTCGGGGCTGTACGGTGGATGGTCTAATAATTCTATGTTTTCTTGCTCTAAAAACTCTTTTGTTCTGTGCGCGGTGTGAGAACTCGCATTGTCGTGATGGAGGATGATGCGGCGGTTGCAGTTCTCTCTACGGAGTTCAGAAACGACCTGTGGCAAACAAATGCTAGCATACCATTCTACATTAACCGTTCTTTGTCCCTCAAGAGGAATAGTCGTAACATGGCCGGTTTTGGAGACAAACGTGGCCACCATTTTTTTGCAACACTCCGTGAACGAACAATTTTTGTTGGCTTTGACTCATTTTCGAAAACCCAAACTCGTGACTGGTTTTTTGTTTCGGGTTCGTACGCATATATCCAGGATTCGTCACCTGATACGATGTTGTATACAGCATTTGAGGATCCTGCGTGGAATCTTTCGAGAGTTCTGACGCACCAAGTAACGCGAGCCGCTTTTTGCTCTTCACATAGCAAATGCGGTATCCATCGAGAAAACAACTTTTTTACACCTAATTGTTCATGCAAGATTATTTGTTTTTGACTCATGCCAATGTCTAAAGTTGCCTGAATTCGCGGTATGTCACATGTCGATCTTCCTCAATCAGCTTACGCACAGCATCAAGTTTTCTTGGGTGACTGCAGTTTTTGGACGACCTTGACGAGGATCATCACTGAGCTTGACACGTCCACGTTGAAATTCAGCAAACCAGCGATAAATTGTGGTTTTGGATGGGGCTTCATCACCAAATACAGAAATCATCCGGTCAACACACTGTTTTTGTGTTAAACCACTTCGAAAGTCATAATAAAACATCGCTCTTGAATTTTCTCGAGTCAATTCCATTTTCTCAACGACTAAACAAGTTTGACAAAACCTTGTGACAAGACCGTGAATCTTTTTTAAAATAAATAAATGGTATTCGATTTGTAAAACCAAGGAGTTTTCAATTAAAAAGATTTTAATATGACAGGAACAGTGGAAATATTCCATTCCCGATACTTTTAGTGCAGCCTATGTATAGATAGTCTGTAACGTTAAACAAAACAGACGGCGCACGGTAGCGACATCACACAAAGGAAAGAAATGGATTTTCACCGTGAGATTTTTTTGTGTTCGGTACATCATCTTAAGCATTTACTGAGGCACCATGCAAAATATCGTGGATTATTAAAATAAGACCTTATATATGCCATTGTATAATTATAACTATTTGAACGGAATTTTCTGTTATTTTTGAATGTTGAATGTTATAAACATCATGTCGTTGTTGTATAACTACAATAATTATATAGTTATAACTATTTGAACGGAATTTTCTGTAATTTTTCACCAACAGATATTTATGTAAGAAAACATTCGAAGATTGATATAAATATATACAAAGAATATAAATATACTCGCATAAGCCGTGTGGCCTATGTACGTACGAGACCGCGATCCTTGTGAGGTCATAGGCCGCACGACGCATGGTCGAATTTTAAAGTTACGATGTTGTGTTGTGATTTTCTACGAATTATGTTATTTTAACATACTCTTGCTATCCCCTTTTTCGACAGAGTCACATTTATAGGTAAGGTTGGTTTACCACAGCCAAAATGTCAGCTTGGGGCGGGATGAATATGTATAAAAAAGGATTATTTGCTTCTGTCAAGTTCCTTCTTACCCATGGCGCTAACCAGTTAACTAACACTTATTTTAATGTCTTAGGTTTTCGCGAGTATTGTAAAAGTGTTTTATTATAACCTTATTATATGTTTATTAGTACAAATAATAGGAATAACAGGGGTGGTTTTTCAATAACATTTACAAGATTTATGACTTATCGTATAGAAATCTACTTAGTAAGATCCAGATTCCACGTGGATAAAGTCTCTAACTAGTGTAGATTGGATGCTGCTAATTTGGAAAATAACAAACAGCCGTTTTTCTGTGAGGAGTTTTATACTGAATGGTAGTAAAACATATTGTGCGTCACTCAAAATGTACATTAATTAGGTAGGTAAATAAGTATGTGCTCTAGTGTAATCATACGAGGACCTCGAGCCTCCCTTGCTTTGCCGAAGATGACCGCTCCAGTGGTTTTAGCCGGTAGGAGTCCGGCATACCCCTTCGCCCTTCTCAGGGGCGAAGAAAGTTCATGAAGAATCTCCACTGGGCACCAATAAAAAAAATAAAAAAAATATATAAGTATGTATTCTTTACGTAAATTTTATACCTATGAAGCCATAGTTTCGGAATCATGTATTCTGTGTACCGTTATACTCGTTCATTGGGATATACCTACATGGCCACGCTTGATGTAGCCGCGATTGCAAGGTGGCCGCCTTTTACGCGCGTCCCGACCAGCCCGCGTCCATGCAGACGCGGTTGGCCGCCCGCCGCCGGCCGTATCGCATAGCCCGATCTCGCCGTATTCATCGTTGCGTCCGGAAAGAGCTAAATGTAGAGAAACTCCGACCGCCTTTCGTCCTGGCTTTTCGAGAGTTCACATTTACCGTCAAAAACTTACATTACACAAATTGGATAGTCTTTGTATATCAATGTTATTCATAGCACGGCTCCCTTGTAAAAAACACCGGTAAAATCAATTCCCTCAAATAGATAACTCGAGAGATGTAACAAATTAAACGTGAAGTGCATTTGAGAAAATATTTTCCTATATGAAAATTGTAAAAAGATTCAGCTTCGCGGTAACTCTACGGTACTACGGCGTAGGCTGGGTGTGCGTACAAGTTGGTTCGCCGCAGCGCGCGCTCGTTTATTTGCGACTTCCTAGCTCTTTTGTTATGCTCTGTAGCCTAGTGTCTGCTTTGAAAAATTGTAATGCAGTGGTATTGTAGACCGAGCGATTGTGCACGTAAACCACGACCGATCCCCACACACCCTCGAATTTTTGTTCTCAAGTATGTATATCTATTTACCTTCAAGATTTAATCTACACATGATACATTAGCTACTATAGCCAACTAAAGTTAATTATAAAAACAAGCCGACCAGTTAGTACACCTGATTACTATTGATTGCATTAGAAGAATGGAGGTATATTTACTTACGTCTTTTAGTGTATGTATGAAGGGGCTGTAGGTACGTGGTGTTGGTAGTGACTGTAGGATCTATAATATGTTGCAATCGCGAATATTCTGTTTGCGTATAGTTTACATCTTTGCACGCTGGTTTCGTGAACGAATCATACATGATTCGTGAGCTTAATCAAATAGTTTGTAAGAAAAATTTACTAGCACGCTAAAATCTGTTGTTTAAAATGTTTGTTTCAGCGACTACGGAGATCAATTTATATTATAAAATATTCGTCATTCAGGAATGGAGGAGGATATTCGCTTGTAAAAGCTGCTTCCTTGATAAAAATGCAAATTACTATAGATAAATATAGTTAAAAAATAGGCTGTTATTAGAGTAATACCAAAATGTGATAGATTAAAAAGAAAATACCACATTCAGTTTATTTGCACTAGACATGTAGCTTATTGTATGTACATGTGTGTAGCCGCTACGGAGTAGGTACCTATCAAAAGACGGTGTAGCGAGGGCGGGCGGAGCACGAGCTATGGAATACATTAGCCGCCACCAGCGGTGTCGGCGTCCTTATACCATAATATATTTCACCCGCGGTCATTTTCGACAATTAACCACATAAAATAAGTGAAATTATGCATGCGGCCGACGACGGCGTATATCACGTCCAGTTACGGGCCACGATACCTAACAACATTCATTATTCAAAGAAATGTTTCGCTCGACCAGGTCTTGTCCGGAAGCACCGACTCTGTTCGTTGTGATTGATGGAGACCTCTTTATTTTTACTGTTCTTTTTGTAGCAATGTTCGTACATTCACAATAAGTGGCTTGGTCCGTCTTAAGGCATTGTTCTATTGGAATCGTTGATATTTTAATTGTAATTATCATTTTCCTGTCGCGCCCTTCGCCACATTCAGCTTATGTCTGCCAATTCAATGCATAGAAAAAGCCTAAAAGCTTTTTGTTTATAAGCCTTTACTTTAACCGGACCTCTCAAACGGTCGGATTCATTTTCTCTTGCAATTTCCTACAATTTCCGGACAGCGTTTGGTACGTTGATGTGCTGGAAAATTATTTTCATGTAAATCTTACTCATGCCTATACTGTACCTACAGGTGTGCGTCAAATTTGGTAGTTAATGATTGTGATTAATACCGTGAATTATTAACTTTCTTTGTCTTTGTGTTTTTAAGTTAAAATGCATGTTGCGTCTCAAGTTCAAGCACGAGATCAACGTCCTAGTGTGTTTCGGCATCACGGTCCGATTGCGCAACGCAACTAGGCCGCGCTCGACGCGCATGCATGCCTCGTGCGTGAGCCTCCGTCGCTTTTCGCTGTTTGACTAGCTATCGAATAAACTTGTTCGATTGTTAGCTCATTTACATTAGATTGATCGGTTTTACACATACCAGATACACATGTTGCTGGATTTTTAGTTTCTACGAAAATAAAATTGAATCGCCATTTTTTCCACGCCTAAAGTTGATTCATTTAAAAGTGTCAATTTTGTTGTAGCTTTATTGGCAAATAAATCTGAGGTGACTAATACTATAATTAACACATGATTCCTGTGAGTTAGAATAGCCTCTACAAATCCCACGTATGATCGGCACTCCCGCAGGCATCACCTTGAGGTGTGCGTGAGTCAGCAGACGGCACGCTCGCACCGGTGTGACGGCAGCAGGTCGAGAATAGCGTGCGGTCTATTTAGGACTCCTCTCTGTTTGTTTGCCAGCGAAATGTGTCATTGTTAACTAATTTAAGTAACAGCCACTGCCAGCTGTTACGACACTCCACTGTGAAGATGCGGTTCACAGGCGAACTTCGACATGCTTATTAATCACCTTGAATTCCTGTGACTTATATATTAAGCATATTATGAAAAGCCGGCCAACATTTTATGTCTACATTACGATATCAATGATTCATAAGCTATGGTAACGGTAAATTTCTGACTCTTGGTTTATTGCTTCCACATACTCGCCGAAAATTTTATTTTATACGAATGTATGGGACATTTAATGCGCCATGCCATATTATACTTTGAGCAATAAAGGTGACAGTCAACTTCTTTGAGTAACGTTTTCTTACTTACCCCCATTTAAATAAGCAATCTATATGCACAGACCGTTAGTGTCCATAACGAGCTCGATAATGAAACTCTTTAATTTTTAGTGAGGTAGGCCAAGTTAATAATATTTTATTAATTAATATGAGTACCGGTGGCGCTGTCATTTCGATAGCCAATGACATTATCGCTGGAGAGTTACGTAAACATCAGAATGTAAAACACGATATCGTTTAGCCAGTTAATTAATTGCCGTTACTGGGACTCTGGAGCGGAGAGCGAGCGACGGCCGTCGCGAGCTTGTTATGGAAATAATGAGTGCGACCGCTGCGCAACCAGCCACCCGGCTCTGCAGAAGTTGGTCCGCGTCTCCGTGCCACCAAACCACCGTACCTACCCCCCGACATTTATTGTTACCATCGGACCCTAGATGTTTTAAGAGTTAAACCGACTTCGCGGAAATATTCTCAGTATTGCAAAAGAGTATTTTTTATGTTTTACTGAGCTTATTATGATATTGATCAATTCTATCTTTGGAGATTTTATGATTGATTGATTTAAGAGAATGAGATATAAACAGCTACGGCGAGTAGTGGCTTCGTATACATGACCCTGTTAAGTTACGAATGTAGTGCTCGTAGACATTTCTTGTTTTTGTAGTATAATAATAGGTATAATCTTGCTAGTGAACATGTAGTACAAGTACTTGATTTTTACGTTTTCAAGAACAAAATGATTGATAACATCTTGTTGAAAACCTAATGCCTAGCTAAATAAAGTAACTAGCTTTAACTTGAATGGATGCTGTTTAAAAAAATACATTTATGTGGCATATTTCGACCATTTTAAATTGCAATTAATCCATTCTCTAGTTATCACCCACATTTTAACCAATACATAGTTTATTTGTCTTATTCTTAAGATAATGTTATGAATCGAAATCCATCAGTAGTTATAAATGTGTAGAAGTTTTAACTATGTCTAGGGGAGGTACTAAATTAATAATAGACATGCTACTTGCGAAACCATTACTTCCATGCTATTACGCATGGAAGAAATGGTTTGGCATGATATAAAACATTGCCGTTCGGCACATGGGTTTATTGGGGTCGTGTGATTGAGGCAACCTGCGACGAGACGTGTCACTTGATTTAATTAAGGGCCGCTTTACAGCCCGTTCCTCCAAGCTAACGCTTCATACGGCGCCCAGGTTAATTTCGAACGGAGTCATTCCGCTAGAGATTTATTTCAATATTGAACACGTCTTACCGTAGCTGGTATCTCTTGTAATATCTCCTCTTTAAGTCCTTGCCCTAAGTAGGTATATATTTAAATGCTGTCAAGTGCAAACTTATCCTAATGTTTCTATCAGCTTATAAAATAACCTTGAAGATTTTGTTTCCACGAAATTATTTGTTTTTAACGAGGTTTTTCCGATATTAGAAAAAGGGTAAATATTACGGAGGAAAGGCGGAATCCTTTAAATCCGCTAGTGATTGCATCGTTTACTCCAAATAGTCCTCGTATTTCAACACAGAATCTCTGACTTACAAATTTAATAAATCGACTCCATTTGTTAGCTGTGGACCCGTGTTTTCACCTCTACCTCTTTACTGCTATTGCATCTTTTTTTAGTACCTATTCATATTTTTTTGTTTAGACAAGTAAGGTATTGTTATAACCTCAACGTGTAAAGGTATGATATATTGTTATACAGTGATGGCAACAAAATAAAATATGCAGCAAACCGTCGGCAACCCTGAATATATCAATCAGTAATTCTTTCAGTTTTTTGGTCATCTAATTGAAAATTAAAACAATTTATATAGGTTAACACATTGCTAACTTTTCATTGACGGCACGGTTAGTGCAGTGGCTGATACAGTCGGCTGCTCCGCTACGGATCGTGGTTTTGATTACCGCACGGAATAAATATTTGTATGATCTGCAGGTAGTTATTTCGGGTCTGTAGAATTTTGGTCTATAAACGCGCCCACGACACAGGAAAAATCCTAGTGTGTGGGCAACGATTTAAAAAAAAATAAGAAGAAAAGTATAAAATCATAATTTTATGGGTCCTGTTGGACCCATCCGTTGACTTAATTAATTACAGCAGATTTTTTCTGTGGGAAAAAGATTTATATCTTATTATTATTTTTGTTAGTCTTCAAGACGTGTAGCATTACATTTTTGACGCAGGCGGCGTTTTAGCACTTTTTGGTGATAAATAATCACCAAAAAGGGCGCCTGACTTTGCGTATTAAAAAACCTCATAAATGTTTTATAGGGTTTAGTCGGAAAGTCAATGCTATTTTCTCGAAACCATGCCATTGTGCATTCATATTTATTACATAAGTCGTTATCCTGCTTGAATTTAACGCTATCTATTTTTGTATCGCTAAAAAGTTGAAAAATTACGAGGGCAGCAACGCAGATTCTAGTAAGTTTTTGTACGTGAAGAATTCATGCGGCCTTCATACTCGAATATTTCGTTAACTCTAGAAACAGTCAACAGACGCAGCCTCAGATCATTATGCGGTCACCGTGTTAACGCCTACCAGGCGACGCACAAAGGTCAAGTGTAATAGAAAAAAAAACTTCTATTTCTTATCTATGAACTACTATCATATCATACTGTTTAATGTCCATTAACTTACCTTACTTACCTCAAAGGTTGATTCGTCTGACAACAAGACATTCATTCGAAACCTTGCTGTTCCTGTCGGAGAGCTATGGTTTCTGTCTGACTTTACAGCCTTTCAGATAGCTTCCTGAAGCTGAAGCCTTCTGCAAGTCGGTCAAGCAGCAAATTGGTCCCTTAATTTCTACTGACAATTAGGCAGCGAGGTCATAAGAAGTTAATATTTCTATTTTTTACCGACTCTCTCAATAGCTTCAGTCCTCATGTGGTGATGCGTTTGCGTCCGGTACTGTGCCTATTACTTACTATAATGTCCCGTAGAGAAGATTCGCTCAATATGATACGGCATAGATGGTCGCGATCATCACATTTTTAGAAATCTCAACTGTGATATCCCTTGCTCATGCAGAAGCTATACTTGCACTTGCATACGTTCTAAACCAAATATCACTAAATCTATAAAATTAAAACACCAAAAGTGTACTAGTTACGATACTACTATAACTAGTCTAGCTAAAGGAGGTAACGGGTAAATAAATAAATTATTTCAATTTATTTCAGTTTGATACTCCCTAAAACACTAAAAAAAATTGTGCGTGGTCAATGCTTGTGGCCAAGGCTGTGTGCTCTGCGCTCCGAGTTAATTACACATAATATTTATTTTAGAAAACTGAATAGAATTGATTTTATTGGTCTTTATTTTAATTTGTTTAACGATGTTAGTATTATTATTTTCTATTCTGTAAGCAGTAGTGTAAAATTTATTTCATTTTCGCTGAACGAAAGCTTTAAGCTGCATTAACTATTTTCTGACACTCTTAATGAACCTATTTTGCCTTTTTTTATACTAAGGCCACTTTTTCCTTATCGCCCAACGTAGACTGCAGACGGTGTGGATATTCCATATGCCCCAGAGTATGCATACCTAGGCCAACTATTCCCGTATCAGGCGAGGCAGGAAAAAGAAGTTGAACAAATTTCTTATTTCTACCTTCGCGCCAAAACCGACTGGAAAAGCTATCGGTCGATGAAGGCCTCTCGCCTTTCAGTGAACTATAAATGGAAAATAATGTACATGTGCAGTGTGTGTGGGAAGAATTTAACCCTAATTATATATGGCGCTCAAACTCGTAATTTCACCAGCGAACAATGCAGCTTTGCGTCTCGAGAGTCCGACGCCTTTCGGACCCACATGGCTATTAAGGAAAACACAAATCACTGACGTCACCTTAACGTTGCAATGCTAAAGTGGGACTGCGCCTGACACGTTTTCCGCTTGCCAGACGAGCTATGGTCTAAACTGGTGCAATCTGAGTCGAAGTCCGTCAACGGCTTCGTGGCAGACCCTATGCGGGCGGGTTGAGCTGAATTCCTTACGAAAGGTTTGGCACACTTGCAAAAGATTAACAAGAGTAGAAGAGAAAAAGGCCTTGCTTTGCTGATCTGTTGATCTGACAAATGGGCAGGTGAAATAAATATGTGGCACCAGTGGGCGGCTCTGGTGTGATCATACGAGGACCTGGAGCCTCCCTGAGGTGCCGAAGATGACCGCTCCAGTGGTTTTAGCCGGTAGGAGTCCGGCATACCCCTTCGTCCTTCCCCGGGGCGAAGGAAGTTCATGATGAATTTCCACTGGGCACCAATTAAAAAAAAAAAAAAAAAAAAAAAGAAAAGGTGAAATAAATATCGGTATCATCTCTGTCAAGCTAGGTAGCGGCCTTATGGTAAAATTAACATTGTTTAACTAATTTGAATCGCATTTACATTCAGTATTCTCGTTGGTTTAAATTTTATGTGGGTAAGTACGTTGAGTGAAAAGTTAAGATTGACTTTTATGATTTTTTATTTTTTCTTTGTTGTAAGGAAAAAGTAAATCTGCTTAAAATAATAATTAGCTGGAGGTTTTGCAAATTTCCAATGTTGGCATCTAATGCGCGACTCGTGTTGGCCGTCATCACGCGTCGCGGGAGAAGTTCGTTATTAATTCACCGCCTTTCAACTCGGACGCTTTTACTCGCTTTTAGGGCCTTACTTTTCGCGAATCAAATACAATTTTAGATGGTAGGAAACTTGAGCGTGTGTTACGTCAAGTCGCATGTCTTCTCATTGTTGTTCTTATGTCAAAAATTACTGTATTTTTGTATGAATACAGCTGTATCTTTTTTTATATTAGCCTACTTCTCTTACATTTTTTTATAGTTCTTCACTTTTATCAGTTTTGGTAAGTTAAATCTGTATCTACGACTCTTGAAAATTGCTTTCAGCTTCATATATGGACGATGTTTAATCGTATACGTTCTTGTTGATTATGGTGTTCCACAATCGGCAATCACATGGTGGCCAAAAAGCGTCCACGCGATGTTGATTGTGACATTGTCTGATGCGGGTGGGGCGTCGCCACCGCCCGAGCCGCGCCGGCTGTCGCAGGGCGTGCGACTGGCGCATCGCGCTTGCCACCCGTATTTGTGATGCAAATTCTTGCGCCCGCCGCACCGCGTCTCTGTGCTTCGCGCCTTACCTGCTGCAACCTCCGTAATTATTGTGAAAAATATTCATTTGTCCGCTTTGAGATCCTCATTACCATAATGTCGTTTTTTGTTACATGACTAAAACTGTTTTTCGCTATTTTCCCACTGATTCGCAAACTCACACCATTGCAATGGTATTCTTTCTTTTGTTAACCGATACCTGCGACTACTGTAAAGCCCGTTAGCTATAATCGGGGGAATTCAATAGTTGACTGAACTGGCTGCAAGAACTTCGTGTGAAGTTTTATGAGAACCTAGAGCAGCTCGGCAATCGACTGAACGTTATCATATTTCAAACGGTTTCGCAAAACGAATAAACAAGAACGGAGGCAAGAAGCGTGCGGTGAAACCGAGTCGAAGCGTGGGTATTAGAAACGCTCCGATTACCACGCTGAGACAAGCTGCTGCCGTAGCCGCCACGTCCCTGCAGGGGGCGTCGCCACATCTTATGATATTTTATTATATATTTATTGTATTTGTTTCTTCGTATAGTTTATTTATTTATATACAAATAAAAGCACAGATCACATTATCGATATACTAGTTAAAATAAATGATAAAATCTACTATTATCCGTAAATGTGAAATAAATGACGTTTATTATTACTGCATTAATGATAAAGATCGAGATTATCCCAAATTAAGAATATCACTTATATTCTACGATCTTGCTATACCTAATCAATTAATCATCTGTCGTCGCCAATGCCCGATAATTTAACGAGCTAGCATAAGTGTCAATGCTATAATGACCAATGTAGGTTATGACTGAATGAAAGGTGATGAGGTGGCGAGGTGGCAGTGGCGGACACGGGTACCGCTGCTGGCTTGACCGCGTTCCACTAACGGTATCCACTCCGGAGTATTTCTCCGGCGCGTGACACACTTCATGCGTACATTCACCTCGCCCATCTCGCTGTCTCCGCATCGCCAGTGTAGCGACACACTGTCCTTCGCTATTAGCTATTTACTCGTCTAAATAATAATAAAATAATGGATTTATGTACATGTTTAAGTATCCGTGAATCTAACAAAGAAGAAGGAAGCCAATTACATACAGGTACTACTCGCGAGTTTAGTTAAAACTAATGAATTCGAATCAAAATACCGTTACAGGTTATCGAACTATATGCGCTCTTTGAATAAATACTGGCTGTTAATAAAAATATATAATGTAGATTTTTAGTGCTCGGTTCGTGTTTCAAATACCACATAATTGTTTCAAATTAGCCTAGACGAGGTAGATGTAATTTTTATATTCTTTATTACAGTCATACTATGTTATGTTATATACATTTATGGAAAATAATTTTCAAGTAGTAGTTATTGCAGTATTCCATATCAGTCCCAAAAAATATTGAATTGTATTCTATTCATTTATTTTAAATAGTTTTTTTTACGTACCTTTAGCGACCTAAATTAATAATCAAACTTATCCAAAGTCTTCAGATTTAAGATCTTAGAGAACTTATGTGTTAAGATCATAGTAAAAAAAAACACAATTCCTCGAATCTCAAATACAAAGATTTTGGATTAGATTGATTATTAATTTGACGGCACGGTTGGTGCAGTGGCTGATACAGTCGGCTGCTGCGCTCCAGGTCGTGGGTTCGATCCCGCACGGAACAAATATTTGTATGATCTGCAGGTAGTTGTTCCGGGTGTGGATCTATTGTATGTGGAATTCATGTCTGTAAACGCACCCACACGACACAGGAGAAATCCTAGTGTGGAGCAAAGTTTTTTTTTTTTCACTGAACGAACGATAAACAATCTTTCGTAAATCATAATAGGATTTTAGTTAGAATCACTATTATTGGCTATATACGAAAATTTGACAGTTTACATAAATGTGAATCAGCAAGATCGCAGCAAAACATGTTGTTGTCTTAGTATGCTATGCTAAATACGGCTTAAGGGGCTTTGGTTTAGTACATTTTAAATGAAATTATTTATTTTTTATTAGTTACAGAGTACAGATAGACATAGATAGTGGTAAAAAGTTCGACAGTGGTAAAATGTTTATATGCTAGGTTTATAAATGGCGAATAAAATTTCGTCCATTTAGTTTTATACCGGAAATTTGCTCAATATTAATTTGTATAAAAAAAAAGATTACCTAATCTTATTCCCCGAAATAAGGATATAGCTTTCTAGTTATAAAAATTGATATTTGTTAATTTTAAGGATGGTACTGAACATAAAAATTGTACCTACTTGCGGGACAACACATCTTTGGTCCTATAATAAACTTAAGATACCGGTTAAATAAATAAGAGTTTCTAGAAATCTTCGCTTTTATTAAGTTTATTATATTTTACTGTGAATATAATCAGTACCCGGAGGATGGGCAGCAGCGTCCATCGAGTACATTAACAATTGAACTGCGATCGCCAACCCGCTTGCCAAGCGTGGCGATTATGGCAAAACCCCCCAGTGAGCACACAGCACACCCATATCGGTCCAGCAGTGGACTTTATTCGGCCGAAATTAATGATAATCAGTACAAATTAAGCTGTCCTCTTTACAATTTGATTGATATACAGCTTTCGATATGGGTATATTATCTTTAGTTTTCAAATTGCCACAGCCTATACTATACAGTACGTATAGGTACTACTGGGTACCTATCTAATCTACCTCTATCGCAATTTTTTATAGAATCTACTCCGTTCGAGTGTTGATGGAGTTTCAAACTTTTCAACATAACATTTATAATATTAGTTATAAGATCGAGAAGCTTGAGAGAATTGAATAAGTTTACCGACGTTTCGTGCGATTGGGGTACACGACGGCAAACGAGCACGCTTGGCGCGAGACATTATACCAATAACCGCATCCAAAAAATAATTAACAGACAACTTCAATCAAACAACATAATTGTACAAGAAGTCGGGGTGGGTCTTGTCTTGGCTTGTCGAACATAATGCGAGTGTTCCTACTCAAAATATTGGCGATAGTAATATGAGGCGACAATATACTCAAGAGTAACAAAAACGAGTAGAGGAAGGTAAGATAGAAAGTCTAACTTTATGATGTAAAAAAATTAAACAACAATCTATTTTAATCAGTCTTGGGACAGATCTTATACAAGCTTACATATTGATATAATTAATATTAAGTAAAAAAATCTCTTACGACTCATGAAGCAAAAACATGATATATTCCATCTTGCTTAGCCTCCACGTCATTTTCGCTACAAAATAGACCAAACACAGCATTATAATAAAACACTTTTAAATGGATTCTAAGTATCGCGTATGTTTTAGGTTTTTGTTTTTCCTGAAGTTTCTAACACTTTGCAGGGTTCGTGGTCGCAGGATGACTAAGGTGACAGGCGTCGTTACAGATTTAAAAATGTTGTTTTATTTTATCTACCGTACTACACATCAAGCGATACATATCCAGTATAAGCTGATCTCGCTTTGTATAGGCTTTCTGTATGATAAGAGTTCAGCGTAAACTGGTTTATATAGCTTGATGTGTAGCCGTGTGTACAATTATAATCAAAAATTATTTCGATGCACGTAGTAATCACTCAACAGTGTCTTGATGTTTTTTAGTGTGGTATTTAGTTGAGACTTTGGTATTTTAATAACAGGATTCCAAACTGGTGGTACCTGCCAGCCATCTTTTCTATTAAAATTAGGATGTTTTTTAATTTCAATAGCCTCACATATGTAGAACAGCTAAAAAATACGCAATTTGTGGTAGAAATGGAAATAAGTATCTATTTATTTGCGTGCACACAAAATTGAGACTGTTCCACGTTGCCCTAAAATACAATTTTACATCTTGCCCACTTGCCCATTGCCAATAATAATATCAATGTTTCTAAAATCCGTCATTGCTTTTTTTGTTTAAATATTAATATAATGATACAGATCATCATCATCATCATCATCTATCATAAGGAGGTATTCACTGTCAAAACGAAGTAGTAACATTACTTACTTTATAACAGCAAAAATCAAATGATTTCGTAAAACATCGGTACAAAAAAGAACAAACACATAATAATATGCACTTCGGTGTATGGCGCGAGCTGGACTGCACTCCATTCGTAAATACAAGATAGCCGGTAGTCAGTGTGCGTAGCGACTCGACCACCAGCACCATGACGCGTGGTTAGGGTTGAGCTATAGGTTTCCATCTTGCCCGCTCTTTCCAACATTCCCTTCCTATATACGTTAAGGAAAATTAAGTATAAACAAAAGATTAAAACGAACGCAAAATCTGGTAAATGTTTTTTATAAAGGTCGATGTTGCCTAGTTCTTGATAAGTCATTATACCAACATTTGCAAAATCTTTTCTAAAATAGAAGTTTGCTAACTGTGATAACAGAAGAATTAAGGAAGCTATTTCGATGTCCCTCTACTACGTCAAGCGGCATAATTAGATTGACTTTGCTCATTCTCCTTTCGTTTATTTTCTGAAAATGAGCTTGCTATTTTAATATCCCAGAAAATTATTTTTCGCTAAATCGAGGAGCAAGCTTATAGAATTTACACAATGGACTTACATATAATAACAATTGGGATATGTGTCAATTTACGGGCATGTACATTTTTAGCAATATATGTAAGTTTTTGGTGATCTAGGTAAAAATAATTATATCCTAAATCCCTTACCCGGATTAGTTTAGAGCCATATCCACAGTTTGTCTAGCAAGTGGGCAGCAGTAAAAGCCCGGAGGTCGTTGCGTTAAGGGTTTGGTTAGCGAGAAATTGGAGCGGAGATGCGACCCATGTCCTAACGCGGCACTTCATTACGTGGCCTCGTTACCGTCCTATGTACATACCATCACGTATGGACCAAGTAATACACATCGTCACTGACTCCTGCTCACATCAGTTTACTAAACGGATAACATGTGAAATTATAGTTGACTTAAATAATGTAGGTAAAAAATAATTATTTTAAACCAAATTAAACTTAAATAACTGCATCTGAAATGTTATTACCATGCGAGGATCACACTAAACGTTTTTAGAAAATCAAAAACGGAATGATCCTGTATTACCATACGAGGCTCATACAGTCACACTAAACTTTTTTAGAAAATTAAAAACGGTTTAAACCTGTTAATAATGTTTTTGTTGTTTTTCGAAGTAGTCTCCGTTTTCCTTTCTAAGTACCGTCGCATGCGATGGAACTATTGACGGAAGCATTGAGCCCACTGTTTAAGGATCTCTTCCGCGTGTTTTTTTGTAGCAGCCACGATATCTTCGGGGTTCATAAAAGCGAATTTCCCCGAGTTGATCTTTTATTTTGGGGAGTAAATAAAAGTCGTAAGATGACTTAATAATAATTCCATAACTTCTATAGACAAATATTCGATTGTCCGTTGTCGTGATGGATAAAGGATCCTGTTTCTTGGGCGCCTAAGCTTTCTGACGCCTAAATGTGCGTGTAAGGAACGAACATTTTCTGTAGTCAAATTAATTTGACACGCACTAGTAGAATTGCCGCCTACTTGTAAAAAAAACATTCATAATTTAAATACATTTTTCATCGGCTACATTTCTTTCAGGCCAATTCTAAAAACATTTAGTGTGACCATCATATCTTAATGTATACTAATCGGGATTTCATCATAACCATAACATCTTTTGACTCCACTTAACCTTGGTCAGATTAAGTGGAGTAAAAATTTTTTTGCACTCCGGGAGTGCCGACAGATGTAAAAACTTCTTTTAGCGAGGTACGCATATTTTTAGATGAGATAAAATCTCTGGACTCGCGGCACCGTTACGAGACGCAGCTATAGTGTGTGCATATATGCATGTACATATAGCAGAAGAGCTTCATATTTATACACTGTAAAGGTTCATTCTAACTCATTGTGTTTCAAATTTAGGCTAAAATTATAATAAAACTATTATAAGTATGTAACTATTTGCGTAAAATTTAATTTTTCTTAATTATTTAAGTTTGAACGGCCGATTTCTAATTTCTGGTATCTTATTGTACCTCGATGGATAGCTGAAAAGATGTACGTGTTTTTTTCGAATCTTCTGCCGATATCTGCTTGTGTTTTTTGCAGAAATTATTGAATGGACGGGACCCAAACGGGATTTTTTAAGTCTGTAAAGTAAGCGCTAGCTCTCACTTGTCTCAGTCGAACTCTGTCCATTAGAAGTGTGACACGTACGCTTATCATTACATGCAATCCAAATGACTTACAAAAATATGCCTTCATGTCCATTTCCAAAGTGCAAAAAAACGGAATAAAAGTCTAAAATAAAATTTCAGGCAATAATACATTTCACGAAGTACATACGGCTACATATCAAGCTATACAAATCCAATTTACGCTGATTTCTTATCGTACAGCCTATACAATGCGCGAGCAGCTTATACTGGAATTGGATAGCTTGATATGTAGCCGTGCGTACAAATTATCACTTTATTTTGTCATGAATGTAACTTATTCCATTAACATGTTTAGTAGTCTGCATTTTGTTGCAAAGCACAAAGTTGTAGAAAAGGACAGAAATATACGTACATAGTAAGTGCGACATAGATAGCTGACACTTCGATAATGCCAATACAATATTCCGACGATAATATCTTCAAATATCAAATAGTTCGAGAGCAACAGGATAACACAGGTGTTCTCAACAGGATAACACAGGTGTTCTCCTTTTTTCCCGTAGTTTTACTCGTATATGAAAATCGTAACGATTCGTAGCGTTTAGAAACTATTGAAAATAATTGTCATATTATGGTTGAGTGTTAAAGTGTTAGCAAGCAGATAAAGAATATTAAAAAATAAATTGTATGCATTGTGTTTTTAATCAATTTTCAAAGTTGTATAACGTATCTTAAAAAAACTTGAGAATATTACTCTAAAATGGTTGTTAAATTGTCAACCATTTAAGAGTAATAATATAGGAGTCATAAGGGGTAATTTGGTTGCAAATGATCCATGAAGGGGAGGCAGGAACCTCCCCTTAACGGCTTGCCAACATTTTATTAGTAACCCTGTATATATAGATTCGATTTTTTTAAGGAGAATTATATAACTTCGGACACACATTTATTGACATTTAAACAAACTTGGCGAGCTTAGCCGCAATCGCCTGTACCCCAATGCTTGCAGACAAAAGTTTTCAACAAGTGCGTCCTTCCTTTCATGACAGTTGGGCTAATCCACAAACTCGAAAGTCGCTCAGCGGGCTATGGAAACAAGCTATGCTTGGAGTTGGGCAGATTCGATTCGGAAGGCAGAGGACCGGTTTTTCTGGCGCAGCTTGGTAGTGGACTGCGATAGCGTGTGAGATAATAACTACGATATGTAACAAAAAAGCATAATGAATTTGATCGTTAGTTTTAGAGAAATGTTAAGGCAGTATTGCTATGATATTCTGTGCTATTTATTACCAGCGCATCGAAAAACCTTAATTGTATAATTTAATGATGCGTGCCACGATAAAAAAGTAGGGTTTTTCAGTTTGAACATAGGAGCGAACTGACCATCTTCCTGGTATACCATAACTTCCACGATAAAAAAGTAGGGTTTTTCAGTTTGAACATAGGAGCGAACTGACCATCTTCCTGGTATACCATAACTTTTAAAGCTATTAATTTAGATTAGGGATGTTACGGAGTTTGTATTATCGTAGCCGGAAGCGGAGTCGTAGGTCTCATAATGATCGCAGATGAATCACAGGTCTTCCCGGGGAAAATCAAACCTGTACCTACTAATTATAAACCAACACTGTCGCAATCGAAACTTGCTAAAGGTCGAAGCTTCCCTAATTTGTTTATTTTTACTTCAATGTTCAGTGGTTGTAAACAAGGCGGACTTAATGCCATACGGCATACTCTATTAGTCAACCTTAGATCTATATGTCCGACAACATTTTATTGGCAGGTCCTATCATATAGTTTTTTTTTTTAAATGAGATACATTGTTGTTACTCCTTTTTAATACAGATTGACATGACATTATAAAGGTCCCATTTATTTATGCCTACATAAGAATTAAATAGGCACGGTTGTTTTGGCTAAGCCATTAGCTTCCTACTCTACGTGTCGCGGGTTGTATGGTTAAAAACGGGCTGCTAATAATAAGTTGCATGGATTGAATATAGATATTACTACGCAGACATACTTAATAATGCGTGGTTAGACGAGCGCTTATAGGTTTATGAAGCTAGTTCCTTGAATCAAAATACGTTTATATTACTTTTACGAAATAACATATTCTTCCCTTTGCGAATTGCTCTAAATTAAAGTGTATGAAACGTGAATTATTGGTTTTAGAAGAAATATTCCTGCAAAGTTATAAGCTGCCGCGCCCGTTTCTTGCGTGCGTGTGATTACATTGCTGTGTAATATATTCACATTTTCACCACCTTCGCATCCTTAATGTTTCGTTTCCTTCTTTGTTTACTATGTACCATTGTGCTGCGGCTATTTAATTTCTTTGTGTGTAGCGTACAATAGTTGTGCGGTAAACGCATTATTTCTATAGCGCTAATTCAGTAGTGTCAATAAAAAAACTTAAGTTTTGCATCTATGCCTGATTTCCTCCTGATTTTCCAGCTTCCTCAACTTCGTACTCGGCGTATGAGCTTGCGAAACAACTAATTCACTTTAACTCTTCTGCCAAATCCCCCCGCCCCCCATCCAATGACATTTTTTTACCAACACGGTAGAGTATAATTTAGGAACCTTTGACAGCCAATGAAAGATTAATTTAACAATCCACTGCTAATTTACTTAACAATTTTAGTTCAGCTCGCTAAAGCCTTAAAACGTGTTGTGTTGTTCGAGCAAATGAAAGAGTCAGTGGATGTGAGACACCGTGCATACAGATTACGCTTTAATCAACGCCATGTAGTGCAAGCCTTACCTCGGCCGCATGACCAACTTACCGTATCACACGTGTATTTCGGTCATTGATTTAAGACCATTTCTATTCAGATCATCTAGTGACCATTGTTCACCTGAAATTAGGATTAGTCTATTATTACAAAACTAACTTGTCACAGCGGCATCAACTTACAACACCTACTGGCTATACTGGTCGTAAACATCTATTACGAAAACAAAAAAACACTGGAATGCAAGTGTGCATCGAACCTAACTGTTCTGATTTCTAGTGTGCGTCCCGAGAATAATGCTTATTAAAGTGAAAGTTACCGCAAAGCGGTCACGCATGTCGCTTGGGCTTATAAAACGAAAACAAAACCCCTGTAACCCTTTTCCCTTGCTCCGTTATACATGTCTATTCCACTTTCTGCAGCCGTGTCGATCTGCTAAGAATATATGACAGCGTTTTGCGGTTTGTATAATGCTTATTTTCTCACACTCGCGGGCTGTTAGCAGCCTTAGCAAAGCTCCGAGGACGTGCCCGACTAAAGAAAGCGGGTTGGTACATTAACGGTAGCCAACTGATCCGTTTAAGTCGTCAAGCATACGTTTTGAAATCTGCCTTATAACAATTCTGCAAAGACTTTTGTCATCTTCTATAAGCCGGGTTGTCCCTCTTATCCCCTAAATGGCTAGCCTGGTATTAAAAGGGGACGAACAGTTTCTTTTACCTATAAATAAATGTTATACAGATAATAACACGTGGGGTGAGTTGTTAGGGAGCGACAGCTAGGTGTGGCCCTGGAGCCGTCGTCGATGCGAAGCCGGTGATGGTGTTTTTACGATTGGGGTGCGCCATGGCGCGGGCGCGCCTGCTAATTTTGATAAAAGCACCGTTCGACCGCACCCGGCCGCCGCCATCACCATTGCGACCAATAAATACTCGTCTATAACCGCAAACATAATACTTGGCGATATGGTTTCTTAAAATGATTGTTTTATGTTCATGCGGATTTTAGATTTTATGTAAAGTTGCTGCGAAGTGGATACAAATATGATGAAAAATATTCATGTACTTATTAATTGATGTTTATTATTAATTACTTGGTGATTGTGAATTTTATATCAACCTAAAACCTGATTCCAACAAAGAACTTGGCGCAGTGGCTAAGCAATTGATTCAATTACAACAAAAGAAATATCGCTGTAATGTATGGCTCACTGGTTGTGACTGAACTGAACTGTGCCCACGATAATAGTGATAAAATTGAGTGAAATTAATTTTAGTATGTATATATGGAGAACTGCTATACTTTATGGGTGGGAGTGACTCTGTACAAAAACGAGCAGTTAGGATTGTCGACAATCCCAAGCTCACAAGTCGTCTACCCTACGTCTGAGGAGAGACTTGACCTCCCTGTGTCTGTTCTACCCCTTGTACAACGGACAGTGTTCCAAGGAATTTTTCAGTTTGAGGCCTTTTTTACAGGGTCAGTACCTAATGCGTGAGTGATACCTCTGGTGTTGCAAGCTTCATCATTGGTTACAGTAACAGCTTACCATCAGGCGCGCCGTATGTTTATTAGCCGCCTTAGCAGTATTATAAAAAAGTTAATTCATACAGGTAGTGAGAATGTAATGAATAAAAAAAAAACTAAAAATCAACTGATAAATAAAACAAAACTTCACAAATAAACGTTTTTACATTGTTATTAAACAATACAATAACAATGGTAATATAACAAAAATGTACAAATTTTTCTTCGTCATCCAGTATAGTGGGACATTCTTACCCAGTTTGACAACATATTCGTAAGCTAGCTTACGCAATTCATAGGGCGCCAAGCCATAATATATATCAGCGCAGTTTTTACATATTCAGAAAGGTTTAATTCTTCAATATGTGTTAATCGTTGACGGTTTTTTAAGTATCCTGAATGTTCAAAATGCACTTCTTGATCTTCAATGGATTGAGACCGCAAATGAGGCATTTTGCCATATATCGGTATAATGTTTCGTATGGTATTTCATAGTCAATAGTCACCGAGCGTATGCTTTTATTCCCTGCAATTATTTTTCTACATTGCGTTGTTTTATTTACCTAGACAAACACCTTTTTAAATACTTGAATTGATTTTCTCTAGTTCATGTAGTTTACACTAAAATGGCTTTAAAATAAATAATACCCTAGTTCGTCCATGTTCTAGAAGCCGGCCCAATACCTTTACTGAAGTTTATGTAAAATAAATATAAAACAACACATTGATAATATATATGGGGTTGGTTGACACATTAGTCAAACAACCCCGTACACGTATTGACCTACCATCCCCACTCGGCCATTTTGTAAATCGGAGTCCGTGGACACGACTCATAACATTAATACAACGAATATGTTGCATTAATTTACAGTCTAATAACCCTACTTTGCAATAGTGAAAACTACAAAACCTTTCGATGTATACTGCAGTAAAAAAAACAAAAGATATGTCGATAACAATATTCACATTCAGACCTGAATTTTTTTAATGTCGGCTTTATCTGTCTGTCGCCGAAAAACGTGACTGTGTGTCGCCTCACTTTGAACTCACAATTTGATGGACATCGTAATATGACGAATATTTTGGAAGTATTATAAGTATTGCCTATTATTCAACCTACCCCTATAGCCAACTATCCCCGGTCTCCCCTACTACTTCTGCAGATGTCGCGCTGCGTGAGCAACAACAGCTCTACTTTGTTTAAATTAAATCTTGGTATGTTTTTTCGGAGTATTGCGATAGATATACATGAAATAAGGCTCTTATTCTTAAATTAAGTAGGGGTATCCCATTGATCTTTCTTCACTTATCAGTCCCCAAAAAGGATCAGATCAGAGTCATTGTTCTTTCGGATTATCAATGAAGAAAAATGGTTTTTGTAAAAGGATATCTGTCGGTACGCTATTCAAAACAGTGTCATTCAATAAAAAACTAGCATGAACAGATTTTTTATGTGACCAGTGAATTATTGTACCTCTTTCGATGCTTTTCTTAAATTAAGTAGGGCTATTAAACCCAAAGGTTGACTGGTAAAGAATGCCAAATAGTTCGCCTCGTGTATCACAATTGTGCATAAAAGTATAAATAAAAATAAAAAGTGAAGCGCAAAATCCGACAAACGTACTACACTTTCGACTATATAATGCAAATATGGTGATTTTGAGCCGGCTGAGAGAATGTAGTTGGTAACGAAATTACATCGAGAAAGAACTTTTAAAGTGACTCACGCCGTCGAACTTTGTGGTCATTGTCCGAAAGAAGTGTCAAATACCGTAATATTTATTTGAACTCTAAAACTGGAAAGCCACCTACGTTAACCACGCTATAACTTTTTTTTTTATCTCTATTCATCTTACGAGCGGATCAGAACGCGAAGCAAGATTCATGCTTATTTTGTATGATGTTGTTTTTGTACATAGTTTGCTAGGTGATCCTTGGGGAAGAATAGACTATATCAACTGCCGATGCTTGTGATAAGGTAATGTATAATCCGTTGTTTCAATATGACGTGTTATAGTGTCTGTTAGGATCTAATTACTAAATAAATTATTCCATTCTAATAATGAAGAGTATTTTAGATTTTACCCAAGTAATTGAGATTTAGATTTAGGATTGAGAAATAACTGCTCTACGTTTCTAAAAACTATGAAGAGATCGATCTTACCAAAGAATACTGATCGCCGAATGGGACTATTATAGATAAAGAGTAAAGTGTATTCAATGCGCTTAATCGTACCAAATTTTTCATCGCGGATATGAATTTAAATGTAGATAGTAATGAGATGGTTGCAAACTTTCGGCGACTGCTACACACGCTTCTGACCTGTAACTACGCGTAACCGGTTCGTAACGGATGCTAAAGTTTCCGTTCTTAAAGTTTATATGTACTAAGCTTGTCGTTGCTTCAGTTTCATTATTAGGGTCTAGGCTATAAGCCAAGTAGTGGCTAAGCGTATCTTCAAAATTCGTATTCAGAGACACAGTCCGTGTCAAACTTACGTCGGTCTTGGCAAATTTGAACACTATTCTCTATGGTCATTTTTAATACGAGAATGTTCATCGGTGAGATACGGTTTTTACAAAACTGTGTAGTCAGGCATAAATAAAAAAGGATAGCAATATAGACAAAATGCCATTGTAGTGGGCGAAACAAAATATCTGACACATACAAATACATAATTATGTTGTAACATCTTTCTAAAGGGGTCATCACGAATCGTCTCGAGCGCAGGTTTGATGACTTCCAGCCTCCCGAACAAGCCGGTTTCCGAAAAGGTTTCAGTACCATAGACCACATCCATACGCTGCAGCAGGTTATCCAGAAGACCGAGGAGTATAATCTGCCAGTATGCTTGGCGTTTGTGGACTATGAGAAAGCCTTCGATTCGATTCGATCGACCTGGGCAGTACTGCAATCTCTGCAGCGGTGCCAGGTTGACTATCGGTACATTGAAGTGTTGAAGTACTTATACAGAAACGCCACCATGTCGGTTCGAGTACATGAACAGAGCACGGGGGCAATTCCATTGCAGAGAGGTGTGAGACAGGGGGACGTAATTTCCCCGAAACTGTTCACCTCTGTAATGGAGGATGCCATCAAGCTACTGGAGTGCAAAGGCTGGGCAGCCTTCGGGAAACTTCGGAACGTCTTTTCGTCAACAATAACGCAATGCCTCAAGACGCAAGTCTTTAACCAGTGATGACATATGGAACAGAGACGTGGTCACTCACAATGGGCCTCATAAGAAAGCTCAAGGTCACTCAGCGAGCTATGGAGAGAGATATTTTGCTAAATAGTTGAACATATTATACTAATGTAGCCTCCATTTTAAAAAGCTAATTAGAATTATTAGGACAATCAAAGTAAACAAGTTTCTCATACATCCATAATTCATAGTGCCTGTTGCAAGCACACCTTTGCCGGCTTTTACGGCCGAAATTAATAATCAATCTAATCCAAAATCTTCAGATTCAAGTTTTTGAAATTCATCCATTGTTGTTACGATCACATTTAACACAAAAAATTGACATATCCGAAATCCAGGCGCTAGATTCGCCCAAAGTAGTCGGTTTTCACTACTTGGCTTAACTTATTTTACGCTAAGCTTAAGTCGTGTTCCGATCGTCTGTGAATACAATTATGAGCGTAAGTAGTGCATTTTGACAGATGGAAGCGTAAGTTCACGCTTGGACTCGTTTCTGAATCTCACCCGTACAAGTAGTAAGATGCCGTTTAAAGTTAAGTACGTTATTACACACAGCAAGATATTATTTTGTTTGATGATGCTGTACGGCATTGCTTGGTGAGCGGCCGGTCGCTAACCTTATTATGATCTTGCAAATCTAACGTCTAACGCTTATCGTTTTTTTTTTGTTCCACTGTTCCGAGTCTACGTAAAAACGTGATATTAAATTTATTATTACAGCGTCATGTTGATTTGGTGCTATTTACCCGAATGACGCATGTAAACGCTAAGCATGGTATATGTTCGAGCTATTAATCATAGTGACCACCGGTCCTTGATTCCCTCAGCTGTCAAAGCCGATGGTCTAAAGATTTCGCGTACGGTAAAAAAATCTTAATCAACAGATTAAGAAATCGCACACAAAACCCTAAAGTATAAATTTATTTATTGGTGGAAACTGGACCAGATCTGTTCAGTAGTGTTTCAAGATTAGCGGAGTCACACGAGTCTCCCTTGAAGACTTTCTTTCATGCCTAATAATAAACTTATTTTATATCTAAAACTTTACATACGTGCATTAAATGCGTCGTGCACACATGCATTTATGGAGCTCTACGTACCATACAGTTTCCATGTTGACGAGCGGGTGTTTGGCTGTTATTATCTAAAACACTTGTGCAGGATGCACGGGTATCTACGGGACAATTTTTATCTTTTACCGCTCACTTTAATACTATTTAGTTTTTTATTTTCCTAAAATATTAATAATGTAATATATCAATATTTAGAAAATGCTAAGGATAAATTTGGGTAGGGCGTCGGCGATGTGGGCGTGCCTATGCTCCGCCCAGTCGGGGCACGCCCTCGCCCTTTGCCACCTTTTCGCTGAAAATCTGAAAGCGCTGTTTCGTTTAGGTATTCAATCAACTAAGTGAGTAATCAGGATTAAAATGGAACCTTTGTTTTTAGCAAACATCAAACACTCGTACAAACCGCAAACGCCTGAAGTACACATCCACAGGTTTTCAATAAAAAAGAAACTATACAATCTATAACTTTTGTAAGTATCGTCAAACTATAAATGCCAAAACTTAAAAGCTGCAAGTACATTTTAAAATGTGTGCGCATTCCCAGAAGCTAAATTCACTAGTAATTCGTGGCTAGTACATTTTTCTACGATTGGATCGTAATTAATGGACTGATATAATCTTTAGTCAAGCTTCTACAACCATGTTTTCTCAATAATTTGTTAACATACAACCAAATTGTATGTTTTTGTCTTTGATGTTTTAAAAGTGTGATACTTATACGTTGTAAATTGATTACATTTGGCAAGCTGATAAGAAAAGAAATGAACGTTGCCGAGGTCGCAGCCCGCGGGGCAGATAAACTCGTTACAGCAAGATACGCCACCGACGGCATCTTAGCGGCGGTGGCAGCCGCACGCCACGGCCCACGACATCCCTGTAATCTCGTTGTGACCCCCGACCTCGTCGCTTCCGATTCCTTCCAAATTAGCTTTTGTACTTGATCGACAATCTAATTTGTTACAACATAAAATGCTTTTATCTCATTTTAAGATGCTTTTCGCTATTTGGAAAACAATAGTAGTAGACATTAAACGAGGAGATGTTGGGTTTGCATGAACACGTAGCACCTCGTCGATGCCGCTAAAAGCTTCTTGTTGACGTAGCGTTCGATTCAAGAGGCATGACTACGTCTTGTCCTTGTAATTGATTGCTTTGTCGCGTAATTTGTTTGTCGTCGCCGGGCGGAGCGTGCAATTCTCGCGGGAGCACAGAGGCGCTTGTCCTCTCGTCATCTTTCTCGTAAATAATAAATAGCATCCACCGATGGCGACCGCCCGCTTGTTGCCCGAGAACCTCCACGCCACCTCGTAACGGCTACTAGCGTCACTCCTCCGTGACTCAGCACCCAAATGTCTCTGTTACTGTTGATGAATCGTTCCACATAAAGGGTGGACACGTGTACACATATATCACAATTAATTAGTATTCATTAAAACAAATCACTCAGTAGTACCACGCCATTTGACTGCAATTTGAAATCATCTACCTCCTGACTCGAAAAGAGCAAAGAGTAGTAATAAGTTATAGCCAGAGCTATGTAAAAATCAAATAACATGTTACAGTGTCGTGCCAGGCTGAGCCGCACTGGCGTCCGGGTTGAGCTGAGCACGATCGCGCGTTCCCTCACTAATAACCCCGTAATTGGTATCGAAGCTCACCGTTGCCGGATTACTGAACGTCTAATTGAATGCGAGATGCTTCCTCGCCGCCGCCTCGTCTACCGCCACCTTGCAGTGACACAGTAGTTGGAGCGACTTAATTTGTTGCGGTCAAGTTAGTCTGTTTTGCGCACGTGTACGAACCGCGCACACCGTTCAATTACACCGTCGCGATGAATTAAATTGCCATGGAATCGGGACGAGACGCCGTGCCAGGAGATCAAACGTTACTCTCCCCACCCTACGAATAAGACTTTAGATTTACCCGTGATGACATCGCAAACTTTACGACATTAGATAATCATTTCGTGTCAATTAGCTAATGAAAAATAAAATAGGCTCTGGTAATGTACTAGCACCGTAATTAAAATTACGATGATGACGCGCTGGCGTCTGTTTTAAGTCTTGGGTATACATTAAGAATTACAATTATTAGAACGTATAGCATATACCATCTATAGAATGTGAAGAACATACTACTAGAGCGAAACTCTTTCATATCAGGGAATGAAAACGCCGGAAATTGGTCTTAAATCAACAGCAAATAAAAGGCATATCTATATCATGGAACGTAATATTTGAAGCATTATTGAGAACTTTTACTTAACAATAAATTGAATACTTCTTTATATAAATACATCGTGCATTATTGTTAATAAATGAATAAAAATGCGTTGACCTAATAGCGTCCACGCTCGCACGGAAACGCACGGCAAACTGTGTTTACACTTATCACGCTCAGTCAGAAAGGCCTGGAGCAGCGCCAACTAATCCTCTCAACAGGTAGATAGAGTCAGCGCGAATCTAATGACATCACAGTATATACCTATTCATTCTGATTCACCTCATTCAAAATATACAGACTGCTAGGCCACCAAAAATATTTTCTAACACTGTTATGCAACTCAAATACTTCATTATCTTTTTGTTGTAATAATAACGTTTATTTCTTGGAATAGGATATTTTTGTGTGTGTGTTTTATCTAGATTTATATTTCACTAGCAACGGTTAACAGTAACGACTGACCCATGTCACTGGGCGAAATTTTTTTATCCTGAGATTATTATTTTTTAATTATTAAAATTAAAGATATTCTGTTCCCAGACAATCTACCTCTCAAATTTCAGTAGAATCCCTTCAGCCTTATAAAACATATTTACAAACAATCACATTTATAATAATAGTAAGATTAATGGGTTAGATTAAGAATGCCACAGCGTCCGTAGCAGCATGTGCGTTGGACAGCACGAGGCCTGTTATTAACTTTTTAAACGATTGTGTTAATTAGCGCACTTCACGAGGAGTCGCCCTCCAGCGCTCCACCGCACTGTACCGGGCAAAAAACAATAAACGATACGTTCCGCTATTAATTAAACCGCTATACGATGCACGTTTGCTTCACCAATAAGCGATGGGATAGGGAAATGCAATTAAAATATATCCGTTTTGAGTACCGACCGACGCCAATCGGTGTTTTCCTGCACTGTACAGAACATAGAAAAATTGTGTTTCAAAACTTTTGTGGTTCAAGTTAGCTTTTGTATGTAATGTTATCATATTTGTGGACAGAACAGTTATTTACTAATCTAATAAAGCATGTGGGACTTCAGATCGAAACTAATGATTACTTGCATCAATTTATTACATATTGCTTTTATTGTTACAGCAATTGTTCCGGTCTCAACAAGCTGCGGCGGCGGGCGGGCAGGCGGCGGCGGCGCAGCTGCAGCTCTTGCAACAACAACAGCAGCAACAATTTCAACTACAACAACAGTTAGCTGCCCAGCAAGCCTTTCCACAAGCGCCGTACGTTATCAACGCAGGACAGGAAGGCGCACCGTACGTGAGCGCACTGATAGCGGGCGTGCCGCCATACTACGGGGTAGCGGCGCCGTGGGGCGTCTACCCCGGGCTCGTTGCGCAGCCTGCGCAGCAGCAGGCCCAGCAGCCGCGTCGGCCGCTGACTCCCCAACAGGGGGAGCAGCAGGTGAACGGCCAGGGACAGTATGTGATCCCCTACTACGACCCCGGCTCATTAGTAATGGGCGGGCGCAACGGCACGCCGCTGCGGCTCGTGTCGCCCGGCGGCGTGCTCGCGCCCCGCCAGTACCAGCCCGCGCCCGCGCACCCCGCCGCCTCAGCCGCGCCGCCGCAGGCCGCGCAACAGCAACAGCAGCAGCAGCCTGGTAAGAACACCGTCACGCATACACACGTGTTAATCTGTGTCCTCTTACACTCACTGTTACAGCTTTTTATAAAAGCACTTGAATGTCGGAGATAATAAGCGTTAAAAATTGCCCATAATATTACGCATAATAGGTATAATAAAACATTTTGCATCGTAAGCGACGCACATAACCGAACGCCAACCGTTGTAAGTTACAAAAATTAAATACAACGGTTCATTTAAGACTAATAAAACTAAACAAGGATGATTGTATACTGTTTGCCCAAATTTGTAACTGCGACTGCTTGCTTTTGAATTTATTAAATATATATAGTTCTACTTTCCAGTTACAAGGGATTGGAATCGTGTCCGATATATAAAAGCGACGAACTCTCCCCGTATCATATTACGCGCTATAGCAGGATCCACATTTGTATAATTTGTGGCATATGACCGTATCGTATTCGATACGAATCGTAGTTTTGTATCAAGGTTACGGTCGCACTTGCCTGCCCGGTATCACGACCACTTATCATCAGGTCATTTGATGGCGTTTTCTTTGCTCGTCGAATAAAATAGCAAGGTTGCTCGTTTATTCTTATTACCATGTTTTATTGGATGTATACTTTTATTTCATAATATACCGTTTTAGTTATTTATAAAAATCTGAAACAGTGAGTTGACCCAGAATATGTCTAAAAATGTACATACATCTTAACAATATTTACATACTATAATAACATATATACTAAAACATTATGGCAGCATGGCGTGATAAAATGCGTTGTCTGTAGACTAGTACACAATTTATTATGACTAATTAATTAGATTAATTGCATAAAGTTGGGGATAGTAATTAATTAATCCATATAGTATTTTTCTTGAACAGTCATTGTAGTTCCATTAGGTAGTTGCTACGAAAGTAAGAACGTAATGTTTTATATAATGTAAATATACACTGGCGCCCTTAAACGCGCATATTGGAGACACGCTGTCACTTGCTTAAGATGTGTCCGCTGAACTTGTAAAATATAGTTTTAATACTTGTAAATTTTAAAACAATAATTCTGTTTATATTTCATTGATCTTTTGTTTACTGTATATATGTAAAAGCTTCTCCTTTTATAACATAAGTATTTGTGAATAGCGATTTCAGTTGTTACTCGTGGTATGTGTTCATATTTTTTTTATATAATCTTAATCTTTAAAGCTAAATTGTAGTTTTTAACATCTGTGTGTTTATTATTATAGTGTTACTTATTACATTTGCCATTTACGGTTCGGTTCAAAACATGACTCCAGTCAACAAAAAAACCTTAACCCTCCAAACCAATCCTTAGGTTCAGGGGTGGATTGAGTCTAGGTTGCCTCCCAAACTTCGCTAAGAAATTATGCCGTTCTGGACCTGGGCCTCGTGGGCCTAAGTAAAATCCGCCCTTACTTAGGTTACACCGGTTGTCAGTCTTTCGAGCTCCTTACTGCTCGTAAAGACAGTCATTTGATGAATAAGTTGGCGCGCATGTAGTCGCGCGCTGTCGTGTGCGCAGCATAGCACAGCGCACGGGTACGCTTCGGGGGATCCTTTACAATGGTGACCGCATTATAGTCCCCCTCTCCGAGATGTGCCTATTAGCGTGGCGCCAGTGGGCGACTCTAGTGTGATCATACGAAGACCTAGAGAGCCCTAGCCCCCCTTAGGTGCCTAATAAGTCCGCCCTCTTTTAGCCGATAGGAGGGCCGGCTTGCCCCTTCATCCTTCCCCAGGGCGGAGGAATTCAAGATTAACTAATGCTGGGACCTATAAAAAAAAGGTACTCGATGAATAGGTACGATTACTATTCGTGTGACGAACTGTCGATCTGATCGACTACTTAACTTGCGCTCTAAGGCACGAAAAGGTCTCAATGTATATAGATCCCAGGTTTTATTCAAAATCGATTAATACTATAATTTAGTAATATAAGACCAGTTCGTTTTACCTATAGTAATAACTAATGTCTCAAGCTGACGAGCGCAGTGTGGTGCCACGTAACACTAGTCTTCGGTAGCATTAAAATTGACAGGGGCAGGCGTGAGGCTTCATCACACCACCAGTTGAATGACTCGCTCGTGTAGTCACCAGGCTATATAAAAGTGCATTTGTCATGTAGTAGGTAGCTTTCATTTCTGTGTTTAGTAAAATGATTAAAACCAGATTAATAATGGAGTCTGAATTATTCGTAATAAAATGGTTCAGATTATAAATATAAATTTGCACTTAGAAAAGAGAAGGTTGTTTTCAAACGTAGCCAAATGTGTTTACATCTAATAGGTCCTGTGGCGTGCCATTCTGCCGCCTTGATTCGGCGGTCCATCCACACTCTCACTTGAGTGTATCGGCGTATTTTCTCTGCATATGGGTACCAGACAACAGGAATTTTAGTATCCGGAATTTATGAAATGAAGGAGAAAAATATAAGTAACAAAAACGGGGTAGTGTTGAACATTTAAACGCTGTCTCAACATAGCACAATAATATAACATTGAGACAAAATGAAAATTAATGAAAAAAATTAGCATCTTTTTTTATGGGACTTGCCCGCCACATATTTCCAGCCACTGCAACTCCTGTAAGCCAGGATCTACAATGGCGACCACCGAAAAGAACACTGTCCAATGAAGGTCGGTGTGTCCAAGAGAAATGAAGAACTGTCTTGGAACCCGCAACGAAATTAATCAGAAAAGAAAGAGTAGGAAAGAATATACGTTCCACTTCCTTCCGTAGCAAGCAGGAGACAGAGAAAATATTATAGGCCATAGGCACAATAATTGGGAGTGTAAAACTAGGATAAGCCTAGATATTGCCAAAGAACACACTCCCACAGAATAAGATGTGCAGACTGTTCATATTCACAGTCCGGTGTTGAACATTTGCAGAATGGTGAGACAGCAAGCTTGAAGCTAAATAATTTACTCTTAAAGTTACCATGACCGGTGAGAAATTGAGCCATGCAATGATCGACTTCCAACCATGCACTTGCCAGCCGCTCACGAACGGATGGAAAGAATTGATATCGGTGACGGCCCTTAATAGATGTGTCCAACCTGCATTGCCATTCGGCCAAGAGTTCTTCCCAAACACCAGCCTGTGGCTTAAACAATCCGCAGATCCTAACACGATCGCGTTATAGTAGAAATTCTGCGTCCATGTTTTCTCGCGTCGAGTAGTACATGGCAGCACGTCGCTGTATCTCAAGATCGACTGGCAAAACACCTGCCAAGAGTAAAGATAAAATTGGAAAATCTTTAAAGAAAATTATATCATTTTTATTTTGTTAAAGGAAATTGGAAGACATTTTGACGATACCTATAACAATATAACCAAATCAAATATAATCAGTAAGTAGCGTAGCTTGGACTAATCCAAGCGTGGGCTAATCGTTTTTGCGAGGTCAACTTAAGAAATCCAAATCAGAAATGCCTACCATATTTGTGTGCATACAGGTCGTGCTAATATGAAAAAACGTAAGACACATGCATGAAATGAGCAAACGAGAGGCACGGTCCGCTCAGATTAAGCAGTTAGTTTTGACACAGATATATCAGCTGGTGCGCGATAGGCACATACGCTTCGCCAGGGACGGTACCGGAAAGTGGAGGGAGATTACGTGCGAGGTTCCGCAGGGGACGGTTCTCGGCCCCATCTTATGGAACCTCGCCTACGACGCGGTCCTGCATGTCGTTCTGCCCGCTGGCGTCAGCTTGGTGTGTTACGCTGATAACACTCTTGTGTTGGCCAGCGGGGAGTCCTTCGAGGGAAACATCCGGCTTGCCGAGCAAGCGGTGGCAATTGTCGTGGCCCAAATCCACGCTCTGGGTATGCAGATAGCGCCTCATAAAACCGCGGCGCTGTGGTTCCACAAACTGGCGCGGAGCAGAAAACCACCCAGTTAGTGGATACGCGTTGGTACCGCGCAAATCAGGTTTGGTCAGTACATGAAGTACCTGGGGCTCACCTTGGACAGTCGTTGGGGCTTCGAAGAGCACTTCGTGCGCCTCGTCCCCAAGTCGAGACGGTAGTGGGTGCATTACACCGGGTGCTGCCCAATCTCGGGGGACCTAGCGAGGAAGTTCGCCGTCTCTACGGGGGCGTCGTGCAGTCCGTGGCCCTCTACGGGGCGCCTGTATGGTCATCCCGGCTGTCAGGCGTCCAGCGCAGCAGAAACCAACTTCACGGTCTGCAGCGCAAAGTGGCTAGGCTGTATGGAGCGCACATGGGATACAGGACAGTGTCCTACGAGGCAACTCTCTTGGCACGCTTTCCACCTTTTTACATCCAGGCGGAGATGGATGCGTGGGTCCATGATCAGACTCGCTCCCTCCGCCAAAGCGGCGAAGGCGTGCCGTCAGGGGCGTTCGACAGTCTAAGGCTCGACTCGAGATGTGGCGACATCGCCTACGGTTGTTGCAGTTCGCGATCAAGGGCGTCGTCGAGGCCATCCTGCCGCTCTTCGGAGCCTGGCTCAGAAGAAGCGAGCGCGTCACCTACCGTCTGACGCAGGTATTCACCGGTCACGATTGTTTCGGCGATTATCTGCACAGAATAGGAGGCGAGTTTACGGCACAGTTCCACCATTGTGGAAGCGATCAGGATACCGCACAGCACACACTCGAGGAGTGCCCTGCGGGCTGCGTGGTAGATCCTGGTCGATCAGATCGGGCAAGATCTGTCTCTGCCGGCTATGTTGGCAGAACATGAAAATTGGAGTGCAGTGGTCGGTTTCTGCGAGTGCGTCATGCTCCAGAAGGATACTGCAGAGCGGGATCGGGAGAGGGCTGATCCCGCACGGAGAAGGACGAGACGGTGCCTTGGTAACAACCGCCCCGGCTCCCAGGTCCAACACGCCTGAGCCCCCTGTCGTCTATGTGGCGGGGGGCCTTGGGGGTCGCAAGCGCGCGTGTTGGGGAATCTCCGTGCTCATACCGAGCGACCCACGGGAAGAAGGTGGTTAGCAAAAGGTTATGGTCAAGGTCAAGGTAAAAAGGTCATGTGTCGCTGTGTGCGCGGCAGCACAGCGCATAGCGACGCTTCGGGGGAATCTTCTACAATCACCCCGAGATGTGCCTGGAGGGCAGACCTCTTTACAGTCGCCTTCCCTCCGAGATATGCCTAAAGACCTAGCACCAATGGGTGGCTCTAGATGGAGATTACGAGTCCACTCCGGTGGTTTTAGCCGGTAGGAGTTTCGGGGCATGCGCACTTCTTCTTTGCACTTTCCCGGGGCGGAGGAAGTACATTATTATTTATTTCTACCGGATCAATAAAATAATAAAAATAGGTCACGTTTAGCAGGATGCGGTGATTGCGCGAGTGAATCCCTGGTGGTTTGTTTAAGCCCTAAGAGACCGGTACGCCACTTCGCTCCCCCCAGGGTGGAGGATGTCCATGAGTGTTTACCCGCATCGTTTACGATGGTCCCGTTATCAGTGATATATATTAGATATATATACGTATGACGATGTTTTTCTTGAACTACTTATGTTAAAACGAGTACAAAAAAAATGCTATCGAGCATTGGAAGAAAGAATTACAGTGTTCTTATTTTTCTGGAAGTCAAGTGAGCACAAATATTTTCAATCAAATTTTGTAACGTCGATGAAAAAAGTATACAACAATTTCCCGTCTTGTATTTATGATGTTTTTGTGCCCAGATTCGTGCTTCCTATGGTTTCACATGTTTTCATGTTCATCATATCAGCCAAAAGGATGGCAACTGCTGCTGAACGAAGGCCTCCACAGTTGTTTCGTCATTTAGGTAGGAATTTGTCAGTACCCGGGTTGGTGAGAGCCATCATGGCTACTGTTTAAAAACAGCAACGCTGCTAATGCCTTTGGTTTAGAGAGGGAGGTACCGCGGGAGGAGATAGATGGAGTGGTACTATAATTTTATTTTATTTTATTAGGATCTCCAACAAAGAATACACATTTCATTATAAATAATAACAACAATATACATTTAAGCCTTGTGCTTCCTAAATTATAGGAGATCACAGCTAGTATTAAATCAACAACATATAAAAAAAAAAACATTCATCATCATTAATAATCATTAAGAATTAAAGCAAAAGATATCAATCGTATTCGCTTATATAAATAAATAAACAAAATGAAAATAAAAATTAATTGGAATAGAATTAAATTAGTTGATCAAAATAAATTAAAATTAAATTAAGCTAAATTAAATCAAACTAAATTACATTAAATATGGAAAAAATCAAGTGAGAATTAGATTAGATCAAGCATCTATAAGCATGTCAACACTTTTAAGTATTTTAAGATCAGGCATTTAAATTTACTGAGTTATTGAAGATGTCTATGTCTTTAGAGGCCCCGGATACGCTATTATATTGATGAGTTAAACGTACAATGGGAGAGTGTTTACCAAGATTAGTCCTATGATAAGGAGCTTTCAATAATGAGCAAGGGTAACGAGGGATTCTATGAGGCACACTAAAGCAGATCTTGCTTAGTAGATTCGGGCAGTCAATACCATTGTTGAGTAATTTATAAAGAAATGTCAAGTCAGACACAGTACGAGATTCAAGCGACATTAACTTAAAATGCGTAAGCCTTTCCTCATACGACTTTCTTGAGTGTATAATTTTGTGTCGAAAGGCTAAGTGGTGAACTAGTCTTTTCTGTACACTCTCGATTCTAACTATGTGTACTCTGTATGTCGGATTCCAAGTCGTGCTACAATATTCCAGTCTACTCCTCACAAAACTATTGAACAAGATTAATGTTGTCGAGGGCTTTTTAAAATCTTTTAATGTACCCAACCACAAAATGTTTTCATTTCAGTGTCTGATATGCCAATTTTGATACGGAACACTTAAAAGTCTGCAAAGTATTATCAAATCACAAAAGTATTATCAAATCACATTGCATCAGCCCTTAAACGTCCACGGCTAAAAATGGGCACTGATAAATACAATGAGCGGTCTCTCGGAATATTGCCATAGTCATCTCGTTTGGCAGGCCGGATTGGATTTGAGTAATATTATTTGAATAAAAGAGACGCAACGCACAAAGTTGAGGAACTTTTGTGGACTCAATACTGCTATATTCCTTGTGTAGTGTGGATTTAATTTTTCTGAGCCAGCAATAGCAGCGTATTTTTTCATATTATCGTATCGCATATCTCGCACAGTAAGATTACTAGTCAACGTATTAATACAATTTAATATGGTATGAATAGTTTATTGTAAACAAATTTGTGTATGGATAAAGGTTGGGTATAGTGTGACACGGTGCATTACATTTGTTTTACTAAGCATGTAGCATAATATCTTCCTTTTTAAATAATGTATAATGTTGAATTTCATATTAAATTTTTTATAATACTACTTAAGCTAAACGAATTATCGTTTCGATTGTCGGTTTTGAATTGTGTAAGTTCGTATAACATAAAGGTTAAATAACTGAAATCGCACTTTTTCAAGTGCGTCATGAGGGTAGAGTTCATATCACACACCTTATAAAGCAGTACCATGTTCATAAATACTATGCAACAGAACCAATATGCGTGTGAGCGCGCCATGAGCGCGAGAGCCGAGCGCGCTCTCATACACAGTCGGACACAGCGGTGGACCTGGAGCACGGAGGTATGTCCTGTTGCAGGTGGTGTGTCGCAGGCTCGGCGTGACTCGCTGGAATTCGGTGGTGGTGGGCCAGCCGCAGCGCTGCAGGAGTACGCGGCGCGCAAGTGGGGGCCCTCGCCGCTGTCGCCGCCGCTGGGCGCCGCGCTGGGCCCCGTGGGGCTGCGGCCCGTGTCGGCCGCGCCCGGCGCTGAGACCGCCAAGTACAGGTGCGCCGCGTCCCGACCACCCCACGCTCATGCCCATATGCCCACCTTCTATTGTTGCTGACGCTTGATTTGAAAAGCTCATCTTGTTCCAATTCTATTCTATCCCCAAATTCATAATTTGCGCGAATTACTAGTAAACATAAGCAAATATGCTTATGATCAATCACATATACAACACATGTTCAGCGCCTCACAATTTCACGTCATGTAAATGTTCCTGTAGAACTATCTTATCATCGAGTGAATTGTTCCAACTGGAATAGAATGGAAGATATTCTAGAAACATCGCACACCGTCCGCCGACGCTTTATCAAAAACAACGATGATGTTAGTCGAGCCTGTGGTGCATTATAATAAAGCCGAAACAAGAATAGAAGCGACGCGATCGGGTGCGTCTGAGCGGGGGTGCACTGTACATTGTAAATACTTGTATGCCATCGTTGTTAATATGTTACTGCAGTCTATAATTTTGTACAGATACGCCGATTACGGCATTTAAGCATGTTAATTATTTCATTTCATTAAAGCTTGTGTCCATCAAGAGTGGCTGTTTCCTTGAATAGTGATGTGTTTGTCTTTCAGAGCTGTGAGCAGCTTAGCGCAAGGTCTCACTTCAAATGGAATGTTCGGATCGTCATCGCTCCTCAGTAAACTCAGCGGAGTAGGAACTATATCAGGTTTGTCTCATGCACCATATCATCCACAAACAACTTGTACATTTTGTAAATAATTTACGTTTGGATTTTTATGTACGATAATACTGATTCTTAATTATATTAAAACACAAATTTCTTTAAGAGGGGAGATATTTCGGGCTTGACTGCAAAGGTGTTCAATTCTCATTAGGATTGAGATCCTCAAATAATTTCCATTCAGTGTGTTCAAAAGCTCATATACATTCTACCATGTCGATGTTTACATAAATCTTGAGTGTACATAATTAGGTATTAAGGAAATTGTGACGTGTGCACTTGAGTGCACAAACAACCAGACCCGGAACAAACCTTTATGCTATACAAATCGACCCGTGACCTAGCGCAGGAAGCCAGATAATACTGACCACCTGAATAGAAGTCGATTTTATGTTGATAACGAACCCTCGTTTATGAGTGCTTTGTCGTATTTGCAGAACTGGTGGGCGGTGGTGTGGGCGTAGGCGGTGTGAACGTGGGTGTAGGTGGAGTGGGCGGCGTGGGCGTAGGAGCGCTAGTTGGAGATAAACCGCCCGCAGGGCGCTCGCGGCTGCTTGAAGACTTCCGCAACAACCGCTTTCCCAACCTGCAGTTGAGGGAGTTAGCCAACCACATTGTAGAATTTTCACAAGACCAGCATGGCTCCAGGTAAGAGATATTTATAGTTCGATACCCAGTTCCCGGTAGTATGAGGGGCAAGGGTCCCGATGAATCAAGTTTTATTCGAGCGCCAAATTTCGTTTTTTTCACCTTTGTGTTACGAAAATGCTCACAACTAAAACACGCGCCGCTGTAGTAAAATGTTAAAAAATCGTGCCTGACTTGCAACTTCTATTTAATATTCATTGCAAAAAATAGAAATTACTACTTGTTTTTTAATGAACGAGATCGTTCTCACTCAGGTGAAGTGTCACATTCCTTAAACAAGATGCGGGGTCTACAAGATTGGCCGAAAATTTGAATTTGGAACCATAAACAAATCATCCATTCCAGATACTTTTTTGACTGAATGTATTTCATTCCAAGCTGGTGTTTTTAAATTTATTTTGTTGAATTCTTTGAGCAACCTCTGAAACGATTTAGGAAGAATACACAGGTCTTGGTTTAGGTTCAGAATGTATTAGATCCAGTGAACTCAAATAAAAATGGAAGAATTTTTACCGCTCCATAATACCGCAACTAAAACTACCCCTGGTGGGGGGGGGGGGGGGGCTTATAAATTAGCGCACGGGGTTTTAGTTTTTTCGTGATGACCAGTAGGTGCGGACGGTGAACAGATTTTGCAAACCATCGTTTTGTTGTTTGTGTAAATACACTGACTGCTTCATTTGGGTTACATTATGCCAAATTAATCAATTAATTTATTTGGTAAAAAATATGTAGTGTAATAAATCTCGACCTCATTAGCCTACAATAGGATTAAAAACTAAAATAATAGCTATACTTTTACCCTAATTAGTAATTCAAACTTATAGGATTTTAAGAAATACTCATTTAAATAAGATTCAGCAGGCGACGGACTGCCCTAAGTTCGTCGATCGCAGGCCGATTCTCATGGAAGCCGGAGATCGTTCAGCGCCCTCCGCCAGTGCCCATGCCAATTGCGTTTTCTGCGGAAGGGATCAGAGGTGGTCTCCTCCCGTCCCCGCCCTGCCACCCCCTTTGCTTGCATCGCGTCCTCGCAAAAGGAGGCGACGGCATTCCACGCGCTCAGGCTGATTTGACCAATTTGTGTTATATATTTAAGGAGATTATCATGCTGTATATTATATTTCAGGTTTATTCAACAAAAACTAGAAAGGGCAACAGCTCAAGAGAAACAAATGGTATTCAATGAAATAATCGGCGCCGCGTATAGCCTAATGACAGATGTTTTTGGAAACTATGTAATACAGAAGTTCTTTGAGTTTGGAACGACTGAACAAAAAACCACATTGGCACAAAAGGTAAGTCATTGATTTGATAATTGTATGGCAATTATAATATATAAATAATTTTAAGTAAATTAAAACAGTATTAAGCATGTGAGAATCATATTCATAAGGACAAATTAGTTTACATTATAAACCCTAAATGTATTACTAACGTTAGGCGCTATATTTTTGTAACTGCAATATTTTTTGGTGTTACCGCCAGGTGCGTGGACACGTGTTAAACCTGGCACTACAGATGTACGGGTGCCGCGTGATCCAAAAGGCGCTAGAATCGATCCCGGCTGAGCAGCAGCAGGAGGTTGTACGCGAGCTTGATGGACACGTACTTAAGTGCGTTAAGGACCAGAATGGCAACCACGTTGTAAGTGTTACTTAAGAGATTTCTTTGGTTTTTTGGTGATTCATTTAATTTTGATTGTCAAGATTGATAATGATTATTATAATTATATTGATTTACGGCCGAAATTAATAATCAATCTAATCCGAAAGAGAAATCCAAAGAGCGTTTGGGATTTAGGAGTTATGTTTATTATTAAATGTGATGTGTCATCTTAACAAAAAGTCTGAATCAAGATTTTTGATTAGATTGATTATTACTTTCGGCTGTTAGACTATTTTGGAATCCAACATCTTTATTAATTTGATACTTGAAGTGATCAAATGATTCTTTATCCTATATTCGGCTATCTGCGCTTACCCGTTTTTAAGTTCCCGGATTCATCGAAGCTAAAACAAGATACTTTTTTAGGTGCAAAAATGCATCGAATGTGTAGAGCCAACAGCGCTGCAGTTTATAATCAACGCGTTTGCGGGGCAAGTGTACGCGCTGTCAACGCACCCGTACGGTTGTCGCGTCATCCAGCGCATTCTCGAGCACTGCACGCCAGAGCAAACAGCTCCAGTGCTCAGTGAGCTACATGCGCACACCGATCAACTAATACAGGTTTGCTTTTATTGTCTTTTGTTGCAATATGTACCGCTATAGATTTTGGTAACAAAATGAACTCATTTATAGCATTAATTTGTAACAGCGTCTAGCCGGAAGATAAAAAATACAACCAACACCCCTGCATTTCATAGAGGTTAAAGAGACATTTAAAACCGTCGTGCAAAGTCCTCAAATGAGTGTATCAAGTCCTATTTTCTTTATCTTTATCTATCTATCGTCAAAGTTTGACTCGTAACTCTCAAATCGTTGATAATATAGTGGATGATGACGAAGAAAGTAAATGATAGTTTAAAAGGTCGCCAGCCTTTGATTATCGTGTAATCAACATTGTGACCTCTACATCTTCATTAAGAGTGTCATTGATATTACAGGTGTCCTGTCCCAAAACAAAAAGTCAAGCGGGCTACAGGGTGAGAGGGCATGGGCACCAGCTCTGGCAAGAATATGAAAAAAGAATCATGCCACTTAGTTAACTGACTAGGGAGCGTCTTGGACCCCTTGTTACTTATATTATTTGACGGCACGGTTGGTGCAGTGGCTGATACAGTCGACTGCTGCGCTCCGGGTCGTGGGTTCGATTCCCGCACGGAACAAATATTTGTATGATCTGCAGGTAGTTGTTCCGGGTCTGGGTGTATTGTATTTGGAATTCATGTCTGTAAACGCACCCACGATACTGGAGAAATCCTAGTGTGGGGCAAAGTTTTAAAAAAACAACACAATCCACCAATTCATATTATTTGCAAACAACATTTCAATATTTTTTAGGAATACTTCAAAAAATGATACCTTTTAGGCAAATAACATCAATTGGCTTACTTAAATTTTGGATCTATAATTGAGAACAACTTATATGTAAGTCATTTGGATATCATCAAAATAAATATTCTTATTGTTATAAGTTATAATAGGCACATATTTTAAAATGTTGAAAATCGACATCCTTTTTATACGTAATCCTAAATAACTGCTATTGATCGCAGTCACAAACCGAACAATGAACGAATAAATATTTAAAAAATGAAAATCGATCGAGACGTGGTTTTAAAAACATATGTCTACTAACTTTGACCTCTCTATAAAAAAGTAACACTACCTTGTGAAATTAATTTCAAAAGATGGCTCATTTAGTTTTTCCATTAATGTTATATAATTAAGCCATTTTCCGAGGTATCAAAGTTAACTTAATGTCGATTTTCAACAAGTCAAAAATATGCATATTATAATGGGCACCGGTAAGTTTTTTATTTTGCCAGAGCTGGTATGGCCACCCGGTACCCACTTGATGTTAAGTTTTGAGCAGGGACCTTTTCCAGTGGTTATCACAATGAAAGGCCTATCACTGAGGTACGAGGATAATAAGCACTTCAGATATAGCATCATAATAGAGGTTACCTATTCGACAGAACGGCCCGTTCATTAGGAATCTGTTACTGTGTACAGTGTTTGAGAGAGTTGAAACTGTTACCAGTTCTGAGCCATTAAATACCCCATCCCTTTCAATTGGTAACCAAAAGGTCACTGGTTTAGAACAACCTGTATATTATACAAGTTCTACTGGTAAATAATGTGTAATTGGGATGGGATGGGATATGAAAGTTGTTAGGGTTTCTCCGATCGCAGTCACGTCGCCATAAGTAACACAGACGTGTGCACAGGACCAGTACGGCAACTACGTGGTGCAGCACGTACTGGAGCACGGCGCGCCCGAGGACCGCTCGCGGCTGGTGGCGGGCGTGCGCGGCAAGGTGCTGCAGCTGTCGCAGCACAAGTTCGCGTCCAACGTGGTGGAGAAGTGCGTCTCACACGCCACGCGCAACGAGCGCGCGCTACTCATCGACGAGCTGTGCGGCTTCAACGACAAGTACGTTATGTTAGATATGTAATACAATCAACGGCTATAGCTAAATTAGTTTTGACGGCAGCTTAATGTATTTTTGTTTATTTATATACTATTTATTGTACACCAAAAAAAATATTCACAGAAGATTTGAATTAAGTAAAATTACAATAGGCGGCCTTATCTATCGCTATCCGCGATCTCTTCCAGGTATTCTTAGGATGGGAAATGGTAGATAGAAGTAATTATGAGGCAGTCAGAGGTGTAACTGTATATACCAATATAATTATTATATACTTACTAAATACATGAAAATTTTATAAATAATACCTGTTAATATTTTATCATACCAAAAATTGATTGCACTGCAAAGAGGTAGCAGTGGACTGCGATAGTCGAGAGTTGATTGAATTATTTTTCTATACTACGTAGAGTAAAAAGTTATGTCCATAGTGCTATGTCACAAACATTTAATTCATTAGCTTTATTGTATATAGAAAGCAGCTTGATGAAGAATATGAATTACTGCGATATAATCAATTCATTTGCTTCGCCCTTTACTCCCAAAGACGGTTGGTGTGGCTGATACAGTCGACTGCTGCGGCTCCGGGTCTGGGTGTGTTGTGTGTGAAATAAGTGTGTGTAAACGCACCCACGACACAGAAATCCTAGTGCGAGGCAATGTTTTAAAAAAAAAAGAAATTTTGTCAAACTAAACCAGTATTTTTATTTTATATTATTTAGAATTTTATAATGTTGCAGTTTTAGTAATGTTGCAACGAATTGTGTATTAAGCCTATCACCGAATACCGAATATTCTGCCGTGTCAAGCCGAGTATCTGAATATTCTGCTTCAATATTCAGCCGGATTTAAAGCGATTGAACGGATTTACTTTTTAGTCTGTCTTATTTAGTTACTATTGTATCTTACACGTGACTTGCTACGAGTAGAAACGGAGAAAGAATGGAATAATCCAAAGATATTGGAAGAAAGGAGATATGCCATTTAGTTCAAAATGTATGCGAGTCTAGAAATCCATTATTCCCCTACCATTCATTTTAAAAACACACTAATGCACACAGTTGCAAGTTCTCATCCAATGAACTGAATAAACACATATAATTATCATGCCGAGCGTACGGATTGCAACTGCTATGTTACGGTTTCACAACATGTTTCATTCTCAAAATAGCTCTAAAATAGCTTCTTTATTTTTAATTAAGAAGAAATATCCCGAGTAGATAAAATTAAATTGGTATTCGGTAATCGGCCAAATATCAATCTATTATTTAGTATTTAACCAAAAAGTAAAAAAAAATGTCATATAGGCCGATAACGAATCTAGTGTGATCATACGAGGACATGGAGCCTCCCTTAGGTGCCGAAGATGACCGCTCCAGTGGTTTTAGCCGGTAGGAGTCCGGCATACTCCTTACCAACCAATAAAACCAGGCCGATAGCGAATATTTGTTGCAATTCACTAATTGTTAGTAATAAATGTTACATAAGTTAAATGTGTAATCCGTGTGGTGGTGTCTGGATTAATAATATAGTACCATTCCATCTCCTCCTGTGGATGTCGTAAAAGGTGAGTAAGGGACTCCTAATCGAGTGGGATGGATGAGCAGTAGCGTTCTTTCTGTGAAACAGCGGCCATTATCAACTCACTAACCCGCCTGCCAAGCGTGGTGAGGTGAGTACTGCCAAATTTCCCCCAAAATGACGATAACATGGCATGTAACTGGTCGGTGTTATATTATGAAATTGCAACCTATATTGATATATTTTGATAATTTATAAGTATAATTGCAATAGCCAAGATAGGTCAGTTTAAACAGCCAAGGCGGTTTCGAACCTAATTACATCATAGGATCTGAAGGCCTTCAATTTTTTGCTTCTTATTCTATAGTCCAGGTATAAAAATAAATACTAATTGTTTTTATAAAGTAGTAATAGATTCCAATCATAATACGCAGTTGATTTCATTCAACTGCAACGAAAGGCCCTATTGGGCATACGGTCAACCCTCTGTTGGTTTGAGTTAACCCTTACTTTATGTAATTGTGAATTCAAATTTATTATATTTCACAGTGATATTTTGCACTATTTTTCAATCGGCCTGTAATACCGTGTGGTGCCGGCTCAGAATGCCACCACCCCATTTCCTCCCATGGGTGTCGTAAAAGTCGACTAAGGGATTAGCTGGAGGATGGGCAGCAGCGTCCTTTGAGTACATTAATAACTCAACTGCGATCGCCAACCCGCCTGCCAAGCATGGCGATTATGGCAAAACCCCCCAATGTGTTCACAACACATCCATATCGGTGGTTGTGGTGATCTTTGGGGGAGGCCTGTGTCCAGCAGTGGACTTCATTCGGCCGAAATGATGTATGTATATGAATAACATTTAACCATAACAACATTTGCGTCTTAACGATTGTAGTCATGCATCATTGTTTCATTTACAGTGCTCTCCATGTGATGATGAAGGACCAGTACGCGAACTACGTGGTACAGAAGATGATCGACGTGGCGGAGCCGACGCAGCGCAAGGTGCTGATGCACAAGATCCGGCCGCACATCGGCTCGCTGCGCAAGTACACGTACGGCAAGCACATCATCGCCAAGCTCGAGAAGTTCTTTATGAAGGCGCCGGAGCTTGGCCCCATTGGGCCGCCGCCGCCTAACCCTGTGCTGTAGTCTGTGTAAAGTATTAAACGTCCGCGGGTAGGCTGATGCGACGGCGCGGGTATCGCCCGCCTATTATAAATTTTGTGAATATTTGCGATTGTACATTTGTAACTATAGAGCTCGTCGCTTCGCCGCCGCAGCGCGCCGCGCCGTCCCGCGCAGCGGCGGGGCAGCGCGGCGCGCGCGGTAGCGGCCCCTGTACATACCGTAGCGGCAGACTGATGTACAGAACGATACGATATACTGTATACTGTAACAATAGTTGTACAGCGTCGACGCCGACTCCGGTGCTCGGCCGTCGCGTCACCGCGGCGTAGCGTTTATTGCGTTTCTAGCTCTTAAGTGTTCTAGTATTATTCGTTGTTCGTATGAATCTATGTATAAATATTTGAACGTCTCTCATTCTCGTGTAATTTATGAATCGAAGGAAAGCGGCGGTCTACGGACCACGGCGTTTCCATAATTTTAGCTCGTTGTAGATTTACTATTAGCTGGGCTAGGGGACCTTGAATCTTCTAAAGCGATAAAGAGATGCCGCAGGCAGTTCTGGACAATCGGCACTATAGTCGTGATTATTATATTATTATTTTGTACTATTCTTCAAGTCAAGCTCTCGTTTAAGTTATAAACCGGCTTTAAAATCGTACATAGCTTATCTCGTTTAGTGCCGGAGTGTATAGTTCGTCGATTATAATTTTGTGAAAATGATATTTTTGTATATTTTTTATGTAATTAATTTAAGTTATTTAGTTAATGAGTCTCCGAAAATGATCGGAGCGAGCGCTTACGAGTGGGCGATGCTTATGTTATAGTGTAGGCGCAGCAGTGTCCCGCGCTGCGCGTAGGTTATAGTGATGATTGTAAAGTCCTGTACTGATAGTTGTAGTCCCGAGGTCTACCTTGCCGGTTGCACGTCACAAGCGTAGCTACTCCTCATTCCCCCTGTGTAATTAATTTTTATAGGAAGCGTAGTTTCCTACGACACCTCAAGATTTTTTACGTTTAGATGTAATTGAAAATAAAATTATTGTATATGGCTGTACAAAAATGTTAACAAAATGATTTGTAAAACCCGTATGTGATGGAATAAGGCGAGACGTCGAGAGCGGCGAGGTGTGACTGATCGCGGCTCTGTACGTCGCGTCTTGTAGGTTGTACTAGATAACATTTATATGATGATCCATCTATTTAGACATTAATTATAATAAAGCATTTCTGTAATAATATTACAAAGTATCTGTCGTTTTATTGACCTCACCTCTTCCTCCTGTCAAACGCACGGTGTTGCTAAAGATTATCTTCGGAGGATCTATCTATCTACGATACTAGTTAACTTGTTCTAATAAAGCCAGGACGGTACATCGATACGTCAGCACGACAGGTTTTTAAGCTGTAATGATTATTTTTAATGTCATTAGCACTTACACGGTGGCGGTTCCTCCATAAAAGCTTCAAAAGCCTTGGGCCAACATGTCGGCACTGTAAAGCATAATTATAGGTACCTATGTCTCAAACTTATACGAAACTCCAAATCTAAATCTTTATTAAGAATATGGGTTAGGACAAATTTACGAAGGTTACAGTACCAAAACAAATTGGTATGCAAAAGTAATTAATACATCATGATCAATAATAATTAATTTATCATATACATCACAAATCATAAGAAATCATTCGCGAGTGAACATTCATAGGCTCCGTACGCGTCGCTCTAAATAATATATCACCAACCTTTTGTGTTTTTCTTTCGATAAGTGTTTTCATACTTATACTTTTATATAATAAATTCATTTATTGTATCCATACATATTATCATGAAGACGTGCGCAGTCTGTAACATTAATTTCACTGAAGGTGTCTATTGCATAAGCTGCAATAAACATATGGACTTTGGATGCGCTAAAATATCGGAAAGTGGATGGAAAAAACTCGGAGTCGATAGAAGAGCTCAGTGGAAATGTCCCACGTGCAAGATTTCGTCACCAGCTGTAACTCCCTCCGAAACGGCGTCCATGGAAACCATACTTTTCGAAATCAGAGACATGAAACGACAGCTACTTAACTTGCCAACATTGGTGGATGACATACGAGTTATTAAAGATGAGTTATCCCAAGTTAAAGTAACGTGCGAATGTACAGGCGGAAAACTCGAAGAATATGGCTCCAGACTGGCTGAAGTAGAAACTAAAGTAAATGAACTTGAGAAGCTCCAGGTAACATTAAATGTTTTGCGGACTGATTTAGAGAAGATAAAGTTTGAGTTTACGACCCAGGAACAACGATCCCGGTTAAACAATGTGGAGATCAAAGGGGTTCCGAATAGAAAAAGTGAGAACCTATTCACAATCGTCGATGCTATCGGCCGTAAAGTTAATTATAACTGTCCGAAAGCTCAAATAAACTATATCTCCAGGGTTCCCATATTTAATTCTAATGAGAAACTCATTATAGTGAGTTTCTTAAACAGATACGTTAAAGAAGATTTTATTGCGGCAGCACGCGCTGATAAGGCGCTGTCTGCCTCAGATATTGGTTTCCAAGGAACATCACAACGCATCTACGTCAATGACCATCTGAGCGTAGACTACAAGAAGCTACTAAGCAGAGTCAAGGTCATTGCCAAGGAGAAAAACTACGAGTATGTATGGGTTAAACACGGTAAAATACACTTATTAAAAAATCAGTCCTCCAAACTTATTATCATAAGAAAGGATTCAGATTTAAACAAGATAGTCTAAAATGCTTCCTAGTTCGTCCTCATAGTTCTGTACCTAATCACTTCGTTATAGTTGTAATTATATTGTACTATTGTCATCTGTTTTTAAATAAATCAAAATTTAAAATATTCCAAATAAGTCAAATTTATAATACCATAACTAACTATTGTAAAATGTTGAGCACCCCTGCCGCACTAATGCGCTTGACACCTCTTATTTGTTTCTTTAAAACTTTAATCTGTGTTTCTTATCATGCAGTTTACTTTAAAGCTCTAACGCATAATTATATCCTCTTCACGATCGATTTCACACATAAACATTATTGTTTGCTTTCATGCACAAATATTGTATTGTTTGTACCTTGCTTGGGCGCATTCTTAATTGAGTTATACCGTGTTTGCACGTTATTATTTTCAATCTACCTTATCTTTAATTTATTATTATACCAGTGTCATATTTTATTACAATATACTTACGTGTATTCAGTTATTGACTCTATTTTCAATGGCCACTAATGCTATTAATAACTTGAATATATACTACCAAAACGTTCGTGGGCTTAGAACTAAAACTGATATTTTCTATCGTCAAATGTTACGTAACTCGTTTGATATTATTGTTCTCACAGAGACGTGGTTACTTGATGGGATATCGGACTCTGAATTTTTCGACAATCGGTACATCGTATGGCGCCGTGATCGTGATTATGTTACTACCGGGCAATCGCGTGGTGGAGGTGTGTTAATTGCGACTCGTAGGGAATTATCGGCAGTCTCTCAACCACTTTTTAATTCTACAGCAGAGGACTTTTGGTTAAGCTTACGACTGAAAAATTCTAACACACGTTCCTACTTTAACTTGCATCTCTGTGTTATCTATTTATGTAAACAAAACTTTGGTCTTTCTTTTTCATTACAATTGTCTAACTTTCTCTTAAAGTTAAACCAAACGGTTATCAATAATGTCTCGGACACATTTCTTGTTGTGGGTGATTTTAATCTGAGCGGAGTAAATTGGCTGCCCTCCGATAATCTATTTCTTGTCCCATCAAACGTCAATACCCATGATGAATATTCCCTTATCGATGAACTATGTGCGCTAAACTTTAATCAATATAATGGCATTCTCAATGGGCACCGCAAAATCTTAGACTTAGTTCTTTCAAATAATACAGTTACTGTAGCTGAATGTTCAGATCCGTTAGTGCCCATTGATGCTTACCATCCGGCATTACTCGTTGATGTATGTTTTGTAGAAACCAGTGTGCTGGAGTGTGCATCTCGTACTCGATATTTATTTGACAAAGGTGATTTTAATTCGATCAATAATGATGTTAGTATGATCGATTGGGAACGCGAGTTCTCAAGTCGGACAATTGATGAATCTGTTCACTTTTTTAATCACGTAATATCTGATCTGCAACAAAAATATATACCACAAAAGCTTTGTCATAATAAATCTTATCCGGTCTGGTATAGCTTACCACTTATAAAATCTATAAAAGAGAAATATAAATACCTAAAAAAATTTAAGACCTATGGCAATAAATCGGATGAATTAACCTATAAGCTTCTTCGTGAAAGAGTAAAATTACTTGAATCGCAATGTTATACCAGTTATTTGGAACTAACTGAGGAGTCAATCAAAGCAAATCCGAAATATTTTTGGACATTTGTGAAAAAGCGTCATAACTCGAATGCGGTCCCTAGTACTTTAATTTATAAGAATCAAACTTTGCTTTCTGGTGAATCAATATGTGAGGCGTTCTCTGCATATTTTCAGTCAAATTTTCTTGATCCTATCTGTACCAATAACACTAACCCCAATTATTATTCTTCTTCTTTTACCGAATCATCTGTAGCAGATATTTCTAGCATAACAGTAAACGTTGAGAACGTGAGCAACTTACTTCGCAAACTGGACACATCTAAAGCGGCGGGCCCGGATAATATTTCACCAAAATTTCTTGTACGGTGCGCAACATCTCTAGCTCAACCTTTCTCAATTCTATTCAGAAAATCCTTATGTACTGGTATTGTCCCTAAAATATGGAAATCAGCTTTTATAACGCCCATCCATAAAAAAGGACCCAAAACTGAGATTACAAAATATAGGCCAATATCGAAATTATGTATCATAGCCAAGGTTTTCGAAAGGATTGTCTATAATCAAGTGTATTCGGCTCTCAAACATTCATTCACCCCATTTCAACATGGTTTTCTGAAGGGCAGGTCTACAGTCACGAACCTAATCTTGTTGAATGATTTTATAACTGAAGCCATGGATAAGGGTGAGCAAGTAGATGTAGTCTATACTGACTATAGCAAAGCTTTTGACCGCATTGACCATGACATCCTACTTCGTAAATTAAATAGCATGGGTATACGCGGTGACTTGCTTAGATGGTTCTCCTCTTATTTGGAAAACAGGTCTCAAGCTGTAGTGCTAAACAACTATATTTCAAGTTGGGTTCCTGTCCCCAGTGGATGTCCTCATGGTTCTCTGCTTGGCCCTTTGTTGTTTACTGTCTATGTTAACGACATCGACTCATGTTTTATGTCTTCTCAACTACTGTGCTTCGCTGATGATATGAAAATATACGCTACTATATCTTCACTAGAGGACACGACTACTCTTCAGGCTGACCTACAACGCTTGGAGGAGTACTGTCGTACGAGTAGGTTGGACCTTAATCCCGAAAAATGCTCGGTGGTAACGTATTCACGTAAACGCTCAGTTATATCTACGACATATACCCTGGGCGGTCAATTACTATCTAAATGTAATTCTATTCGCGACTTGGGCGTGCATCACGACTGCAAACTTATCTTTGACACACACGTGAATGCAATTATCGCTAAAGCGTCTAAGTCATTGGGATTTATCATGCGATTGTCTAAATGTTTCACTAAGGCCAAAACATTAAAAATTCTTTACTGTACTTTCGTTAGAAGTCAGTTAGAATATGCAACCGAAATATGGAATCCATGCTACCAAAAATATGTCGAGCGAATTGAGAACATACAAAAAAGATTCGTAAAATTTTTGTGCTTTCATCAAAGGGTTCCGTATCAGTCCGAAAATTACTTAAACCTGTGTAAACAGTATCATTTGTTACCTTTATCAACTCGCCGCGAGATCTCCGATTGTATTTTAATGTTAAAAATCTTTAAAAATGACATCGATAGCCCCGATCTCTTATCTAAATTTAATTTTAATGTTCCGTCAAAAACTCGCTTTAATCCACCTATATGTGTACCATTTGCATCCTCAAATTACAGGCAAAACTCTTATGTTGTGCGTGCAAGCAGAAACTTCAATAAATTGTGTAAGCAGCATGATTTTGATCCATTTAGCACGAGCGTGGTCGCGGCTAGAAGGTGCTTAAGCCTCAATTTCTTTAAATGAAACAGTGTATAACCGTTATAATTCTAGTGGTGGCCATGTAATTATGTTTGTTTAAACTATGTTAGCCTTATGTGTGTATAATTATGTAGCTATAATTTTGTATACTACCAGTTTGATAGATTATAAGTAAATTTTGTTTCTTTTTTGTTTATTTCCTAAGTAAGAACGTTCACTCTAGTTTTATTTTTCTAGATTTTATACGTGAAGACTTGTTATTGGCTGTCTGTCTACTTTACTGTTATCATTTTGTTATATTTTGCTGTAAGTCTTCCATAGAAATTAAATAAATAAATAAATAAATTGTAATATAGGAGTCATGATAATTAGGGTTTTTAAACAATAATATAATCAAACCATTAGGTATAACAACATGATTATTTGCGTGCATTAAGGAATTCGTTTACAGAATAGTAACATTTTTTTTTGACCAGTCATCATATCATATCAGCCACAGGACGTCCACTGCTGAACAAAGGCCCTTAGATTTCCACAACGAGCGGTCACATGCCGCTCTCATCCAACGACTCCCAGCGACCTTCACCAGATCGTCTGTCCACCTCGTTGGAGGTCGTCCCACGCTGCGTTTTCCGGTGCGCGGTCTCCATTCGAGAACCTTTGTGCCCCAACGGCCATCAGTTCTACGAGCAATGTGCCCTGCCCATTGCCACTTCAGTTTACTAATCCTTTTCAGTTTACTCATGCATGTAATACTTTGAAATATCTTTAGTGTGAGACTTCTCATAGTTTCCGGAAGTTTGTTATATATACTAATAGTCATGGGATAGCTTTGTATGGTAATAATGTCTTAATGCTCGGAAGTAAAAATCTATTCGGATATCTAGTATTAAGTCGACAATGCTCTCCACAGATGCTCCGAGATGTGCCTAAAGGCATGTAAAGCAGTCACCCCTTCTAGTGGAGGGAAAGCGACAAAAAATATTTTTGAACACAGAATTGTGAAGGGCCCCGAAGCCTCGCTGTGCGCTGTGATCACGTGCGTACCACCGTCTGCCCGGGGGTGGGGAAATGCTACCTACATTCATATAAATAACGCTGGGTAGCTGTAGATGTACATTGAATTCATAAGTCATTTGTTTAGACCCCCGGGAAGACGGTGGCGCGCACGTGGTCACGTGCCGCCGTGTGCGCAATGCGAGGCTTGGGGGGATCCTTTACAATCCTCCCCGAGAAGTGCCTGGGGGGGCGACCTTTTTACAGTCGCCTTCCCTCCGCTAGAGGGGGTGACCGCTTTACAGTCATCCCTTCCGAGATGTGCCTAAAGGCGTGGCACCAATGGGCGGCTCTAGTGTGATCTTACGAGGACCTGGAGCCCCCCCTTCGGTGCCGAAGATGACCGCTCCAGTGGTTTTAGCCGGTAGGAGTCCGGCATGCCCCTTCGCCCTTCCCCGGGGTGAAGGAAGTTCCATGTAGAATTTCCACTGGACATCAATAAAAAGTCATTTGTTTAAAAAAAATATTTATTTAACAAACACACAGTTTATAATTACACATAATATATAACAAACAAAAAAAAAGATAAATACAGAAAACAATACTGAAATGGCCGTGGACCCCAAACTAGGCACAGCCTGTATCTTGTTGGCCCTCATAGCTGAGTATTTAATGTTGTGTTTTGCTAGCGCAGCACCAACACGCTGGGAGTTTATATTTAGCAGTACGAATGGTAACAGATTGGAAACTAGGTGTGTGTATAATTGTGTTTGTGTAAGAGTAATTATGCGTGAAAGACCCTGTGTGTGTGGGTGCGCGTACGAAAGCTCACACGCATATGGGTAGGTTTACTTTATGGAACAAGTAAACTTTCGGCTTCATCGTATATTCGTTCTTTCACCATTCCTTAAACATTTTTTTGGCCTCAAACTGATTTCCAGGAATGTTAACATTTAAATATGCGTATGGGCATAAACCATGGAAATCGAGTGCCGAACGTTGTTCTTGGCTTGGAGGTGGATTCTGTCCGCACCTTTTCTACCCCTTCGAGTGCGACTCAAGTTATTCTCATGTTGTTTTATAAGGTTAGAGACTGATCGCAGAATGTAAAGTTGACGAACACGTAAGACACCAGCTTCCCTGTAAACGTCGTCAGTAGGATAGCTTCGCGGTCTGCCTAGCAACACCTTCGGGCCCTTTCCACCTCCAGCATGTAAGTCTTGGGATCACTGCCCCAGACGCCTATACAGTATTGCAGGAGAGATTGGCAGAGGGAGGTGTAGACTTGCTTGCATATGTGTTCAGGAGCACTAGCACGCAGATGTTTCATGACAAATATGAATTTTCGTATAGTTTTAAAGAGGGTTAAAATGTGTTCTTTAAACGAAAGGTTCTGGTCTATTATGATACCAAGATAATAGTAGATTTCTTTCTGCATACAGTTGCAATTTCTGACGGAGGCTAACGCAGTTTTTGAGGCATTGTCATTGTGTCTATATTAAGGCGACTGGAATGGGAGATATGGAATGCAATAAAACTTGTTTTATTAAAATTCAGAGTGAGAAGGATTTTATCAAGCCATTCAGTAACGGCACACATGCCAGCTTCTACTGCGTCTACGGTACTGTCCAAGTAGCACCGTGGAATATAAATGACGTCTGAATGAGGGATTTTCAACTTTAGGATATCGTTCATATACATGGTAAACAATGTCTGACCTAAATTGCTGCCCTGTAGTACCCCAAAGCTGATTGGGAGGCTTCTATTGACACTATCTTCAATCGTAACTAATTGATGTCTATCGGACAGATAACTACGGACACTAAACTAGTCCAACGAGATACCTCTTACGACAAAGCATTCCAGTTTCTCGAGCAGTATTGGAAACGAGACAGTGTCGAATGCTTTGGCTAGGTCGACTTTAGAGATGATGTCAGTTAAAAGCTGCTTGTTCAGTAGACTCTCCATGCATAAATCCAAACTGTCGTTCTGAGAGCAGCTTGTTTTCCAGGAAACTAACAAGTCGGTTGTTAACTAGCTTCTCCCAGATTTTTGATGACACACATAGTAGAGAAATTGGCCTGTACTTGTGGACTTTCTTTTGGGGCCATTTTTTATAAATAGGGGTGATAACCACAGTCTTCCAGCAATTGGGGAAAGTTCCAGATTGCATATGTACGTTACAGGTTCCAGTATGAATTCCTTGATACGCCTGAGTAGCAAGGGCCGGAAGCTGTCGAAATTTGCGTGTAGTGCGTCGACATGAATTTAACTAGAGAACATTTTCGTTCCATGATTTATTAACTGATGTTAAGCAGGAGGAAGTTCTAGGTATTTTATTTTCGTAGAAGCAAGCGTAGAAATTTAGGAACACAGTTCATTGTGGTCCACGCCGGCTATGTTAATGTTAGGTCATAATTTAAGGTGTAGGTTGGACTTAATTATGCCACGAAATAAAACAGTCAATAGGCACAACGATCCGGTGTTATTCAAACAAAGCAGATGTTTTCGAGTAGGTGAAAAAGTATGGGCTAAATGGTTTATCGCAAGGAAAAGTATTTGGAGTATAGGGACTGTAAACAAAATTATAGGTTTAAGAATGTTCGAAATTTATTTTTAAGGATTATGATACCAAATGTATCGGACGTGTAGATCAGATGAGAAAATATTATAGTAAGCGACAATAGTGATAAAGACCAAACGTCCAGCATCGGCAGCCCAGCACTGCCAGAGCAGAGCGCTCCGCCGCCACTCTCCCCGCCTCGGCCTCCGTTTCCCGCGGTTTTTCAGGCCCCCGCAAAACCGTCACTGACATCTCTTCCGTTTCCATCGGCTACCGCTGTGGATAAGACTCTGCTGCAGGTCGTAACTGATAGTGAAGCGAACAGATATGAAAATGTTATCGTAGGCGAACAGTGAGGAGTGGGAGGAGGCTTGCGAGGTGATGGAAGACGAGGTTCGGCCGGCTGAACAGAGAGTGGAACCAAACGAGGATAATAATCCAAGTAATGTAAACTCCCAGACTGTTAGAACTCTCTAAAAGGCCCAGAAAACCTGTTAGTTATAAGAAATACTTTTAAGTAATTGAGATTATATGTTATTATTTATGAGTGTAAATATCGTTTTGTCCATTGTTACAGGTTTGCAAATTAATGTAGGAGGGATGTACTGTATGTATTATTGTATGTTAAGTGTGGGTAAATTTGTAATAAACTAGCTACGTAGCCAGGCGGTCGTTTCATTACTAACATACATACTAATTACGCTCTAAAAGAAGGAGACCACTTCAATACAATTTTCATGCTCAGCCAGCTTATCGTCCGGGGTCAGCAGCTCGACAGCTTACTCAGAGCAATTCTCGAGCGCTATCCTGATAGGTTCCACAGTGGTGGCACTGCGCCGTGACCTCCTCACTTCCAATGCTGTACAGGTATGCACCTAAACAACCGTGACCGGTGAATACCTGCGTCAGGTGGTAGGTGTCGCGGTCGTTCCTCTTAAGCCTGGTTCCGAAGAGCGGCAGAACGGCCTCGACGACGCGTTTGGTCACAATGCAACCCTAGGCGGCGACGCCAATTCAAGAGTACGCGTCGACAAGCTTGCCGCGTTAGCCTATTGTACGCCCCTTAGGGCGCACTTTCGCCGATCTGGCGGAGAGAGCGTGTCTGATCATAGACCCATGCATCCATCTCCGATGGGATGAGTAGAGCCGGAAAGCGCGACAGGAGAGCTGCCGCCTCGTAGGACACAGTCCGATCCTGCGCGTTCCGTATAGCCACTCTGTGCTGCCTTGGAGTTTCTGCAACTCTAGATGCCTGACACCCGAGAAAGTCTACAGGGCGCTGTATGTCAAGGGAGACAGCTAACACCACCCCACCCCGCCTGGTTCAACAGCGAGCGGACGCGAAGTGTCGCACCGATAGTGCAGCGCCGCTGCCGAAAGCCATTTTACCTGTCGACCAGGTGAAGGCCAATTCACGACGGTTGCTCGAGTCTTCGGACAATTATGCTCTTGAATAGTAATGAAGCCTCGTCGAGCAGGCAAATGGGACGGTGCGCACAGGGAGACTCCGCGGTCCTTCCTTCCTTCCTCAGAAAAACTAATCGGCTTCCTTCCAGCTAGGCGGCAACAAGCTGTGACGGACACAGCTGGTGAACAGCCCCCTCAAGCGACCCCCAAGACTGCAGTGCACACACCGTGGGCTGGAATACCAAGGGGCCGGGTGCGATGTTGCAAGCCTTGAGGCGGCCAACGGATCGGTCCAACTCCCCTTCCGAAACCCTCAGCTCCTCGGCTCAATCCGAGGCGGTCGGGTGTGGAGGGACCAGAATGGTCACGGATCGCCCGAAATATCGTAGAAAGCACTCTCCAGCCAATCTGGGTCCATGGTTCCACATATAATAGAGGTAAATCAAAGTTTGTTTCGAAAGACGGGGCCCATCGTCGTCATCATCGGAGCGCAGTCTGCGTTAGCGCATGTTTCTGTGCAAGAAGTCAAGCTCATTTTGCATGTTCTCTTACACGCCGTATGCGATGTTTCATGTATTTTTTGTATTGCAGATTTTCACGTGAATGCCGATCAATTGCGTGGCGTGTGTAAAGACGAAGGGAAAATGTTGACCGATCACAAATTAAACACATGAAACGTAGTATGCTTATACTTTATTGAAGATCCATACCAAGACCATAAACATAATCTCAGGCTATAAAAACGCTAAGTTAAATTTGTAATGCATTATTTCTCTTCCTCTTTTTCCTTGTCCTTGGTCTTAGGTTTGACACTGCGTTCCCTGTCACGCGATCTCTCCCTGTCTCGGGAACGGTCCCGCTCCCGCTCACGCGACCGCTCCCGTTGCCGCGGAGAGCGTGACCTTGATTTATGACGACGTGACCTCGACCGAGATCGCTCCCGTCTGTATGATCTAGGAAAAAAGAACAATCTTGAATTATACATACTGAGATGAAGAATATAGGACTAAAAACTTGCCTGTGCCTTTACTCACTTGTTGCGACTTCTAGCAGCAGTAACAAAAATAAATAAATTTAATTATTTTAACCGTACATAAATCGATTATATTATTACTTTTGTACTTACTTTTCTCTTATCCTATCGGGTTTTATAGAGCGTGAGCGATCTCGTTCCCTGTCCCTTTCTCTCTCCTCCTGTGGAACAAATACACAGAGATATACGTGTTTACATTTTTATAAAGACAGACCAGACCAGTCAACCACGATTACTGAGTCCTATATAGGTACCGCAACGGATAACTAAGGTTATTAGGTTGCTGTCTTAAACACTAGAATGTAAAAACACACCTCATCTCTTCTATCGCGGTCTCTTCTATCGCGATCCTCTCTTTCCCTCATGCGGTCGCGTTCCCGGTCCCGCTCCCGGTCTCTGTCTCGGTCGCGGTCCCGTTCTCGTTCATGCATGTGCGGCGGCGGATGCTGCCGGTATGGTGACACAAATGGAGGTGCCGCCATCATGTGCGGGGGAGCTGACATGTGCGGCGGAGCTAGAGGCTGCCCCAAGTTCATCGGAGGGCCGACGGGTGGACCCATCGGGCCGGGAGTAAGCTCTTTTATTTCGCTTGGAGCCCAACCGCTCGGTTCAGGATGACCTGCAGGAGATATTCAATTTTAAAAAACGTTGAGTGTGCGGCAGTAAGAAGTCGAATTTGATATTTTCTTTACCTGTAGATTTTTTATAAACATTGACAAAGTCTTTAACGAACTGCAACCGCAGTCCGCATGCTACACCTATCTTTGTTCTTCTCATACTCCACGGTCGCCGTGTGGCGGCTAGGCATATCACCCCATCTCATCCCGTGGGTTTCGTAAAAGGCCACTATGGGATTAGCCGGAGAATGGGCAGCAAGGTCCTTCAGAATACATTTATAATCTAACTGCTATCGCCAACCCATCTGCCAAGCGTGGCGATTATGGCAAAAACACCCCAATGAGCACACAATTCAAACCCATACCCGTTGTTGTAGAAATCTTTGCGGGAGGCTTTTGTCCAGCAGTGGACTTTTTCGGCTAAAATTATGATGATGACTCCACGGTCAAGTGTTGATGGAAATATATTACCCCAAGGTTCTTCGTAAGGCGCATGCGGCGGCGGTTGGTAATAGTGATCACCGGAGGGAGGTCCGAAGTAATCCGGCGCGCCCATGTCACGCTGGTGACCACTGCGCCCGTACTCTCGACGTTCGGCTGTCATTACCTTAGAAACAAGATCGTGAATTAACGCCAAAATTGTTAAAAACAAACGCAATTCCTTAACCAGCGGCAATATGGCTGCTCGTCAAGTAATTTGTATTTGCTTGGCTTCTGCGCTGAAGGGTTAGGTTTTTTTATTTTTTGTTGTTGTGAGTAGCCCTCACAAACATTTCTAGAAAATGTGGCGGCTTAGCCGGAAACATTCTAAAGACAAGATGTATCCAGCCAGGCTTCAAATTAATTTTATAAACTAAGCAACTGGTGTTAAGGGCGACCTCAGCGGGACTCGAACCTTAGCTTAGGGCGTTGCTGAAGGGTACAGGCTATTTAGGGGACAGCTGAATTGGTATGATTTAAATATGTATAGGGGACATTTAAGACTACAGGCTGGGCACGGGCCAGCGCGAGCAAGGGACGGGGGGAGCAGGTGAGGTCACGATAAACCAATATTTATAGCCTACAGTAAATTGATCCGGATTTGGGTATGGGCGTGCATGTGAGTTTTATTTATGGCCTGATTTCCTCTTTCGCTGATGTCGGTGGTGTACTTCGGTCGCGCGTACGAATACCCACTGTGTTCTATATACCATCACACTGCAACGCTCATGTCAGCGGAGCATACCGACCGACAGACCGACATCAGCGTAGGACGAATCCAAGCCTTAGTCTGTAGTCATCCTGAAACGATTTAGGAAATTGTGACTATAAAAAAAACTTAATCACTTAAAACAATTATATACCTGTATGGTGTTCTCTCTAACTTGAAAATTATTTGACATTACCGGTGCCATTCCTTCATCCATTCTTCCAGGACCTTAACAACAAGAAAAAATAAATAAAATAAAACAGGACATAATAATCCGTGCATAAACCAGTGACCGACAGCGACAGTGACAGTGTGAAAAGGGTAAAGTACACTACGAATATTATAAGTATGCATCTATGAAGTTGTCAACCAAGCGTACGTGTGCAGACCAAAACAAAGTTGCGAAATTATGAATAATAGAATTATATCAAGAATGAATAATGTTCTAGCCCTTTGTGAGTCAAGTCCCCAACTAGGGAGTAGCTAGCGACTTACATTTCAGTTCATTGTCAATGTTTCGTACGTATCAAATTAAATAAAGGTATAGCTTCATAAATACAAATTAATTCAATAATTTATTCAGTAAGACTAGTCCACCTTTAACACAAATCCCATTAATAATAATAAATAAATTAAATAAATAATAGATACGTCTCTTAACGTGTTTGACAGATGATATGAACCTATACGATTACTCGAAATCGTGCGAAAATGCAAAACACACGGGCCACCATCTTCAGCTTAGTCGTTCAGCTCCGCCTCAGACCGCCAGAGTTCAGCCACTTCGTATGTGCTGTGATACCATCAGGTGCAGTGGCGCCAAGCTCGAAGGAGGAGTATTATCGTCGAGGTCGAGTTTGCGACCTCGAGGCGCTTCTGTCTCTGAAAGGGCCCTACTACCGATGGAAGTTTGCAGCGCTTGCGATGGACTTTTTTTTTTCATGAAATTAAACCAGCGGTCAACGTGTCGGCACAACGCCTGTCGGATTAGGTAGCGAAGTAGCAGTGCAACCGCGAGTTTTTGCGTTTCCACCGCGGCCCAATCGCATTGATGGGGAAGAGGATGATGGGGAGGGCTATGTCTACAGGTAACCGGTGCTATGAGATTTTAAGAAGCAGTGATCCCACCACCTGAGCTTAGGCCACGTTTACTGCGTTTGCCTATGAATAATAAAAACAGAACGCTGGGGTGTTGCCTGGATTCGCTGCTAGTAGACTACCTGACAGCAGCGGAGACCTCAGCGATACATTCACTCCTGTACTGCGCGGCTGCTGCGGCATGTCGTGTGGCCGAGGTCAAATTCTCAAAAAATTACAGAGCCACATGACCGAAATCTGCCGTACCAGCTTGGCAGTGTAGGATTGAATATCGTGTTAATGAGGCTAGGGCACTCATTGGCAAGTTAGTCTGCTTCAGAGAGGGCAATACCCGGCCAAGAGTGATGCGCTTTTTAGACGAGTGTTCTCGGGGACTGATATCAGGCCACAAGAATATGACCTGTCACAGATCGCATCGACTTCCTGAAGCAGAAAGTTGGTGCATGAGTGTCTAACAACCGAGAGGGACAGTCATTATTTTTTTTATTTTAAAATGATTGATAAAATGATGTTTTGTATAAATTGTAAAGTAGCCAGTTTGTTCCATAGAGTGGCAGCAGAAGGTGGTCTTTAATTATGATAAAACAACTCGTATGAAGTGTAAAGAACGACTAGATATTTGCGACCTTCCTGTTGAACGAGTATGTGAATTCGCGTGTACATAAACGGAGATGTTTGTCTTATGTGTTTAATGGCCTCATTTTACTAAAACATCTCAATTCCAAAGTATAACCTTAGAGAAGTTAAAATTGACAAAAGGACATTATTTTGTAGAGATTTAAATATATACATTCTGATAAATACCATAAATAAATATAACTTTATAGCCTTATTTAAATCATTTAACTTGAACTGTTTGTTTTGTAAGCCAACTAGAGTGAAACTACCTCATCCGCACGGAGATGGAGGGCGTCGCGGCGAGGCGGTTATTGTCCAACGCGCTATGAAGCCTCTCGCCACAAGATTCGCAATTTATTGCCACCAGTATAAACCAGAGTTCGATAAAGCTCCATACTACAATACGCAGGTTGCACATGGATTTGTATTGCATTATGGACTAGGAAAACCGTTTAACTCCATCAAAACTTGAGCAGATCTGGATCTGCAACGATTTCGCGTAGCCTAGCTATATATTATAGTGTTGAGATATTTGTACGAGGTTTCCCGATAACAGTACTACGTAAAGTAAGACAGAGGGACGTAATATCCGCTCTTGAGAAGCTGCACAAGAAGAATCTTAGTAGAGAGCACTTGGTCGGAAAGCTTACCTGGTGGGCCAGGATCATCACCATCATCATATCAGCCAAAGGACATCCACTTCTGAATAAAGGCCTATAGATTTCCACAACGAGCGGTCACATGCCACCCGCTTCCAACGACTCCCAGCGACCTTCACCAGGTCATCTGTCCACCTAGTTGGAGGTCGTCCCACGCTGCGTTGGGCGGGGCAAATTGCTTGTAGAACTGATGGCCGTTGGGCCAGAATAATACGGGATAATTTATAGTTGTAGACATGTTTAATTCTCAAAAAAATAACTAAATGACGCCCCGATGTTCGATAGGGCTGGGAGATATGCATTGTCAAAATGTATTTGCTGATTATTAGTTTTGAAAATGAATAGTTATTTCTGTACTTACTAGAGTAAGTAAATAAAGAAATAAATAACGTTAGAACTTTAGCCTGAAAAAGGCAGAGTTTAAAGACTTACTTTTCAAAATGGTAGTTTTACTGCCCATAACCAAAAATGCTGCATACTAATTTCACTGCCCATTCGGTATCTGTCATTCTAATTGCTTCTCTTCCATACGTCTCAAGCTAGGAGATTGCGCGCCTACTTAGTGTTTACGTCCACCTAGTTCATCTGCCTCTTGCAATAACTTTATGTCTGAAACGGATCACATACCTGGTGGCCTCCTCAAATCTGGCGGGGGTGGCCTGGGCGGTGCGCCGACATGAAGACCTACGCCCGCTTCGTTGACGCGCATGCGCCGCTGACGCTCGCAGTACGCACTCCATGTCACCTCGTTAAAACCATAGTTGAAATAATCTGAAAATATTTATTAGTCTTATTACAAAAATCTTGTTAGTCTCAGGTTTAAACCAGAACTATGAAGTCTGGACTTAGTACGGAACTAACGTTAGTACCGTGGTTTAAACCCGTCCGTATTACAAATATCAAAATAAGTCAGGACTAGATAGTACCTGACTTTAGTTCTGGCTTAAATTATTTCCACAGATTATACACGGAATTCCTTGGAAACATTCATTCAATCAGATAGCATTCGGATACATTACGTTCCGTTTACCCAAATGCTGAATATTTCTGTAATTTTTTTATATTAATGGTATTGATATTTTAACATATATAATAGGGTATTTAATGACGATAACTATTAGAAACGAATGGTTGTTCTTGTTTCAATAAATGCCATTTATTTTCTTTCCGAGGAATACTTTGATGACATTTATTTCATTCATGTCCGAAATATGTACTTTCAAACAACACTAATGCGTAACGGAATGTCTATATCGCGCGGAAATCTTTAAACATAGGTACAACTATTCTGAGATTTGGACGTTTCTTCGTACTGATTATTGATAAGAAGTAAGGGAATAATATTAATAAAATAGAACAACAGAAAAAACGAAGAAGTGAAAACTAGAATTCTGAAGAAAAAGTTAGTACTTGCCTACAATTACTGTAATTACGGCACATTACTATCTTTAGGACAACGCAAATTTAAACAATTTCAGGAAATATTACAATATAACATACAAAAAGAAACCAAATCTAACCTCAAAACAATGAATTTGACGTATATTTGTGACTTAGACCAAAGGTTTATAGAGTTAAACTAGGTCCCCATCAGGTTTATCTTTAGTACCATAGATAGTCCAAGACTAAGAGTTAAACCACTTTTTGTAATAAGAAATTTTATTAAACCACACTTTTAGTCCGAGACTATCGATAAACCATGTTTTGTAATAAGACGGTATGGGTTTTATCTTTCGTTCTTTTAATCATCTGGGCACAGATATTTTAATACACTAGTACAGATACCCAATCCGATGCAAAGAAATGGCACCTCCCTAAAACCGGCTAGCTTCTTTCCTTCGTTTTATTTTTTACAAATGGAAGGTTTTACAACGCCATCTATGAGTTCGATTACGTACTAGGCGGCATAGGTACTACTAGATGGCGCTGTTTTATTATAATACACTCGCATAATATCTACCTTTACTTTGATATCACATCGAGCAGTCAAGGACAAGACGTACTGGTAGTTATTATCAATACTTGAGTTGGTGGAATAGTTTCATTTTTGTGAGCTGTGAGCGTCGCCAAGGCACGGTGCGTTCTCGCTATGAAATAGATGGTCATCCATTACATGGAAATGGAAATGAAATACTAGGAGGGGGGATACTTACCTTAAAAAAAGCTAATGGAATGCTTTTATTAATATTTTAATACCTCGGTTATCAAAACTGATAGTTACAAAGTGATGCTGTGACAGTATACGTATATAGATTTTGTTGATGATGATGATGTCCTCGACAATGTATCCGTGTCGACAGCGAAACTCTGTTAGCGACTGACATGGGCTCGCGTATAGGTTTACCATCTATGTAAGGCAGGACGCCCGTCTAGGTTTAGGAAAATGCCTGTCTATTGTAAAATGAATGGTGTAATTATATAGTCAAATTTGATCCGGGTGGCCAGGTTTGAGTGTTACCGCGACACTCAAAAATGCACGTCTTAGATTAACGCCGGCCGCACGCCTGTCTAAACCGTAAAATGCCTGTCAAATGCGGCAAATGCCTGGGTATCCCTACTCGAGTATGACATGTGAACACGAAATTAGTTCTAAACGTATGGTCACAGCGTTGCAGTTTAATATAGATATACGGTCGAAATTAATAATAAATCTAATCCGAAATCTTTGGAATTGAGGATTTGTCCGTTTTTTTAATGTTAAATGTGATCTTACCACCAAAATAGATCAAGTTAAAAATCTTAAATCTGAAGGTTTTTGATTCGATTGTTTATTAATTTTGGCTGATAGAGAATAATATAATACAGATTAACAAAGATAGCTCCACCGGTAGACTATAAAATCATACATAAGAATACGTGCCGTGAACACGCGTCAACGCATACTGTTTGATAAAACAGAAAACAGGGCGTCTTAGACAGTTTAGCGGGTCTGAAATATTGAGTGGCGTTTCAGTATTCGGCTGTCTATGCTATGTATGAGTTGTATTTAGAACTAATAGAAGAGGTCATAGTTTATTTTGCAGCAGGCAGGTGAAACTAAACTTTGTGTTGGAAAATATCCCTTGACTTAAGAGTCTTAGGTCGTGAGTTCGCAGTTAACATTGGTTGTCCCATATATCTTATGAGGTTAAGGGTGAGATTCAGAAACGAGTCTAAGCTAAGTTCACGCTTCCATCTGTAAACATTAGGGGCGTAAGTAGTGCATTTTGACATATGGAAGCGTAAGTTCACGCTTAGACTCGTTTCTGAATCTCACCCTAATTTGGTTTTCCAACCAATAAGGCGAAAAAATTAAACTTGAAGATTTTTACACACACTTGCCAAATAAAGCATCGCTGTCCCAAGACTACTATTGATCCTGATAACTCAAGTTTAATTTATGAACGTGATATGGCTAGAAAATATCAACTAAAGGCCGATTACTAAAACGCCACTTAATATTAAGTCCCGCTTTAACTATTTGAGCCTCCCGATTTTGTACCGAGAACAGGTTTCTCGGATAATTAAAGTGTTATTTAATAATAACTGGCGTTTCAGTATTCGGCCGCAAGTATCGTAAATCATTTTTACGTATTTAATGTCAATACACGAATGTTTTTGTTTGAATAAATTAAGTTAGGTATTAATTATAACATAATGTTGAAAAATAAACCTATGGCCGTAGACAGGGCTATAGGCTGCAGTAGGTATACATTTTCATGTGTGGTTGTGTAGCATTGGCCGACGAACAGGTCTTAACAGGTTGTTGTACTAGAGCACTAGTGTGTAGTGTATTATAATATCTGTGACTAGAGTATTATAATAATTAATAAATTTGTATTAAGTATGCGAGGACAGGTCAATTTGAATAAAACTATTGCAAAGATCTTAAAGCAAAATGAAAGCTACTTTATCATTGAAATAGGTTCAAATTAACCTAACAAACTTAATTCATTTTTTTTGTTGAAAATACGTGAATAATGAGTGTAAATAGAAAAATATACATTAAATAAAGAAATTTGGTTTTTTACGAATCTTACTTCAGTTAATATCTGCCATATAATGCTTTTTAGTGATTGATAAGATGATAATTTCACAATTGTTACCTATGGTGCCATCTATGATTTTTATAAAGATTGTTTATATTTTGTTCGAGTTGAGACCCCATGGTATGGATAACTAAATAGTATGAAAGTTCTTATTTTTAATCACACAGCAGAAATCGTTAGTATACTAATATACTCCTTTTATGTTCATAAATTTTATATCAAGCCACCATAAATATAATTTTGATAAATGGATCTGCCTATTAGTTTTCGAGTAGATAGGTTTTCAATACATCTACAAGAAAAGGTCAAGTTGTAATTTACATAATCCTAAATAAATGGGAATGTTATTAATTTTACCAGATATATCAGCACCGGGCTTGTTCCATGGCTTATCTTCAATGGTGTCAATATTAAACTCAAGGGCAGGTACTCCATTGATGCTCCCTGGTCCATCCAAGTCCTCTAATGTTACTTTGCCACCAGTAGTAGTACCACCGCGAGGTTTGTCTCCAGCACCAGTAGCTACCAAGCCTACACCCCGCTGGAAAGTAATGAATGTGATGTATATATACAGTTATTATCCATGTGGTGTCCGGATTAAGAATATAGCACCACTCCATCTCATTCCGTGGATGTCGTAAAAGGCGACTAATGGAATCTAAACCAGAGGGATGGGCAGCAGCGTCCCTTCTGTGAAATGGTAACCATACTGTATGGTATGCGCTCACCAACCCGCCTGCCAAGCGTGGTGAGTATTGGCAAATTCCCCCCAAAATGATGATACAGTTGTGGAAATGTATGGGGGAGGCCTTTGTTCAGCAGTGGACCTATAAATGGCCGATATGATATGATGATATATACAGTGGATTTAATTGAATGCTATATGATTCGCCACTTGCCGAAAACGTAGGTCTAGTTATGGCGAAATAGCGCATCAGCTTTAGCTTAACACACACAAGCGATTACGGTTACCTAAAGTCAGAAAAACTGAACAAACCCTTTGCACTCGCAGCCTACGAAAATGGTCAAAGATATTGAGAACAAATTACTTACATTGAGAAGGAATTACTATATATTGTGATATATAAATGCGTGTGTAACTGTTACATAAATATATATATATATTTACGCTCATTGTTGATTCCATCTGATTCAGCCTGTAACTCTAAGGCCCATAGTCTAAGGTCCGTATTACAGAACGAAACTCAAGCATTGATCTCAGTTTAAAACTAGTTTTGAGTTGAGCATTAATTTTAAAACGTCCCTCAAGCCTAGATTTATTGAACATAGTTCAACTGAGTCGTGGCTTTATTCTAAATCGTCACTCAGTTATAGGTCTGTACTTGAGCAGAGATTTGAACTGTGATCACGTGAGTGTGGTCCGGATAGCACTTGAACACAGTTTTTAATGTATGTTGTTTCTTGCGCATTTATTTTTGGTTATTTGGTTTTGATTGAATACAAGCTAAGATGTTTTTAAAAGTGTCTCTGCAATGATATTATATATAAATGTATCTGTAAAATGTCATTGAATGGAAGTATATATTTATCACAAAATGAATACTTTTGGAGAAGTTGACTATTACAATGATTTATTTAACAATCATTCGAAAAAAAGTTTGGTCTTTAGTGTTCCTCTCAGATGTATATGAGATGTACAGGACTTATTTATTTGTATTCTTTTTAAATGAGGTAGGTTCATGTTGCCCCAATATGTGGTGAAAACGTCATACTTTCTTATCTTTAACTTTCTGGACGAGCCATCACGATTTTGCTACAGGTTATTATGTTAATATGTACATCAAATTAATTAAACAATATTTATTTATCAACATAACATGTGTTCAAGTGTTCAATGACAATAGGCGCCAACACCAATACACGTTCCTTTTAGTTTATACTTCAACAACATTCATCTTGTTAAAGTATATAAAAATATTTTATATAGGTAACTGGTATGTAAAATAACTATTTTAAAATGAACCTTGTATGTAAAGAGGAACTACTTTGTGAATTTCTTAATTAGTAGGGTTATTGTGGTACATTTAATGACTTCTTATTCTGCGCAGATCAGAACAAAGTTGGTAATGGAAATAAATCGTAATCGAAAACAGGCTGATGCATAGACAATGAGTAATATGTGCTTGAGGCGTGACTTGAATCTCGTCTCAACTGAGTTTAGATTGATTATCGTTCTGGAATACGACCAATACTCAAGTCAAGATTCTATACATAAACAGTGATCAGGTGATTAAAGATCAAACTGGACTCGAGGATCGTTCTGCAATACGGACCTTAGAGTTAAGGACTCAACTCACTGCTTTATCTCTTATAAAAATCCTTAAACTTTAGACACAGAAAGCTTGCTGTGCTGGTGCGGAAAGCTCACCCTGCATAATAACGAGTTTTATGGTATCATGGGCTTGGTTCTTGTTCACCTATCAGCCATTTACCATTCTGTCAATATAAGACTTCAAGAAGTTGAACGCAATCTAGTTGTAGCAAAGGTTAAAGAACTGGAGGCATGGTGTCAGAATCTAAGAACTATGTCTTTCAACAGTGCATTTGTCAATTAGACTAGGCTCTTAACTCAGTTGAAAATTCAAAATATCATGGAATAATGCTGGACTGGTCAATCACATCAAAATACTAAATCAAAAGTGAAAGCATGCAATAAACTTATTCCACTCCCTAACACCTACAAAATGGAGAGCATCGCCAAAAGTGCCCAACATGACAGATATGGCATATGCTTCTCCTCTGACCAATTTGCATGCCTTTTTTTCGTGGGGAAATCCTCATGGACTTGCCTTGCCTTGGGAATGGCGAAGGGGCATGCCGGACCCAAACCGGCTAAAACCCATGGGGTTCTTCCTCTTACCTCTAGCCGGGGGTGATGCGACGCTTTATCTGCATTAGACTGCGCCCCCGGCAGGTATCAGCCCGTCACTGTTTGACGGGCCCCTTCTCTGTGCGACCTTGCTGGCCGCACCTATACTACTGAGAGTAGCGAGTGGAATACACGCGCCGCCATTTTAGGCCTGTTTCTGTTCGGGCTCTTTATAGTGGCTGGGGATCATTCAGCACCCTTCGGCGCCCGCATCCGGTGCGTTTTCTGCGGCGGCGATCAGAGGTGGTCTCCTCCCGTACCCGCTCTGCTGCCTCTTTTGCTTGCATCACGTCCTCGGAAATGGAGGCGACGGCATCCCATGCGCTCTCGCTCCGGACGATGTACTGAACCACAGCCGGAAATTTTCATAAGGGAAAAGGTGATTCGCACTAGTGATGTCACTTCAGTGATGTTTCATGCATTTGGATACACATTGGAGCAGAGACGCTTTTGCTGTTACCCAGATTACAGTTTTTGCTTGGTTATTATATTAATTGATAATAATCAAACAATATTCATCATGATAATTATCCTTTCAAACCCTGCTTTTAAATATATTAACATTTGTAATTTCATGCATGCAACAAATAAAGAGACATTTTCTTTACAAGCTGGTTATTTTCTGCTAGATACTTGTGAAATCAAACAAACCTAAAAGCTAACTAGAGTACTGGGAAGACAGGAAAGTAATAAGTATACTATTACTCACTTTAATATTGAGACTAGCATAAGCTTGAGGTCCAGACTTGATCTCTCCAATGGTGACTTTGATATCATCGCTGTCATCTGAATCCGAGTCCCCGTTGTTCTGACTGTCGGCGTCCCCATTTTGGTCATCCCCTTCACGACCAACCTCCGCAAAATGCTCGTCATTAAAGTGAGAGTCATCATTAGTCACTTCGTTGTCATCCTGCTCTTTTTCTTCACTCTCCTGAAATTAAGATAAATTTTGTAGTTTTTATGGTTCAAGCGTTCAACTATTAGGCTACACCACTGCAAACTGTTCACCGCTGCAATGGAGGATGCCTTCAAGCTACTGGAGTGGAAAGGATTCGGCATTAACATCAATGGCGAGTATATCACTCACCTTCGATTTGCCGATGACATCGTAGTCATGGCAGAATCGCTGCAAGAGCTCAGCACAATGCTCGATGATCTCAACAGAGTTTCCCAACAGGTGGGCCTTAAAATGAACATGGGCAAGACAAAAGTCATGTCAAATGTCCATGTCGTGCCCACCCCAATATCCGTTGGGAGCTCTGTTCTCGAAGTTGTTGACGAGTATGTCTACCTAGGACAAACTGTCCAGTTAGGTAGGTCCAACTTCGAGAAAGAGGTCAATCGTCGAATCCGACTCGGCTGGGCAGCGTTCGGGAAACTTCGCAACGTCTTTTCGTCAACAATACCGCAATGCCTCAAGACGCAAGTCTTTAACCAGTGTGTGTTACCAGTGATGACATATGGAACAGAGACGTGGTCACTCACAATGGGCCTCATAAGAAAGCTCAAGGTCACTCAGCGAGCTATGGAGAGAGCTATGCTTGGTATTTCTCTACGAGAACGAATCAGAAATGAGGAGATCCGTAGAAGAACTAAAGTTGTCGACATAGCTGAAAGGATAAGTAAACTGAAGTGGCAATGGGCAGGGCACATTGCTCGTAGAACTGATGGCCGTTGGGGCACAAAGGTTCTCGAATGGAGACCGCGCACCGGAAAACGCAGCGTGGGACGACCTCCAACGAGGTGGACAGACGATCTGGTGAAGGTCGCTGGGAGTCGTTGGATGAGAGCGGCATGTGACCGCTCGTTGTGGAAATCTAAGGGGGAGGCCTTTGTTCAGCAGTGGACGTCCTGTGGCTGATATGATGATGATGACTGCACTGTAAGACTGAAGTAAGTACACAATTCGTAATATTCGTACCCTTCGCGCTGATTTGATAACCAAAGTAGTGAAAGTAGGGATAAATAAGACTAATTTAGTAATTTTTTTTAGTTTTTATGGTAGACAAATGTTACTTCATATTTATTCGGTACTCAAAGTAATAGGTGTATTGTCCGCTTTATAAGTTACAAAAGAGAAGACATGATTACAAAATATAATAACATTATCAAAATTTAATACGTAAACTTTCTTAAGAACAGCTACAGCATAGGTTAGGTTAAGTTAACTTACAGCTGCGCCGTCGGCTGCATTAGTCTGTTGCTGCTCTTTTTCTACAGCTTCCGAAGGTTTATCGGTTGCTTGATCAGGATTTGATTCACCATACAACCAACTATCATCGTTGTCATCTCCGGGCGCCGTTTCTACGGCAGCGTCTGCCATTTTTGTTTTGTTTGATCATTTGATCATAGATTATAGAGTATATTATAAATACTACCATAGATATGAATATATTGGTTATGGGTGTATCGCTAAGTTTATTTCATTCCACAATATTTCCTTATAATATTGTACCTGACTTATGTAGCTTTATTAAATTATTTTTATTTATTTATTGCCTTACTCCGTATAAATACGCCTTCTAAATTCATATCCAACGGGCCAAACGATATCACCATGAAAATATTTAAAATTTAGCTTGCAAGATCCAAATGTACTTGACATTAGCAGATTGCCATCATCAAAAAAGAAGAAGAATACTACGTAAAAATAAAAAAGACTGGACTGACGTACTTATGTTTCATACAACCTTTTTTAAAGCGGTGTTGCGCCTGCCTTCCTAGCTTTTTGTATTGGGTTATGCCGTAGACTGAGTAATAACCTCCATCTACGGGTTATACATTTGATGCAGGGTTGCCAGATTATATTACGTCTATGGCACGAAACAGTTTCCGAAATAGTGCACATAAAATCTACGACATAAAACTATAGCAGGGTACACAAACGTATTTACCTATCTTCATACTTTTGTAAAGGTACAAAGCACAGACTACATACGTAAATAAATCTTCAGAAAATTTTACTTTAAAAATCCTAGAAAACGGAGACAGAAGTCAACAACAAAATTACGTTTTTCCCAAGAATAAGGATTTGTTAGCAGTGTTCCGATATGTATGTAAATGTATTACTTACACTGTTTTATGTTATAATGTTCTTACAGTCTATGTTGGCTGCATTTCAAAATATCCAATAAATAAAATTGATATCCTGAAAAATTACTTTGAATACACAAACAAAGCCCAGAGTACGCAAGTACACATGAGACTGACACATACATACATTACATAATCAGCCCATTACTGTCTCACTGCTGGGCACGGGCTTTTTCTCACGATGAGAAAGGTTAGGCCTTATTCCACCACGCTGGCCTAGTGCGGGTTGGCAGACTACACACACCGTTGAGAATATTTTGGTGCCCTCTCAGGTGTGCAGGTTTCCTCACGATTGATTCACCGTTATCGCAAATGATGATCAAATTCTGATCCGCACATGAATCTGAAAAGTCAGAGGTGCGGGCCGGGATCGAACTCAGACTCTTCTGTATGGAAGGCAAGCGTTCAACCATTAGGCTACACCACTGCACTTTAAGACTGAAGAAGTACACAATTCGTAATATTCGTACCCTTCACGCTGATATTATGTCCAAAGTAGTGAAAGTAGGGATGGCGACCTTACCTAGTGATGAGCGTATATATCGATTATAAATAAGACTAATATAATAAAATTTTACGATTTACGTGACCGATTACGTGATCAATCACGTAAACAATAATAAAAACAATTGATATTATTTTTGCACCAGTAAAGTTTTTGAATGCATCAAAAAAAGTAACACTGCCACAATGTCACTAATGCGATAGTGACACTGACAGTTACCGTTCTTCTTCTTCTCTTAGAATATGGCTTCTGTAGGGTATCTTCCACAATTTCGCCAATGTCAAGTATAAGGCAACGTCGTACGGTATTTAGATTGATAAATATTTACATATTCATAAAATATTTCTCAAAAATGAAAAAATTCTAAAAAATATGTCGGCAACGTCGTACGGTTCAATTGTTTCGTCTATCGACAGTTACCGTTGATTTTGAATTATTTGAGGATAGAATAGGGGTGGTGGGGCCCTATTATGCACTCTTATTTCCAGGCAGTTTACGCCGTAAACTGAACTCCAATTTCTTACTAATAAACTACAGCCAGCCAGGCCATATGATAAAAATATTAATTAAAAATGTTCCTGTGCCTACATACATAACAAGAAATAAGAGCTTATTTATAAATAGCTGGGACCCGCGGTTTCACCCACGTTTATTTAAAAAGAAATTTAGAGTACTTCATAGACATTTGACATAGAATATATGTATTGGATTTCAAGGTTTTTTTTTGCGCGGAACCCTAATTATTTTTCTAAAATAAAAGTACTCTAAGTTATTCCTTATAACATCAGCTATCTGCCAGTGAAAGTACCGTCAAAATCGGTACCGAGATGTAAACGTCCCCTAATAAGAATGAAATAAAACCGATCCAGCTGTCCCCAAAACAATAGCTTTTTATCACCAGCAACGCCCTAAGCCGAGGTCCGTGTCCCGCAGGGGGCGCCCTTAGCGCAAGTTACTTAGATTTTAATATGAATTTTAAGACTGGCTGGAGGTCTCTTTTGGCTTCGCCGGTTGAACAGCCACATTCGGAAGTGCCTGCGCGAAGCCCAAAATAAAACCGGGGCGCGTTGGGTAATATTGCGATACACGCCCACATGTCCAAGGTCGTTGACGATTCTATGCGTCTTAATATATTAGAATTTTAAATTTAATTCCCATTCAATCAAAGCCCCGTGAGACTGACTGATGATGTCGTGCTGAGTATAAACATATCCTCCTTTATGATGATTATCTATATATTAATACGTGAAGAAAAACTTGTACCCCTTTTTAAGCATATTGTGCGTACGGAGTGTGAGATTTGGCATAGTTAAATTTGATATGGAGGAGAGCAGAAATTAAAATTTATGTAATAATATTTGTAATTTGTTACAAATACATTAAATCTAAAATTTCAATAAATTACGGTCGAATTTAGACTTCTGGGCGACCTCTAGTAATAATTAAAATCATTAATATATTATGAATGCTGACTAGTGAATACAGATGACTATTTCTTTCATTACGAGATTAAAATTATTAAGTAATTATTTGTGTAGTGTAGTCCTGTAGTACAGTATATATATATATATATATATTTCAGATTTAGCCTCGATAACAATCAGATAACGGTCTCAAATCGATAACCGATTAAAATCGGTCCTATGTATAAATAGTATGCCTATAGCATAATAGGACCAGAGAAAAAAAAAGACAAAAATACAATAGGTACTTTTTAATTTAAGCATGTTTGAATAAATAAATGTGAATTTCAAACGATAATTATTAAGCAACACATATCACATATATTTTTCAGTAGATATCTCTAGTCAAGTCCATTCCTTCTTCTAGGGAAAATCTTTTGCTCAACTTGTTCTACTTTCTGAGCGACGTTAGCCAATTGTTCAGAAGCATCGGAGGCTGCCGTACCGCAAGTTTCTGCCAGTTCTTGGACACCTTGAGATACCTGTTGAAATAAATGTATTGAGATTAATGTTAGGCAAAAATATTAAAATTTGACACGTAAACTTATTACGAAAATCTGTTGTACATAATAAATGCCATCATGCTGCCAAGAAGTGCGTAATGATTGATTGCACCACGTCACTCAAGCAGCGTTAGTGTGAAGGGATTGATTCATTAGGTACTAGCGACCCGATCGATCAATTTTATACAACAGCCTTCTGGTTACGGGTGCAGGATTACAGGTTAAAAAAATAACTAAATTCGTCATCATCGTATAAACCAAAGGACGTCCACTGCTGAACAAAGGCCTCACCCTTAGATTTCCACAACAAGCGGTCACATGCCGCACTCAAACAACGAGTCCCAGCGACCTTCATCAGGGTCGTCTGTCCACCTCGTTGGAGATCGTCCCACGCTGCGTTTCCGGGGCGCGGTCTCTAATCGCGAACCTTTTTGCCCTACGGAATTCAGTTCTACCAGCAATGCCCCCACCCACTGCCATTTCAGTTTACTAATCCTGTATTTATCCTAACTATATTATTATTAGAATTTAATTAGTCCAATAGTAAGCCAAAGTAAAATCTCAGGTGAGGGAGGTGTCAGTCGTTTCTTTTTAGTGATAATAAATGTGAGTATTTTTTTCTTATTCGGTATCAGTATTTAACACTAAAAATAAGAATAACTCGCATCGGTTCTCTGATCTCAGAGGAATTGAAACTATTAAGACATCATCTAGGTAAGCGCAGTCAATTAACCTGTTTATTGAAGCTGGCTAAAACAACTACTCAACCAAATGTAATGAAATTTATATCGGGCCAACTCGAAGCATTCTGCACCCGTTAAAAAACAATTGCTCAAATCGGTCGACAAATCGCGGAGTAAGCAGTGTACATACATAAAAAAAAAACTCCTCGAATTGAGAACCTCCTCCTTTTTGAAGTCGGTTAATGATGTTAGTTAAAAGGGCTCCACATCGATTAAAAATAGACGTTCTTCAATATTTCCAACGTCGTTTCTGTTGACATTACATGTCGACAAGAATATCCCTACTTGACATATCGTAAATTAGTCGTTATCGGTTTGCTTAAAGTTCCTGTCCATCGAATGGGAGTCTTTCGACTGCTACTTCAATTATTGGAGCAATCATCAATAGATGCGGTGATGAGGCAAAGTGAGGAATAGTTAGGTTTTATGTGGTAAACCACCGCGCTAAACAAGCGAGCGTGTCGCAGCAACGGCGACCGAACGTACCGTAAAAACTAATTTTAAAGAAAAAACCTATTTTACCGAGTTCTTTTCGTAAAACATAGTAACGAGACAAGCGTGTCATTTGCCTGGTGGTAAACGTCAGGCCTGACCATAACAATTGCAATGCTACCCAGGACTAGTCTAGCTTAGCACCACACGGCGGTCGTTAAGTCTCTTTTCGCAGTAATTCACTAGCTATAGTGCCCTTCTAACTGGAACACAGTAATATCTTAAGTTTAAAATCTACTGCTTCACACCGAATATCTGGCACCGGGGTGTGAGCCCGGTGGCAGTGAGAAATAATTATGGTAAACGTACTTTACTTTTTAAGCGCAGTTTTGAAGTTGTAGTAGAAACTAGATCATAAATATTCAGTCCAAACTGTTTTCATTGAAATTTTCAAATCCATACCTAAATACATATAATAACAAATATATTTACCGCATCGGCTTCTACCTTCACTTCAGAAGCAGCAGCCTGCATGTTGTTCACTACCTCTTGCATTTGTGCTGCATGTTGAATAGGTTCAGATTCTAGCACCGATGCTGCCTGAAATAGACAAAAATTATACCATTATAATAAAGAGGTTCGCCGTGTGGTGCCGGCTCAGAATGCCACTACCCGATCTCCTCCCGCGGGTGTCGTAAAAGTCGACTAAGGGACTAGCCGGAGGATGGGCAGTAGCTTCCTTCGAGTACATTAACAACTCAACTGCGATCGTCAACCCGTCTGCCAAGCGTGGCGATTATGGCAAAACCCCCAATGAGCACGTAACACACCGATGTCGGTCGTTGTGGTGATCTTTGAGGCAGGCCTGTGTCCAGCAGTGGACTTTATTCGGCCGAAATGATGACTTCTGTTAATAATTTAATTACAAAATCTTAACTACACGTATGTTTGTATTTTATGCTTCAAGTTATGCTTTTTTCTGTCATTGGTAAATCCTCTTGCGACTTCCTCCGTCTCGGCAGGAGTTGAGGGACATGCCGCGCGACTCTTACCGGCTAAAACCCTACGGTGTTCCTTCCAATTACCCACGGCGTGTTCGCCGTATAGGCATCGGACCACTACCCTGGCAGGAATCAGCACGTCACTTGATCTGACCAGCCCCGTCTCTGTACGACCAGGCCAGCCGCACATTCCATCAGAGAGCCGTGCCTGTTTGATGGAATGTGCAGAACACAACGCGCCACCGTCTTGGGCCTGCTTTTGTTCGGGCGACGGATTGCCAGTAGTACGTCGGCCGAAGGCTGCAACACCTGGAGGCGGGAGTTCGGTCAGCGCCCGCGCCCGTTGCGTTTTCTATATACATATATTTTTCGATTTAATCCAGAATAATAAAGAAAAGTTGTCCAGGTGTTGTAAGATTCAGTTGTTTCCGAACAATTGAAAGAAATGAAACAATTGAACATTAGGCCTGGCTTATGTCAAAGGGACAGGGAATCTTTGTTAGTTCTTTCTTCGTACAGAATGTTGTTAAATGTTTCGCGTTTAGTGCATCTGAGTTAGGTAATTGTAATATGATAGAAATAAACCACAGTACCTAGTTCCGAGAACCGACTGCTCATCCTTCCGATAAGCGAGGTATCCTGGGAATTTTATTTTATCTGCGGATCCCAGGTGCGTCTCGCTTATGAGTGCCACGTCTATATTATGTTCATGCAGTAGGGGTCATAAGTAAGGCGGCCTTACTTATAAGGCCGCGGGCATTCCAATGGACTATCCTCAGTGGCTCAACCATTGATGTCCATCAAAGTAGCTAACGGCCGAATACTCAAACGCCATTTAACGTGAAGTCCCCGCTTTAACTATTCGAGAAACCGGTTTTTGGTACAAAACCGGGCGCCTCAAATTGTTTAAGCGGGGACTTAACGTTAAATGGCGTTTGAGTATTCGGCCGTAAGCCACTTAGGAATACCCGCACCGGATCTTCTCTTTTGCGGAGGGCGAAAAGCACCCCCTGCGAGATCGGTATAGCCGTATCAATGACCTGGTAGTAAGCTTCATCGTGGTGATGTGATGCTCTCTCTTATTTAAAGACATCGCAAAGCGGTTAGTCGGCACTTAACGTGACTATTCGATATCGTTGATCGTTGACGGCACGTTGCAGTGGCTGATACAGTCGACTGGTGCGTTCCGGGTCGCGGGTTCGAATCCCGCACGAAACAAATATTTATGAATGTTCCGGGTCTGGGTGTATTGTAAGTGGAATATGTGTCTGTAAACACACCCACGACGTGTGTCTGTAAACACACCCACGACGCAGGAGAAACGATCGCAGCGCACGCTGTGGCAGAAATATGAAACACTGGACTGGCAAATATGTTTTATTTCCACGCTAAATTAGCTGTCTTTTCTTTTAGCCGTTTATGAGCTCAAGAAGGTCACAAGACTTGTGTTGTGAACTGCACAAATAATAGAAAACATAGTTTGTGTAAATTTTAAACATTTGCTAAATTTGCCTGGAAATTGCAGCAGAGAAAGATATGGATAGCTGCTGTAAAAAGGAAAAATACGCGACATAACCCCCCCATATTACGAACTTATTGATTATAACTAATAATATCTTGTTTATTTAGTGTTGATGGGTCGCTATAGTCCCCAAAATTCCAAGACATTAGTGCACATTTAATGGAAGGAAAAAGTCTGTCGAGCAAGCGAATCCTAGTTACAAAACAATATTTCCTACGAATTATCGGACGTAGAAGATTGGCAAATCCCAATTCATGGCAATATATAAACGTTATAATGATGGCAGACTTAAAGCATGCCGCAATTAGACGCGATAAGAGGTTTTTTTTTGCGGTTTAGAGTCCCTTAGCCACCTTTTACTATATCCATGGGAGGAGATCAAGTGGTGCTATATTCTTAATCTGGCCACCACACAAACATTCAAATCATGTTCTTGTTATAATATCCATTTGTTTAACTTTTTAAATTGCACCTTAATATCGACAATATTACACATTTTTTTAAGTGTTTGAATTGATTTTATCTAATAACTCATGTTTAACAAAACATCTAACTGTCAAAATTATTCACGAGTCCCAAATTTTGCGGTCGCTAGGTGGCGCAGTCAAGCACATATGGCCCTATTATTTAGTCAAAGAATTAGCATTGCAATTCAACATGGGAATGCCGCCGGCTACGTTACCAGCCGACTGTTCAAAACATCAATCAACATCAAACATCATGTTTTCCCTCCTTCTCAATTATCTGCCGGAGAACGTACGCGATGGACACATTTTAATGTATGCTGACGATGTCGCTGCAGTCGTGACCGCGCCATCCGTAGATCAGCTAGAGCGCAAGCTGAATGAAGTGGCGAACGATCTAAACCATTGGTTCAGAATCAACGGACTGATGCTGAACATTAATAAAACCCACTTCATGCATTTTAACCTGTCCGGTCATTCATATAGGCCCCTTTTTGTGCAAGTTGGGTGCATGACTATGTCCCAGGTCAATACCACCACCTTCTTAGGTTTTCAAATTGATAGTGGTTTAACATGGGAAGGTCACATAAATAAGCTGTGCGAGAGAAGCGGTCACGCCTGCTTTGCCCTGTGGCGTGTATCCTCTATATTGCCGGTCCACATGGTCCGGACCTGTTACTTTGCATGTGTGCATTCTCTGCTGCAATATGGCGTAGAACTCTGGGGGCGTGCTGCTGATTGGGAGCGTGTCTTCAGAATGCAGAAAAGATCGGTGAGAGCCATAGTGCGAGTGTCACGGGAAACATCTGCACTGCCACATTTTCGAGACATGGATATATTAACAGTACCAGGTCTGGTATGCTTTCAGGCAGCATTATATGCCAGAGACCATCTCGATGAATACTTTAGGCTCGGTTATGGGCGCGAGAGCGATGTACGGAACGCGCATCGACTGAAAGCAGTTCCGCGACGGCTGACGAAGATGTCCAAACTAGTGCACGTGATGGCACCAACCGTATATAATCGGTTGCCAGAGAACGTTCGCAACTCACTCACAAGAAACTCGTTTAAATATAAATTAAAGAAGTGGCTAGCTGAGCAGACATTCTATAAGTATGGTGAGTGTGTACCTGAATTGACATGATATGAACCCATTCCCTGTTCAAAGAGTCATGTGGTACAGGGCGGTTGTTTTAGTTTTGACCACCTTTTGGACAGTGAAGTGCGAGTAATGGCTATTAATAATTAATTATTATTTATTGTACCTACTATTATTTTATTTTCCTCAATTCGTATATTCTAAAATGTGAAAGATTATGAATTTATTATTGATAACTTTCTGATATTTAATATGCTGATGTTATTAATTTTTTTATACTGGAATGAATATTGTATTTGATGTATGATTGATGTACTGTGTAATTTATTAATTTTGTATTTTATGTATCAATTTGACGTGTAACCACTTAGTTACCAATAAAGGACTATGACTATGACTGTGATGTTGAGGAGTATTTTAATACACAAGTGTTTTTAATTTGGATTAAATACTAATTAATTAGTTATGGTGGCGCAAAGAAATAGTACATTAAGGGTACCTACCTAGTACACCACAGTAAAATAAAATTGTTAAACATTTATCTTTGTTTTAATGATAACCGCATGTGCTACCACTCATACTGACATGTATACAGATAGCTATTTACCACTCAAAAAAGTGCTGCACTCGTAAATTGCAACAACTTAAAACACGACTTGTTTAAAGGGTAGCAATGAAAGCATATAAATTAAATACAAGTAGAAGTTAGAAAAGTAAACTTGTATCTTACATTTTAAATTTCACTCATATGGCTGCTACTAAACTAATTTATTTACTAACCAAATTTCATATACATTTGTTCTTTTTTTTAATGTTGCCCCGCACTAGGATTTCTCCTGTGTCGTGGGTGCATTTACAAACAAATTCCACACACAATACACCCAGACCCAGAACAACTACCTGCAGATCGTACAAATATTTGCTACATGCGGGATTCGAACCCACGACCCGGTGCGCAGCAGCCGACTGTATCAGCCACTGCACCAACCGTGCAGTCAGGTTTTTATTACTATAGGTATTTAATGGTTGTTGTATTACCTGTTTGCAGCGGTGCATGCAATGGCAGTGGTGTTTAATGATGGGCGCAGCAGCAGCAACCTCATGCATATGCATATCATTCTGTTGCATCTGGAAATCATATAATATTTGATCTATAAGTGATAATTTTACTTTAATAAAGTTTTTTTTTTCACTTGTTTCAGTCTTACAAAAATAATGCTCATATAGAATAGAATAGAACAATTTAATGTTATGCCCTGTGTATACTGCAATGCAAATGCCCTGTAAATATGATTTCTGTATAAACATGTAAATAATTATCAATAGTGACATTAACATTATTGATACTGAAATATTGTTCTGCTTCAAATATTATGTTACCATATAGGAAGAGGAGTGGAACTGTGCCTTGTATAAAAGAAATGATTAATAACACTAAAACGAATCATATACACACTTTATATGATTAAACTATATAATAGCTAATAAGCTATTTTTCACAGACATGGCCCGCAAATGTCCCACAGTACTTCGCACATACTTCATGGCTAAATAGACATTCTGAAACCATATATTTCAGACAAGTATGGTGTCATTTACCCTCTTATTTATAATATTGTTTAAATCAATTCAAATATATTTTGTCCTATTTTTCAGTGCAACTTTTGGCTTGGACAGATAACATAATTGATACATTTGAATTCAAAAGCGGTTTGAATAGTGTCTGATCTTTTTTATGAATAAGAGGTTAAGATGACACCATTTTTGTCTTAAATATATGGTGCAGAATGTTTGTAAACCAGCTTTTCAAAGCACTGTTCTAATACATTACAATACACATTTATTTATAGAATTATTCCTCAAAAGTAAACCAGTTAGCTAAAAATGAGATCTTAAGCATCAACATTAATTTAAGCTTTCAATATAAGGATTGGTTCCCGAAACTCATCTTCATACAAATCAATATTGTTCAATTATATCATTTTCCTTAGATTGATTTTAATTTAAGTAACTATTTATGAATAACTGTATCACCAATGAGAATGAGTGTCACCATAAGGGCATAGTAGGCAACATCTGATCATATTTATATATAAAAAATTGCATAACCTGTACCTGATATATTTTCTCGCTTTACCGTTGATAGCTCTTATGAAAAAATGTTTATTTTGCGTGTTATAACAATAATGACATTGATTGCTGTATAAATTGTGAAAAACTAGCTTTTGATGTATGTACCTGTGTTGAGATCAGAGCAAAATTTCTTTGTATGAAACGAAAAGCATCACCTATGTAACGGAAATTTAAAACATCATATAAAAATTGTCTTACATTTTCAATCAAATTAGGGTCGGTGTAGTTATTCAATTCACTGGCCGTATGCATGGCTTCAGAGAGCTTTTCATGCCCTGCTGTTGCATTATTGATAGCTTGAGCAGTATTAAGAAGATTGACTGTGGCGGTGTCTCCTTGTTGCCCATCAATAACAGTATTCGCTGCCAGCCCAAGTTTTGCTTCCAATTGCTCTATTCTGCTTTGTAAAATTGATATGGGGTCCATTTTTCAGATGGCAGCAACTACGTACTTACTATATGATCTATAAAATAAAATTAATTTACTGATCTATTCAAATGCCAATAATAAAATAAAATAAATGAATATCGTAACATTCGAACGCAGACAATTTTCATTTGTGTTTGACAAATTGACATTGACATGTATTTTTTATTTTTATTTATTGGGCATTTGACATTTTTAGATGATTAATTAGCACAGATAGCAACTTAAATAAGATAAATATTCTATTGATGTACTGTGAAACTAGGTACACAAGGTACACATTTGGCGAAAATAAGTTGAACACCGAACAACGTTGTTAACACAGAATTTATTATGTTGAACACCGTAAAATGTACGGTCATTTTCTTCTTCTTTTTTCAATATGGCAATTGGCATCAAAATCGAGCCATTTCTGCCAACACCGTACATCGACGATCGTTGCCTTAAATGACATTGGCGAAATTGTGGAAGATCCTCTACAGAAGCCATAATATTAGGAGAAGAAGAAGTAAATATTCTATGCTAGGTATAATATAATCTTTGGTATAAAAACTTTATTATTATTCAGAATCAGTATTTATTTTGTTATATTTACGGTATGATCTTTTTTTTTTTTTGAAATTGCCCCTCGCTAGGATTTCTCCTGTGTCGTGGCGGTCGTGGGTGCGTTTACAGACATAAATTTCACACAAATTACATCCAGACCCGGAACAATTACCTACAACAAATACAACTTTCAAATACTTGTTCCATGTGGGAATCGAACCCACGACCCGGACCGCAGTAGCCGACTATGTCAGCCACTGAACCAACCGTGCCGTCGATGACCGTAATAAATAAAAATATATGAGTGATGGACTTGAATTCGATAAAACTTGACTAATAGTGAACTCGAGTCGCATCACTATCTAAAAGTCCAACCATAGATTCCGAGTCCACCGGTGTCCACCAACTGTCAAGTGTATTTACAAACGTGAGAGATTGTGTTACACCAATATTTACTAAGATACATACTTTTTACCAAAGAAAATGGATGAAGAATTAGGTGGACTGACGGAGGATGATTTTATTTTGCCCCCTGTAAAATATGAATGTAAGTTACAGTTTAAAATAAATAAACTTGCCACAATAAAAATAGTCACACAGTGGCCGTATCTTCATACTTAGCAAATTAATGTTTTAACTTTATGTTTATTCTTTTTAGACTTGGATCACACGGCTGATGTACAGTAAGTATATTTAGCGATTTAATATTTTAAACGTGTTTCGCATGTGAAATGATGCAATATTTCAATTGTAATCCAATTTGAAGTATCTTTTGAAAACCTTATTATTTGTGCTATATTTGAGCTCGCCGCACTAGTAGCTGTGTGCCTGTGTATCAAAGGTCATATTAAGTATCATGAAATAGAGTATTATTTTCCGTTTTAGTTCACCATTGAAATTCTTTACATTTCCTGTTAAATTTCAAGGTTATTCAGTGATTGATCATTGCATTATTTATAATGTTAATCAAACCTAAATTTTACCCAGAATTAAAATTATAGAGCACTGTATGGGAGAATTTTAGTATTTATTTACACTAATATTAGACTATGATTTCAGTACTTTTCGCGCACAGATAAATCAAAACAATATTTTGACTAACCTCAATGTTTCGGCCAAGTTGCCTTGCCAAGTTTAAAAACTTATTTACACTTTCATGTACAATGGTGGTACACAAGGTGGACTTAATGCCATGTAGCATTCTCTACCAGTCAACCTTAGTATTACTTTTAATTATGATACCATTGCTGAATAATTAATAAAATCCTCTCTTACTTTGCTATGCCCGACATGATCCATGATGATCTCATAGTTTTAAAATAACCATCTAAGTTTACATTGTAGAATGCAATAAATATACTGAGTAAAAGGTTATTTTAATTCAGGGACAAAAAGAAAATCAATCAAACACACATGTATTAATTTTTTCAGACTACATGCATGGGGTAACACTCTCAAGGAAGCATTTGAACAGTGTGGCATGGCCATGTTTGCCTATATGACAGAGATGCCCTATGTACAGATTAAAGAAGTGCACACAATAGAAGCAAATGCAGATGATTTGATGGGTCTCTTGTACCACTTCCTTGATGAACTGTTATTTTTATTCTCTGTTGAACCATTCTTAATATGTAAGAAGCTAGTAATAACAGAATTTAACACTGAAGAGTTTAGGATAGTTTGTAAATGCTTTGGTGAAGAGTTTCAGCTTGGCAAACATCCTCAGGGTAGTGAGGTGAAGGCAATAACCTACTCGGCGATGCAGATAATTGATGAACCAAAAGATAATAAATATGAAGTATTTGTTATAATTGATATTTGATAATTATATTTTGTTAAACTGATGTTACGATTTTCCATTTTGAGTATTCTATTTTCCACTTGCAATAACATATCTTAGCACACTGGTTGTAAATCTATTCCTGTATTAAAAACAGAGGGGTTTGTCTTGTCTCTGTAAAAACTGATATTGCTGAATGCACTGCAATTTTTAAATAAAGCCATTAGTGGTTTGTGCAGTTGCTAAGCCATTTGCTTTCTGCACTCCAGGCTATGGTTTTATCACCGCACAGGTCAAATATTTTTATGACCTAAGGGCCATTCATCTGGATTTGTTTTTTGTATGACAACCCTCATAAATGAATGTAAGAATAATTATACTGTAACAGATAAAAAAATGTGCCTACCGTCCAGTAATATGATATAAATACATTAAAGCATTTACTATTGGTGCATATAGAAATAACATGTTTTCTTCTATTATATAACAGTTCCATGATTAATACGTCTAATATAGCAAAATGTCCAACAATCGAAATGTTTAATTGCAGAATGTCCAATGAGCAAAAATACTAATTTATTTGAGTAGTAAATATTAGATGTAAATATGTAATAAAAATCTTAATGCAGCGAAATATTATTAACTTATTTATTTATTATTCACACACTCTTGGCATGTTTGTCGAGGTAAAAGCACAGGAATCAACGAACTCTTGAAAAGGTGTTTCACTTCCACTTCAGAATTTAACAAAATTCATTAAAAATGATAGTCTGCTGGGGTAAGATCTCGGGAATATAGTGTTAAGGACAAGCCTTCGAGAGTTTCAGTTCTTGCAATTTTACCAACGTGCAGTATGCTGCCGATCGGTGTCACGAAGGGGGCAAAGAATCGTTTGACTGCGAGCGTTTCGTTTTCGAGCATCAAAACTCGAGTAGGCCAATCTGATTCAGAATCAAAGAAAAATTTGATGCTGGCTTGGACGCTGGCTTCTCGCTGAGCGTCGCTCAGTTGGTGAGGCCGCCATTTATCGAGCTTCTTTATCTTGTCGATTTGCCGCAAATGAGCCAATATTATTTTGATACTAAAAAGGCCGAAGCTAGCTTATACGTAATTTGAGTCGGATCGCTTCCACTAACGCCTTCGACTCGTCATTATCAACCTCGTTCTCTGAGCGTCCATGAGGCTTGTTTGTGAAAATGGTGAGATCCTAATTTCCAGAACGAAAGCGATACCTACTAGCCAACAGTTTCATGGGCCTGGCAGCCCATGACAAGACATACAAGGTCCTCCTACATGAAACGCGACGTCTAAGCGAGACTACTATTTTGCGACGCCTACGTTGCCTAGCCTACCCGAGACTACTCTTTTTAGTTTTTACGCATAGCACACTTATGTCAATATTTTCTTCTTCTTCTCTTAGATTATGGCTTCTGCAGAGTATCTTCCACAATTTCGCCAATGTCAAGTATAAGGCAACGTCGTACGGTGTTCAGACTAATGAATCTTTACGTATTTATAAAATATTTCTCAAAAATGAAAAAAATCTATAAAATATGAGGGCAACGTCGTACCAATATTTTCTTTATCTTTCTTATAATATAGGTATCTGTTGACACTTATATCAATTTTTTTTTATCTTTCTTATGATATAGGTATCTGTTGGACGGTAAATGCCGCGTCTAATGAGGCTAAAATTCACAGCGATCCCAAACCGTACCGGTGTATCATCTACGGCCAAAAGTGCTAAATCGAGTTGTATAGGCTGTAAAAAAATCTGCTCGAATAACCATGTATGTGGGTTTAATAATAATAATAGTCACCGTCTGCCACAGAATTTCACTGTAAACGTTGAAAGGCTGACGCCGTTTTTTTAATTTTTTAGAAGTATTTGTACCATTTAGCACCCATTGCAATAGACCTTATAATTGTAGTTTCCATCTCATACAATAGTTTTACACCTCTGGGGACAATACAAGTCTACATTTTTATAGTGCAGTCAGGGAGAGTTCCTGGTTAGTGTCCCATTACATTTTAGATTAAATTAATTCGCTAAAGGGCCTCTGCGTGTTGGACCCATGTCCCCGTGTCAGCTTATCAAAAGACCGGGTCCTCACAGGGGATATAAACCCGTGAAGAGAGAGAGACATGTAGATAATAATAATAATTCTTTATTTCAGACAAATGAGAATGACACATCACCATTATATAATTATATGAAATAAAAAAATAAATAATTCATTAGATTAATAAATATAATTCCATCAAACTTTCAATTATATAAAATCCTAACTTAAATCCTACATGAAATAAAACTTATAATTATAATATTTACGTAAATTAAAAGATTATAGTTTTAATCAGGTAGGGCGGATCCCTGATCTATTCATCCAAGTACACGGTTAACGTGCAGCTCAGTAAACCTACCCAAAACAGAGCCATCCATTCTAGCAGCAAACACCCTCAGTAAGCCGCTGGAGCTCTACCACAACCTGTGCACCAGTGAGGCCACTTTCTTACGCATAAGGGCAAAGAAATCATCCGTTCGCGCCTCAGCAAACATGCCTGATGTACTACAGTAACGGGGGAGCCGCAACAATGCCCTGAAGATTTTGTTATACTGTACGCATAGGGTGTTATACGCTCTCTGGGTAAAGCTGGACCACATGCTGCCTGTGTAAAAGGTTTGGCAAAAGGCTTTAAATAATTTTATTTTTACCGGCACTGAGCACGTAGCAAACCTGTGGGCCAGCATGTTCCCTCTAATCGATAATGCCCTACGTACTCTCTCGATATCGACACAGTCGTTTTTAAGATCTTGTGTGTCTGTGACCCAGATACTTAAACTGGTTAGCTCTCGCTATGGGTGATCCGCCGAGTGTTACAGGTGGAACGTAAGGACTTGTTTTTACCTCTGAACACCAGCATTTCACTCTTAGCAGAGCTGTATCGCAGGCCATCTTCACTAACAATTTTTTCACATATTTTGATTAGCTTTCTCAACCATCCGATTGACGGGCTCAGCTCAGCAACACCATGTCATCCGCGTAACTAATATTATTGAGACTTACGTCATCAGTGCTCCATCCTACATAGGTGTTGCTCTTCAATCATACATATACGAGTTATACATCATTTATATATAGATATATATATAGCTTCTCCCATAATTTCCCATAGGACACCAAGTTAAACGCATTTGAGAGGTCCAGAAAACATGCATAATAAACCGGAGTCTTGCAGTCCGTGTACTATATGACAGTGTGTTTTAATGTTAATAATGCAGTTTCGGTAGACAGTCCCCGACGAAAGCCGAACTGCGCGTTATGTAATTTGATGTAACTAACCAAATGACAGTCTAACACACTGTCAACAAACACCTTAGCTACAATAATTTTATCGGTAATATCCTGCGCTTGACGGTAGGTACGACTGTGGTTTTCATTAAAACCTGAGGGAGGTAACAATGACTTAAATTGTACAACAATGTTAATACTCTGGGGAGAGGTATACTGCAGGTGCTCAATGCTGAGCCCTTCGGATCCCGGAGACTTTTCATGCATTTGGTGGCTGATTTGATCTCATTGCATTTAATGTGCAAGACTGGTTCAGAATACGGTCGGTCAGCCTCGTTCACCCGCAGCTTCGATGCAGTGGGTGAAGTTACATTAAAATGCTCTGTAAATCTGCTATACCAGACTTATTTCTCGTATTATTGACTAAAAACTTAAATAATAAACCTTTATTATTTAACTTTTTAGTAGCTTTCCAAAAGTTATTAAATCGTTTTTCTGCTAAAATAATACACCAAAGTAATCTAGATTTCCAAAGTTTACGCTTCAAGGTCTGCATAACTTGTCCCCATTCTCGGTCGCCCATTTAGAATCCACATGTGAAATTTGAGCTTAGCCTGACTGTAAGCGTTTTTAATATGATTATTCCAACCTTCACATTTGTTGCTATAATGTTTTCTACTATACGCAAATAGTTTTGAATTTCTAGACGCTCCACAGAGAGTGTTGACAGTATCACTATCATCATCATTTCGGCCGAATGAAGTCCACTGCTGGACACAAGCCTCCCACAAAGGTCACCACAACAACCGATATGGGTGTGTTGTGGGCTCATTGGGGGGGATTTGCCGTAATCGACACGCTTGGCAGACGGGTTGGCGATCGCAGTTGAGTTGTTGATGTACTCGAAGGACGCTGCTGCCCATCCTCCGGTTAATCCCTTAGTCGACTTTTACGACACCCATGGGAGGAGATGGTGTGGTGGTATTCTGAGCCAGCACCAGGAACCGACTTTTAGCTTTAGGTATTAAAAAGCTGCTGAATTTGTAATGCTACCGACTGTGTTGTATAGTTTACGGGACCCCGGGACATGGTCTTGGTAGGTAATGTTTATTTGAGGAGCTGGGCCGAGCCATTGCCGCCTGAAGAGTCGCAACACCGGGTTCGAACGGCGTTCCGGGCCGTGCGTGGGTGTATGCACTACGGTGTCTTGGGGACCGTTTGAGGCGGCTGTTCACCAGTTGCCTCCGAAGTAGCGTGTTCCCGGCCGGTTGGAAGGAAGCCGGATTGGTTCTCTTGAAGAAGGAAGGAAGGGCTGCAGAGTCTCCCTCTGCATACCGTCCCATTAGCCTGCTCGACGAGGCTTCGAAGCTATTCGAAAGAATAATTACCCGGAGACTCGTTGAGCACCTGTCGCGAGTTGGCCCCGACCTGGCCGAAAGTCAGTATGGCTTCCGACAGCGGCGGTCTACCATCGACGCGATGGGGTGGCGTTAGCGGTCAGTCTAGACATCGTCAACGTCTTCAACTCCATCCTGTGGGGCGCTATTAGGGTGGTACTAGTCCATCATCGGTGTCCAACCTACCTGCAGGGCATCATAGAGGCCTATCTGCGCGATAGGCACATTCGCTACGTGGACAGGGTCGGTAGCGTAAAGCGGAAGGAGATTACGTGCGCGAGAACCGGATCAGGGATCAGTTATAGGCCCCCTCTTATGGAACCTCGCCTTCGACGCGCTCCTGCGTGTCACTCTCCCCGCTGGCGTCAGCTTGATTTGTTACGCTGACGACACTTGTGTTGGCCAGCGGGGAGTCCTTCGAGGGAACCATCCGGCTTGCGGAGCAAGCGGTGGCAATGTCGTAGCCAAAATCCACGCAGAGCGGGATCGGGGGAAGGCCGATCGGCCGTCGGTGTGGGCATGCAGATTCCCCAATCTACGCAAGATTGGGGAATCTGCGTGCCCACACCGAGCGACCCAAGAGAAGACGGAAGCACGCATGTGGTAACGTGCTGCCATGGGACGCTTTGGGGGATCCTTTACAATCCCCCCGGGGCGTGACCGCTTTACAGTCATCCTCTCAGAGATGTACCTATAGGCGTGGCACCAGTGGGCGGCTCTTGTGTATACGAGGACCTAGATAGATAGAAGCCTCCCTTAGGTACCGAAGATGACCGCTCCAGTAGTTTTAGCCGGTAGGAGACCGGCATACCCCTTCGCCCTTCCCCGGGGCAAGTTCATGAAGAATTTCGCCTATGTCCAGCCACGAGCAATAGTTATGGTTTAATATAAGTAGCAAATTGTGTTTATTTGAATTGGCAACATTATCGTGATGGCGTGACATTTGGGGAGTTGGTGGTGATGTAACTTGGAAAGCCTCCATTGTTTGGGTAGTCAGTTTCTGTTAAGCATTTCATTGAAGAGACATTCTGAACTTGTTACATTTACAGTTTGTAGCACCAAACTAATAAATAACAGCACATATAAATCGTGGTCTTATTTGATAAAATTATGGTCCAAACATAGCCAACAATAATATGATCAAAATACCACAATGCGTGTTCAAAAGTTGTGAAAATAACTACCGTCATACCAACATACCAAGATTTCTGAAGGACTTATTTTTGACAAGTTTGTGTATAAAGTACCTATTTTTTATGTAATAAAAATCGATTTGAACATTAAATATAAATAAATTTACAATTATTACGTATATTTCACTGATGTTTGGGATATCACGCCAACTATTGTGTCAAGTATTGACTGATTAAGAACAGGGAAGGCATGGTGTAGGGCCGTTTATTATATGCTATTTTGGTTTGGAGACTAATGGTAGAAATCGATTCATATAATATAGTTTATGTTGCAAATGTAATAAGTAAATCTGTCATCATAAAAAAACAAACTCATTAATATACCTCGATTCAGTTATTTATTAGTGTCTAAATTATTTTACATGTAATTTGTACGCACTTCTATTTATAAATTAAGTTTAATAAAAACTTTATAGAATAACTGCGAACAGTTTTATGTACTCATCATGTCGGCCATACAATGTCCACCACTGAACAATGGCCTCCCCCATAGATTTCCATAACTGTAGGTTGTTAAAAAATTTAAACCATCGCTTTTGGCGTTGTTTATTTCACCATTCTCAACACCTCATCATTATGCTGAGTATAAACCAATTTCTGCACACTTGCGGCGAACCACTATCGACGCCAGTTTAGAATGATTTTTTTTAGAGGCTAATGTTAATTGTTTAACTATTAATGTTCTTTAAATATATCGTTTTAAATACTCTCTCGCTATTCTGTATTTTGTGTTGAGTTGATGGAAAATCTTTTGACGCCCTTTTTGAAGTGCCATTCGAGATGGAGAGATAACCTGGTAAAGGAAAATGTAGCTGAGATTCGTTGGATTCGGGCGGCTTGTACGCAGTCGTTGTGGAAATCTTTGTTGGATGGACGTCCACTGGCTAATAAGATGATGATTCAACCCGGTGATTACTAATGTGTCGCCGACTTAAGAATTAAGTTAGAATAAGTTAGTCAGTCAGTCGGGGCTGTCATCAGTGCTCTCTCCTCAAAGTCCTCCATGAAAATATCGGCGACTACAGGAGAGACCGGTGAAACCTTGGCCACACCGTCAGTTTGCAGGTAAAACTCATT